>JACVBY030000463.1:269462-835821 GCA_017589505.3 Metroxylon sagu | reverse complement strand
TCTCTATTTTTCCTAACATAAGAAGACTTTCAAAAGTTTTTATAAGCCCACTCGATCAATGAAACTCATTCTTCTTTCCACTTTTAAATGAACCTATTCTATTTTATATTCTCCTATGTCATGTTAACATGTCTCATATCGAGGCATAGGTAACATCTAGATGTATTTCCTCTCTCTCTAAAATGTCCATGTTGGCTCCATCATTGAGCATCACAAAAATAATTTATGCTCTATAGAGCATTATTTGCCCAATTATTTTTCTCATTAGTTTGAGCTTGCAAAAGGAATCCTTTGTCTACACATATTTCCTTAGACTTTCCCACTTTAGCAATTGATCCCTTATAATCGATCCCACTTTGATCTCCTTGACTAATTTTTTATTCATTTACTGATTAACAACTTTTAGTTTATCCCTTTTATCAGAAGAGAAACCATTGCTAGTGACTTTGATGATTGGTGGAAGGCTTATATAACCATGATTCTTGTGGAAATAGCAGCCTCGTTTAATGCATATATACCAAGTCATTGCATAACATTGAAAGGCATGAAGGTAGTTTGACATCAAGGCACATCACCATTATTCCATAAATAGTGAGTAGAGCCACTTTGGCTCTTCTATCATGCCCATGTGTTTTCTAGCACTCACGAACTATTTAGGATGAATATGTAGTCACTATTGCTAGATTTTTATGAGTCTAATTGGCTACCTTCAATCTTTCAGATCCTCCTACAACCATCTGCTTGGTCACCTAGGTCTGAGGCCAGATTCTTCACTTGGAAGAAGTAGATAATTAGTAGTTCCATTTGATCAGTCACTCACTAGACAACATAAACTTACCTCAATAAGGAAAAATCATCCTTTGTTTTGGATAAGGAAGTTCATTCTATCTTGTTGGGCATTTTCCATATTGTCCTAAGTTTTAGGGATTCTCTAAAAGAAGGTTCAACATTCATCGAACATGCTTTGATTTTCCTTGACCTGTCATGAGCTTTGTCATCAACCCTTTTAGGGCTTTCTCTCCAATAAAAATTCCTTCTGATTCTTCATCCCTAATTTCGCTAATGGCTGTCATGACCTATCCAAAGCTAGTTCACAATGCTAGTGTATCCATTTCTTTATTAGTAGAAGATGTAATAACTTCTTTAGATCTATTAAGCACTAGCTCAGAGACCAAGGCATGGCTCTTTCAACTCTAAAGCCTCCTTTCAATAATCGGCTCATTATTCACCCTTAGAGTCTTGATAGGATAGAAAGGTTCCAAACCAAAATTTTGGGCTCTTTTGAGATTGGTCACTTCGGTCTTCATCCAAAATTTTCACCAAAGTTTTTAAAGCTTAGTGAATTCTCAAACGAATCAAGGGTATCAACTTAGATAAACTAGGACACCTCCTTAATATGGCCAATGTTGACAAAGTGATGGAGGTCATGCTTTGGTCTTCATGTCTTCTCTTTGGTCAAACTACCAATTTGATGTTAAGTTCTCATTATATAATTGACTATCTTCTTATTTCCTTAGGCAACTATCTCCATGTGAAAGATACAACTATCTCTTATGACCAAAGATAAGGTGTCTTTTTTACTTATTTGACCTAACAAAAGATAGTGTAGCTCTATGGTGGATGATCCTCCCCATCGACACAAACATCCAACTTCACTTTAAAGGTCTCACACTTTCTCATAAAGCCCTTCCTATAAAATCTTGCCTTAACCTTTTGATTTGTTTAGGCTAAACCAAGTTATTCAATCCCTGACCAATCAATTCATCCACTTGATTGGTTGGAAAGCCCCATGTCAAACTAGTTCACTCAAAAGACATGATTCCCCTTTTAAACCTTTCAACAGCCTCTCGCAAGTTATAAAAAAAACTTGATCGATGACTAACCTTTGAGTTATTGCTAACTTTGTATGCAGCTTCCTCATAATATCCATTCATCCACTTTCCTTGTAGATGAAAAGTAAAAGCCCTCATTGGTAGAAGTGTGAGAGCCTATGCTAGAGTATATTTAGTCTCACATTGATTATATAATGAGAACTTGGAAATTTGTATATGATCAAGGATCTTAAATAATAACTTTCAGCTAGTTTTTTGGGTAAGGTTCTGAGTTGTGATAGAAATGATATAAGAACAAACTTAATCCATAGCCCATGTGAACTAAATAATACTTTCTATTTTTGGGTGAGGTCCCAAGTTATGATAGAAAGAAGATCCATAATTATGGAACATTGATATGCAATAGTGATGGCTCAACAATTTAAAACTAGTTCCTCCAATAAGGCCATACACTAATTCAACTTGAGCCTACTGATTGCAATGCAGTGGCTCTACTTCATAGGATAGAGTCTTGAATCTCTCCTTACCCTCAAGATCAGAATGAGTTTGCCTCTTAGGTCAAAATGTTGATATAAACTCCTGATAATAATATTTAGGATTGCTAGCATACAAGGGCTTCAGTTGGTTTGCCTCTTGCGTTATATACAAGCCCTAGTTAAGCCTATAGATTGATTTATCATGGCTCACAAGATTGAGTCCTAAATCCATAATTGACCATAAGCTATGAGTTTATTTATCCCCAAGGTCAAACATCAGTTCGAGTCCACAATTCCAATAATCAAATCTATGGGCAACCCAAGCATTATGGCAAGCTTGCTATGTAAGAGTGACCATACGACTAAGTTGAGCTTGTGAGCATACTACCCATAACTCATGCCGAACTTCAAAGTAAGGAACTCAATGCTTAACATAATGCAGTTTTCAACCGATGCTGATGTGGTAGTTAAAACTCTTACCTTCCACGTAATATACTAGTTCAACTAGTTGCTGGTTTTCCCCATCTCCTAGATTGCATGCAATAGCTACCTACATCCCAATAGGCATGTTGGAAAGGAGGCTATTGCCCTCTTTTTTATCCTTCTCATCCCCTTGGATGTATATGAGGATTTGACAAGCTAATGTTTGTTCTTTACTAGCTAGAGCTTGGAATAATTATAAACTAGCCTATGACTGAGCTAGTTTGTTAGCACTAGTACGAATTGAAAAATGAGTTAAACAGATAAGCTAAGATTTGGCTACCTTGACTTTTAAGGACTTTCGGTGCTATAATACCAACGATTAAAAGAATGATGATAAAAGATTAGATTGACAGAAGCTAAGTCACGTCTATTCCAAAAAAAATTATACTAGAGTAAACTAAAGATAAAGATAAAGAAAATCTAGTGTCATTGATGTGTATAAGGTCCTTTATAAGTAGCTCTTGAGTAATATTTAAATATTCAAATTGCAATTCTACCTTTACTATCCTAATCATGCATATGACTTCACGTTGGTTACTTTTCTTTCTTAGTGCATCACCTACAACATGGCTTTCTTGCTTTTCTATGATTCAATCAAATATTCCTCAACGATCACACACATAGCTCTTTTGATGAATCTCATTCCTTGACCTACCTAGTTTGGAGCACGATTGCCTATCTAGCTTGTAATAATCATGTGCCTATCTAATCCTTCAAATGGCATATGCCCATGATGCCACTGAATCAGATGATCATTAGTCAATATAGATGTAAACACCTACTATAAACATTAAATTGGTGCATTTTTTGAGCACTAATATTTTCTATGTGAGATGTCAAAATCAAAATTGCCAATCAACTATTTAATACATTATGGCTATCATTTATATTCAAAGGAAGGAAGGAACATAAAGCTTCGAGATCAAATCAAAATGTACTATTTATGCTAAACTATTATGTTAGCAGATTTATCCATCCTATAAATGTTACCTTTTTTTATGTGTGATGGAATCAAAATTTTCAGTCAACTATTAAATACATGTTGTTTATGCTTTATACTACTTTTTTTTCCTTGCTCAAAACTAAAAATTCAAACATAAAAAATGAAGTATCCCTGCAATTTATATATGTTCCATGAATTGCATCCATTTCCTTCTATAAAAACCATGCAATTTTGCCACATATATTTATGATTGTATTCTCTCTACTTACCAATTTTATGCAATAGGGAAATAATATCACTTTAATATCGTGGATATACTTGTGTTATTGGATTCAATGGTTGATAAAAGAAAGATTCTCCAGTGTATCAACAGGAGGATGCAATGTCGACTGGAGAACTATACAAAGTTGATAATTCTTACATAAACGGTCAGACATGTGTCATGACCTCCAATGATACAAACAAGGAGGAAGAACCAAGATGGCCCATTCATCATGCCTTTCATCTGCTATTCTCCTGCTCGTTGCCTTGAGTTTTGTGGTGATTTCTCTCTCACTCTCTCTCTATATGTGTGTATGTATATATGTGTGTTTGTATTTATGTGTTCATTTGAGTGCGTGAGTATGCTAAAAGTAGGAAGAAGTGAATTTATATCTTGTTTGCTTTCATGAAGAATTGAAAGAGAGAGATATGATTGGTATTAGAACTCCAGTCATAGGTCCAAATCTCCTTTGTGTCTAATATTTATTTAATTTCCATTTATTATCATGTCCTTATTTCAATCACACACAACACATACACACACACATGCATGTATATGTACATACACACATGCATTTGTGTGTGCGTATATGTGTGTATGTGCATACATATATACATACACATACACGCATACATATAGGTACACACATACATACATACATATATATTTGTGTGTGCGTGTGTGTGTGTGTGAGAGAGAGAGAGAGAGAAAGAGCACATCATGCATACATTAATATGCATGTATGCATATATGGAGGGTATACTATTACTATGTTGCAACTCTTTTGACTCCTGCCTATTTTTAATTAATCCCCTCCGATCCCATTGCTGAAACCAACAAAATAATCAATGCAATATAATGCATGGTTATGGTTGGACTCAAGACTGACCTTCATCAGTTTTAAAATAATTAGTTCTTGTTATTAGACTGCCCTCTAAGAAATTTTAGTTTAGATTGAGGAAAATATTACCTATATTAGTTTGATTAGGAGAGTAAATCTGTAGAAATTTTAGTTTACATTTTTCAGTATAAATTGAAAATTATGCTAATTATATACAATATCGGCATTGCAGGCTAACATATTTGATACTGCTAGCGCTACTTGAGGGAAACGGAACTGTAAGTTTATGACTCATTCACATGTGATTTCTTCAAATGATTTGTTTTGGATGTGAATTCTTGAGCTCTTTCTCTTCACTCTTTTAAATGATAGACTGTAGGTGAAGGCTCGGTTCCCCCAGATCGTATGATTTCTTCTCCTTTTGTGCTCTTATATTCATCAAGCTTATGTCCTCCATGTCAATCACATCTTTATATAAGTTGTTCGGAAACATTATAATTAAGAGGAATAGGATCTATATAAATGGTAGGTTTGGGACTAAGAAGTAACAACAGTTGCAGAAAACTTAAATCCATACCTCCTCTTCTGCAGAATGTGGAGACAAGTGTTCCTACAGATGCTCAAAGACTCATCATAGAAAGCCATGCCTGTTCTTCTGCAACCAATGATGCCAAAAATGTCAGTGCGTCCCATCTGGCACCTATGGAAACAGGGAGGAATGCGCATGCTACAATGACTGGAAGACCAAAGAAGGCACAAACAAGTGTCCCTAAATGGTTATGGAGGATCCCATCTCATAATATAACCCTTGTCAGCCTTATCTTTGTACAAGGAAATAAAGAAGTGATATCTTATTCTTGTGTCTAAAATTACTGTGATCGTTCTTTTCAACAACCACATATAACTTGCACCTTCCTAAAACCACTCCAATCAGGGAAAAAATTGGGACTTGTGGTGTATGTGATGATATATCTTTTTAATGTTGGATGGGTGGTCTAACAGCCCTTGATCCCTTGTAATAGTAAAAATGAATAAAATGTCATAGGAAGAATTTAATAAAATTATTAATCAAATATATTAACCATATGTAACGCCTCAAACCTACCTGCTAACTTAATTAACTAGCTAGCGGACCAAAACCGTGGCCCAAAAACTCGAGTGGAAGTTAATGGATAGCAAGTGGACTTGGGTTATAAGCATATAACACATTTTTTTTCTATCCAATGTGGAACTAAATTTGGGGTATCACAGTCTTCCTTCCTTATAATGCGACGTCCTCGTCACATGCCACAAGTAGCTAGAATCTACCTAAGTTGGAACGTTGGTGCTCCTCCCTTAGAGATATAGATTTAAGCTTATGTGGGCATGCTTTGTCAACATTTTTTGACTGGAATGTAGGCCTTTGATTTAGAGAAAGTACTCCTAATTTGACAATGCCTCAAGGTAATGATCCCTTATGGGGTTGACAAGAGAGAGTAATACTCTCATAATTAAGGAGCCATGCTCCTTTGATTGTGGAACAATGTTTTAAGTCTTAGTTCTTCAATGTGTCAAAATGATTAAGCTTTAATTACTTAGTCAAGATGATTTATATTGAACTCCTGATATATACCTCAAACTATCTTAAATTAAGTGAACCACCATTAGCGTGGCTTGGATGAGTCATATTTGAAGGAAGCAATGCTTTCTTAGTGAAGGATCAATTCTCCTTGCAGGGAAATGGAGTAATGCTTCAAGTCATTGACAATAGAGTAATGTTCAAGTCATCATTAATACACTCTATACCTTCAACAATGGAGGAAGGCTTTAGCTCTTTGATAATGGAGCAATGCTCCACATTTTACCAGTGGAACAATGCTCCAGTTAGCATTTTTCTTGGATATTGGGCCTGAGAAATGCTAGGCCACTGCAAGTTACTTTGGGCAAAGAAAAAAAAGAGAGAAAAAAAGAGAAAAAAAAAGAAGAAAAAAAGAAAAAAAAGAAAAAAGGAGAAAGAAAAGAGAAAAGAAATAAAGAGACTAAAATTATGGCAGAAAGAACCCGCCAACAATAATAGGAGAAGCATGTGGAAGGTGATATAAAAAATTTAAAAGAGATAACAGAAGCATTTATATCTGAGTTACAGGAATCTACTATCAAAAAATTACTAAAGTAATTGATGCTGTGGCTGATTTAAAAATGATGATAGTAAGCATGACAAAGAAGAAATTGGGAGAATCTTTGAGCAACATACATTCAGAATATCAAGTTTGACAACATGAAATTAATTTTTATACAAAAATAGGAGCAATCAAATCATGAACCACTAGTTTGGAGTCCCCTCAATTCGATGGAGATAATCCTAATAGGTGAATTTATCAAGTGAAATAGTTCTTCAGGTGCAATCTTACCTTTGAAGACTAGAAGGTTACAATAGCTTCTTTTCACCTTGGAAAGGAAGCATTATAGTGGTATCAATGGATGGAGAAAAGTCGGGGCAAGATTCCAGGGAAGGAATTCATGACAGGCTCTGCACTCGTTTTGGCCCAAGTCTCTATAAAGATTTCATTGGGGAGCTAACTAAGTTGTGTTAGATAGTTATAGTACATGAGTATCAATCTTGTTTTGAACAACTCACTAACCATACTATAAGATTAATTAAGAAGTTTTTTGTGAGCTGCTTCGTGAGTGGATTAAAGGAAGAAATCAAGCATGATGTTCAAATGTTCCGACCAACCAATATGATTGAGGCTATTGGGTTGGTAAGACTCAAGGAAGAGCAGTTGTTTGCTCCACACATGCCTAAGGTAAGCAACCTATAGCAACCACTTCAGTTCTTACTGAAGATTCCACATCTCTTTCTACTCCAGTCAAAAGATTAATATCAATAGAAACTGCCAATCAATTATTAAATACATGCTAGATGGAATAGATATGTAGATTTAAGTTTCATGATGGAATAGATATAAATACATGCTGTTTAAATACATGCTCCAGTCAAAAGATCAGTACACATATAGATATAAGTGTGTAGTTACTTTTTTTTATGCGAGATGGAATTAAAATTGCCAATCAATTATTAAATGCATGTTGTTTATAATTTATACTTTTTTCCCTTCTTAATTAACAATGAATATCCAAACTTAAAAATTGCCAATCAATCATTAAATACATGCTTTTATAATTTATACTTTTTCCCTTCTTGATTAACAATGAATATCGAAACTTAGAAAATTCAGTATCCTGTGCTGTTTATATAAGTTTCGTGAGCTGCATGTCTTTCAACCATCCAATTTTGTAGTATAAATCTATGATTTTATTCTTTCTAGTTACAAATTTATGCAATATGGCAATAATATCACATTAATTGTGGGATATATTGGATTCGCTAGTGGACAACAGAAAAACTCTCCATTGTATCAATAGAAGGATGTAGCATGGATTGGAGCAGTGTACAAAGTTGATGATTCTTGTATAATAGGCACGCATGGTGCCATAGCCTCCATTAATACAAACAAGGAGGAAGAACAAAGATGGCCCATTCACCATGCCTTCCATCCACTAGTTTCCTCCTCCTTGCCTCGACTTTGATGGTGATCTCTCTCTCTCTCTCTCTATGTATATGTATGTGTAACACCTACTGGCCTTTAAATCTCAAATGCTAGAATCTATCCAAGTGGGATTGGTGGTACATGGTAGGATTCTTTCTACCACCATCCTATGAGTAATCCTTTTCTCTTACCCATCTGCCAATTTTTGCCAATGACGGGACTCTCTCTACCACCATAGCCTACTTAATAATGATATCACTCCATACCTATCTACTGGCTTAATTAACCTATTACCAGGCAAATCCACATGGTCTTAAAAACTCAAGTCTAAGTTAATTGGTGGCAAGTGAAATTGAGCTACAACCTGCTCAAACTTTTCTTTCTCATTCAATATGAATCATTCATGAAGTATTACAGTATGTATGTATGTGTGTGTGTATGGTTGTGTTCATTTGAATGCATGAGTACTTTGAAAAAGCGAACCTGTACCCAGGTATCTTGGATCCCATCAGGTATTGAAAGAAAGAGATATGTGATTAGCATTGGAACTCAGATCACCAGTCCAAATCTCCTTCTTATCAAATATATATTTAATTTTCAATTATTGTCATATCCCCAAATATATATGTACGTGTGTTTATATGTTTATATACATGCATACATATGCATATATGTACACATATAGATATAAGTGTGTAGTTACTTTTTTTATGCGAAATGGAATTAAAATTGCCAATCAATTATTAAATACCTGATATCTATAATTTATACTTTTTTCCCTTCTTGATTAATAATGAATATCCAAACTTAAAAAATTCAATGTCCTATGCTATTTATATAAGTTTCGTGAGCTGTATTTCTTTCAACCATCCAATTTTACAGTATAAATCTATGATTTTATTCTCTCTAATTACCAATTTATGCAATATGGCAATAATATCACATTAATTGTGGGATATATTGGGTTTGCTAGTTGACAAAAGAATAACTTTCCATTGTATCAATGGAAGGATACAACTTGGATTGGAGCGGTGTACAAAGTTGATGATTCTTGTATAAATAGGCATGCACGGTGCCACAGCCTCCATTGATACAAACGAGGAGGAAGAACAAAGATGGCCCGTTCACCCTGCCTTCCATCCGCTATTTTCCTCTTCCTTGCCTTGACTTTGATGGTGATCTCTCTCTCTCTATATATATGTATGTGTAACACCTACTGGCCTTTAAATCTCAAATGCTAGAATCTATCCAAGTGGGATTGGTGGTACATGGTAGGATTCTTTCTACCACCATCCTATGAGTAATCCTTTTCTCTTACCCATCTGCCAATTTTTGCCAATGACGGGACTCTCTCTACCACCATAGCCTACTTAATAATGATATCACTCCATACCTATCTACTGGCTTAATTAACCTATTACCAGGCAAATCCACATGGTCTTAAAAACTCAAGTCTAAGTTAATTGGTGGCAAGTGAAATTGAGCTACAACCTGCTCAAACTTTTCTTTCTCATTCAATATGAATCATTCATGAAGTATTACAGTATGTATGTATGTGTGTGTGTATGGTTGTGTTCATTTGAATACATGAGTACTTTGAAAAAGCGAACTTGTACCCAGGTATCTTGGATCCCATCAGGTATTGAAAGAAAGAGATATGTGATTAGCATTGGAACTCAGATCACCAGTCCAAATCTCCTTCTTATCAAATATATATTTAATTTTCAATTATTGTCATATCCCCAAATATATATGTACGTGTGTTTATATGTTTATATACATGCATACATATGCATATATGTACACATATAGATATAAGTGTGTAGTTACTTTTTTTATGCGAAATGGAATTAAAATTGCCAATCAATTATTAAATACCTGATATTTATAATTTATACTTTTTTCCCTTCTTGATTAATAATGAATATCCAAACTTAAAAAATTCAATGTCCTATGCTATTTATATAAGTTTCGTGAGCTGTATTTCTTTCAACCATCCAATTTTACAGTATAAATCTATGATTTTATTCTCTCTAATTACCAATTTATGCAATATGGCAATAATATCACATTAATTGTGGGATATATTGGGTTTGCTAGTTGACAAAAGAATAACTTTCCATTGTATCAATGGAAGGATACAACTTGGATTGGAGCGGTGTACAAAGTTGATGATTCTTGTATAAATAGGCATGCACGGTGCCACAGCCTCCATTGATACAAACGAGGAGGAAGAACAAAGATGGCCCGTTCACCCTGCCTTCCATCCGCTATTTTCCTCCTCCTTGCCTTGACTTTGATGGTGATCTCTCTCTCTCTATATATATGTATGTGTAACACCTACTGGCCTTTAAATCTCAAATGCCAGAATCTATCCAAGTGGGATTGGTGGTATATAGTAGGACTCTCTCTACCACCATCCCATAAGTAATCATTTTCTCTTACCCATCCACCAATTTTTGCTAATGACGAGACTCTCTCTACCACCATAACCTACTTAATAATGCTATCAGTCCATGCCTATCTACTAGCTCAATTAATCTATTATCAGGCGAATCCATATGGCTTTAAAAACTCAAGTCTAAGTTAATTGGTGGTAGGTGAAATTGAGTTACAATCTGCTCAAACTTTTTTTTTCCATTCAATATGAATCATTCATGAAGTATTACAGTATGTATGTATGTGTGTGTGTATGGTTGTGTTCATTTGAATGCATGAGTACTTTGAAAAAGCGAACCTGTACCCAGGTATCTTGGATCCCATCAGGTATTGAAAGAAAGAGATATGTGATTAGCATTGGAACTCAGATCACCAGTCCAAATCTCCTTCTTATCAAATATATATTTAATTTTCAATTATTGTCATATCCCCAAATATATATGTACGTGTGTTTATATGTTTATATACATGCATACATATGCATATATGTACACATATAGATATAAGTGTGTAGTTACTTTTTTTATGCGAAATGGAATTAAAATTGCCAATCAATTATTAAATACCTGATATTTATAATTTATACTTTTTTCCCTTCTTGATTAATAATGAATATCCAAACTTAAAAAATTCAATGTCCTATGCTATTTATATAAGTTTCGTGAGCTGTATTTCTTTCAACCATCCAATTTTACAGTATAAATCTATGATTTTATTCTCTCTAATTACCAATTTATGCAATATGGCAATAATATCACATTAATTGTGGGATATATTGGGTTTGCTAGTTGACAAAAGAATAACTTTCCATTGTATCAATGGAAGGATACAACTTGGATTGGAGCGGTGTACAAAGTTGATGATTCTTGTATAAATAGGCATGCACGGTGCCACAGCCTCCATTGATACAAACGAGGAGGAAGAACAAAGATGGCCCGTTCACCCTGCCTTCCATCCGCTATTTTCCTCCTCCTTGCCTTGACTTTGATGGTGATCTCTCTCTCTCTATATATATGTATGTGTAACACCTACTGGCCTTTAAATCTCAAATGCCAGAATCTATCCAAGTGGGATTGGTGGTATATAGTAGGACTCTCTCTACCACCATCCCATAAGTAATCATTTTCTCTTACCCATCCACCAATTTTTGCTAATGACGAGACTCTCTCTACCACCATAACCTACTTAATAATGCTATCAGTCCATGCCTATCTACTAGCTCAATTAATCTATTATCAGGCGAATCCATATGGCTTTAAAAACTCAAGTCTAAGTTAATTGGTGGTAGGTGAAATTGAGTTACAATCTGCTCAAACTTTTTTTTCCCATTCAATATGAATCATTCATGAAGTATTACAGTATGTATGTATGTGTGTGTGTATGGTTGTGTTCATTTGAATGCATGAGTACTTTGAAAAAGTGAATCTGTACCCAGGTATCTTGGATCCCATCAGGTATTGAAAGAAAGAGATATGTGATTAGCATTGGAACTCAGATCACCAGTCCAAATCTCCTTCTTATCAAATATATATTTAATTTTCAATTATTGTCATATCCCCAAATATATATGTACGTGTGTTTATATGTTTATATACATGCATACATATGCATATATGTACACATATAGATATAAGTGTGTAGTTATGCATAATGGAGGGTATACGCATTCATGTAGCAGAGAAAGTGGATGGTTTCTACATCAAGGACCATCTTATCTATACTAGTTTAGATTTTTCAGTATAAATTGAAGATTACACTAACTGCGATACCAACTTTGCAGGCTAATATATTTGGTACTGTCAGTGCTGTGACATATGGAACAGTAAGTTTATAACTCATTTACATGTGATTTCTTCAAGTGATTTGTCTTGGATATGAGTTCTCTAGCTTATTTTCTTCACTCTTTTAAATGACAGATGGGAGGTGAAGGCTCGGTTCCTCCAGAGCGTATGATGGCTTCTCCGTTTTGTGCTTTTATATTCATCAAGCTTAGAATATAGAGAATCATGTCCTCCATGCCAATCACATCTTTATATAAGTTGTTCGGAAACATTATAATTAAGAGGAATAGGATCTGTATAGATGGTAGATTTGGGACTAAAATCCAAACCTCCTCTTCTGCAGAATGTGCAGACAAGTGTTCCTACCGATGCTCAGCGACTAGTCACAGAAAGCCATGCCTATTATACTGCAACCAGTGCTGCCAAAAATGTCACTGCGTCCCATCTGGCACCTATGGAAACAGGGAGGAATGCCCATGCTACAATAACTGGAAGACCAAAGAAGGCACAAACAAGTGTCCCTGAACAGCCATGGGGATCCCATCTCATAATATCACTATTGTAAGCCTTCTCTTTTTACAAGGAAATAAAGAAATGATACTTATTGTGTAGGGAATTTCTGTGATCCTTCTTTTCAACAGTCATATATAGCTTGCACCTTCTTAAAACCACTGCACACCGAAAAAAAAAAAAGAAAAAAAGGGGGAAACAATTGGGACTGCTGATGTATGTGGTGATCTATCTTGGTAAATCAGGCTCCATCTATGGCATTGATGGATGATCCCAAGGACACATTACCTGATTTGGCAACAACAAATCTCTGATATCCCTCATATATTGGAATCCGTAGGTATTGGATACAAGCAAGAATGGCTGCTGTTCTGTATGTTCCCTTGTTAGCAGTGAACCAGAACTGGGTGAGACTCTTATATCTGAGATATTAAAAGTTTGGAGTAATTAAATTTGCCACACATACATGCGTATGTGTGCACGTATAAATGAAAGGAATTGGGAGCTAGAACTATTGTTTGTGTTGGAAATTCAAGTTAAGAGATGCAAATTAGATATTTACAATCAACAAATAAAAAATACAATTAAATAATTATAATGAATAATAAATAAGAATAAACTGAGCAAAAAAAATTAACTATAGAGGCACATGGATCACATTGTTCTTAAAAGTAGGTTTTGTATTTTTTCAAAGCCAGTGACTCGATACGAAAAATCTTAATGTGTCCATTCTTCTTGTATCAACTATGATAACATTTTTGTTAGGATACGCTCCCAACTACAAAGTTTATTGAATTGCTTATAACTGACCTACTTCTTGTTTTTGAATGAATGAAATGAATACTAAGGAAATATTTAGTTTATGGATTGCAAGATTCCATCCTGGAATCATATTACTCTTGGAATTTGAATATCTGGGCATGTAGGATATCAATGATTCATTCACGCAATAATATGATTGTAAATTGCTGGGTATCTTGCATTGACATGTTGGTTGACAAGCCAAATTACAAGGAATTTGGATAGAAAGTATGTTAAAATTTCAAAAATACCCCTATTTTCTAAATTAAAATGAAACTAAAGTAGAGCAATATTTTTAATATAATAATTATATATTATATAAAATATAAATAATTAATTATATTATTTTTATACATTATGATACAAGGTATTATTAATAATTTTATTTAAAATATATAATTAACATATAGTAATAGAATATATTATAAATATATATAATATAATTATTATATAAAAGTATGTAATAGTATATTTTAATATAAATAATTATTTAAAAATATATTATAAAAATTAAATAGTTGTAAATATAATATATATAATATTATTATAAGTGAATAACTATTATAACTATTTGATAAAATTAAATATTACAAAATTTTATTATTAACAATTAATAAAATGATATAGTATAATAATTAATATATGATATAATAATAATTATATATTTATTTTATTAACAAAATATTAATATATTTATAATTTAAAATATATATTATATTCATAATAAATTCTATTTGTTATATTACAAAATAGATACAATATAATGATAATGTAATATTATTGCAACAATAATAATTTAATAATATTATTAAGTTATATTAATTTTATGTTAAATAAAAAATAACAATGTAGTAATTATTAAATATTATTATTAATAATAATATATAGTATAATAATTAATATATAATAATAATAATAATCTTATTAAATATTATGTTAACAAAAATATTAATATATTTACAATATAAAATATATATTATATTTATAATATAGACTATTTATTATACTATAAAATAAATACAATATGTTGAACCAAACATAGTAATATGGTATTGCCACTAAAAGGTTGCTAGAAATCTGAAAATATTCTACGAACCAAATGCCTTATAAAGGAATGGAGATATAAGAAAAGAGAACTAAAGACTCGGGAAATGAAAATTGAGATCACTAAGATATGTCGTTCTATAAGATGGAATGGGTTGAGATATTTATAGAAATCTAATGGTAGGAACCTCATGGTATCACCCTTTTAGAAGCACTCCTACAGTAGCCTTTGCTTTTAGAAGTAACTTTATATGGTAGCATTTGCACCCATTCGGAAGCATCTTTGTAGGAACCATGGAAAAAATCTAACAAAACCCAACATTTGCATCTCAATGCATTTGTCTATATATATAGAGAGAGAGAGAGAGGTAGACTTCGCTATATTCGAATGTAGCCAAGTTTAAATCCGATCATCTTCCGCACCCTTTAATCCACAAAATTCATGAATCTCAAAGATGAAAAAAGTAAAAAAAGTAGCATGACTCCAAGAGCTGTATGGATCCAACGGTGGAGGAGGTGATCGGGTAGACTTGGCTATATTCAAATATAGTCAAGCCTAAATCCGGTCACCTTTCCATCCTTAGATTTACATAGTTTACGAATCCCAAAGTTAAAAAGAATGAAAAAGATGGAGTAGCTCCAAGATCCATGTGTATTCAAGGATGGAAGAGATAACTGGATTCTGAGCTTGACTACATTCGAATGTAGCCAAGTCTACCTATATATATATATATATATATAACAGAATAGGCTACATAAAAACAAATAGATTGAATAGAGCTAAACCCAATTTTCACATATGGGCCTTTTTATCCTAAGACATCTAATTTAGCACAACTTTAACATAAAAAGAGAGTTAAGAGTTTTTTATTATACATTGTGAGATTAAATATAAGGAAAAGTCAAGTATTTTGAAACATGAAAGTATAAACAACCAATAGTTTAATTAGGTGCCAACTAAGATTATAAAAGCCCTGATGAAGGAAACCTTGGGTATAGTTACAAAAGGCTCATGTAGAGGAAAACATACTTGTAAGATAAACTAGAGGATAGGTATCACACAAACTATTTTACATAATATTAATAATATGGTAGCATTTTGCAAGGGATAATACAAAGGGGCTAGAAATGGCAATGAAATAGATAGGGGGATCAACTCCCCACTCTCATCCTCGCCATTATTTTAACCCTCCATTCCCATCCTTGTCCCCGTTAATGGGAGGACAGAGACTTCCTTATCCCTCTCCTCATAGGGATTCCTATTTCTAGAAGGATTCCCATCCCCATCCCTATCCCCATCAACCTCATTTTTAACGAGGTCTCCATCTTCATTCTCATGAGAATCTCCATCCTCACCAACCCCACGAGATGAGGATCAGGGACCTCGTGGGGCAAGGAGAACCCTCATTGTTTCCATCCTATCCTCATTTACAAAGATAGAATTTTTTTCATCTTCATCCCTGTGGGAAAAAAATTTCTTCCCATCCTCGCACCATTTAGGAAGAATCCCTGTGAGGATTGAAGAAAATGAAAAAAAATTGTTACCTCTAAGGAGGCATATTTTGATATGTGGTGACTTGCATATGCTAGAAGAAACATATTGAAATTATGAAATAAAGAAGAGATCTTGACTCGATGCATTATACAAATATTAGTTTCTATTTGGTGGCAAATCATGACTCAACATAGAATCATCTTTTTAGATAAATATGACATATTGGGTGTTGTTTTCTAATTATCTCCTTATTCCTTATGTTTGTTTGCTTTCTCATAGTGAATTGTATTAGTAATGTTAATTTCTTTTCTTCAGTGTTTCTAGATCAAGCCATGAGAAGAATAATTGGCAGATAGAATATCTATGACTAGCAAGTTTTGAGATAAGATACTATATCTTAAGTTTTTGCTAATATAGTCACAAAACTATTTTTGGCTTGAATAACTAAATAATCCGAAGAATATGGTTCTTTTCATAATTTAGAGAATATATATAGATGTGGATAATATGGAACAACGATGTGCATGTGAAGTTAGCATGGGGTAGATTAAGTGGGCGACCCGTCAGGGCCAGTAAAGTTTGTTAGGATCTTAGAGGTTGCATTTGAAATTTAGCAATAATGCCCTAAAATATTATTTTTATGCTAACATAGGAATATAGGATGTTAATAGGTTGAATTGAGAATAAGTTATTGCATTTGATGTATAATAGTTGAAATCATTAATGATTATTGTACTTTGAATAAGAGACTGAGAGGGAGCAGATGGCCTCATTCCATTGAACAAGATGCAGTTCAGCAGAAATGTTGCCACAAATTAACATATGCAATGGGCTGAAATTTTTTGACATCATGAACTAGATAAACCATTGTTATCTCTACTTATATCATGTTGTCCAAGAGTCATAGATGTTACCATGACCTAGATTTTTTAATAAAAAGTTGTTATAATGGATAACTTTTAATGTGCTGCCTTTTACTTCGCAACATATATTCAGTGGAAACTATATTTGATGAGATTGTTTTGCAGCTGGCATGCATTATAATTGTGTGATTTTTTTGTTTTCCTTTTACATCATAATTTGATTTTTTACTCAAAAAGTGAAATGGTAGTATATCAGCTAGTGATTTAAGAAAATTAAGTCATTGATGCTAAAGGTGGTTCTGTGATTATATTAGAAAAAACTTAGGATATAGCATCTGATCTCAAAACATGCTAGTCATGAATGTTCCATCTACCAATTATTCTTGTCTTGTTTTGATCTAGAAGCATTGATGAACAGGAAATAATATTATTAATACAATTTACTAGAAGGCAGTAAGCAAATATAAGGAATGAGGAGATAATTAGGAAACAACATCCAAAATGTCATATTTATCTAAAAAGTTAATTAGAAAATGACACCCATTATGTCCTATTTATGTGCTAAATAATTTATTTTTATGCAATGAAAATATTGCAGGTTTTATGTTATACTTTAAATTATCTCAACAATTCTATTCATACTACATATTACATATATGGTAGTTTGACATTATTTGCAAAGGATAGCAATTTTTGGTTCGATAGCTCATCAAAGATACCTCAAGCATGAAAAACTTGAATTTCTATTTATATATTATATATTGTTTGATATGTATATGATCCAATAAAGTTTTAAATGATATTATAAATGTATCTACAACAACAATAACAAAGCTTTAATCTCAAACTAGTTGGGGTCGGCTACATGAATCATTTTTCTCTATTCAGCTCTATTCTTGTATGATGTAAAAACTCTAAGTCTTTCTTTATCACTTTCTCATATATGATTTTCGGTCTACCTCTACCTTTTTTTTCCTCTACATGTATTAAATCATTCTTCCACACAGGTGCATCTCTAGGTCTATATTGCACATGTCTAAATCATTTAAATTATCATTCCCTTAATTTATCCTTGATTAAAGCTTATTCTACCTTTTAACGAATGGTTTCATTTTTTATTCTATCTTTTCTTGTATTACCACACATCCATCTTAACATTCTCATTTCTGCTATATTCATCTTATATACACATATTTTCTAACTGTCCAATATTCCGTGCTATAAAACATAGATGGTTTTATGGCTGCCCTATAAAACTTTTCTTTCAACTTAGTAGATACTCTACGATCACATAATATTTCAATTGTACTTCTCCATTTTATCTAACCTACTTTAATTCTATCGATAACATCATCCTTAATCTCTCCTTTCTTATGAATAATCAATCCTAAATACCAAAAATGATTATTTTTAGTAACTTCATGATCCCCAATTTGTACTCTACATTCATCTTCATTTTTAATTGTGCTAAAATTGTATTCCATGTATTCTATCTTTATCTAAAACATTTAGATTCTAGTACATTTCATCATAGTTCTAACTTACGATTAACTCCAGCCTTAGTTTCATCTACTAGTACTATATCATTTATAAATAATATGCACCATTGAATATCGTCCTGAATATATTTAATAAGCTGATCTATAACTAAAGCAAAAGAATAGAAACTAAAAGTAGATCCTTGATGTAAGCCTATTATAATTGAAAATTCACTAGTATTACCCCAATAGTTTTTACACTAGTAACTGCCCCATTATACATAATTTTTATTATATTAATTTACCTAACAAGTGCTCATTTCTTTTCTAATACTCACCATAAGATTTTTTTAGAAACCCCATCATATACTTTCTTTAAATCAATAAACCATATGAAGATCTTGTTTCTTTCCTTTATACATCTCCATTAACCTCCTAAGAAGAAAAATAGTTTCTATAGTTAATTTTTTTGGCATAAAACCAAATTAATTATCTAATATTTATGTAATACACCTCAACCTATGTTCAATTACTCTCTTCCAAAGTTTGATACCATGATAATTAGAGTAGTTTTAAATATATCCTTTATTCTTATAATTGGTACTATAATGCTCTTTCTCTATTTATTAGGCATCTTTTTAGTTTCTAAAATTTTATTAAATAAATTTTTTATCTACTTTACTCCAGCATCACCTAAACATTTCTAAACTTCTATAGAAATCTTTTTAGGTTTCACAGCTTTTCCTACTTTTATTATTTTTATAACCTTATTTGCTTCAGATGTCCTAATTCTATGAGTATACATAACTTTATCCTCAATGAAGCTGATAGGTATCTTAAATTTTATACATGTTTCTTATTTAATAATTTATTTAATTAGCTTCTCCATCTTTCTTTAATATCTTTCTTCTTAACCAAAACTTTTTGATCATTATCTTTAATGCATTTAATCTAAAACATATCTCTAGTTTTTCTATCTCTTACTCTTGTAATTTTATATATGTCTTTCTCTCCATATTTAGTTTTTATATATTGCAAGTGTATCTAAGCTATTGAAATATGATATCATTATTAAATTTTCATATCCGATGCCTATATTAGTGAAGTAGAAAGAGTGTATGCGGACTCAAGTGGCACTATTGTTAATAGTGTGAAGTTTTCTTGCATGTAATATACATAGGGTGCAAGATTCACTACTAATATTGATATGCCACTGATCGAATATAGCCATTCATATGATATAATACTCACTCAAAGGAGAGACAAAATAATGTATTTGGTTACTTGCTAAAGTCAAAATGTAAAAAAATTAAAATTTTACAATGGATAAAGTTTATTTGTTATTTAGTCTCCTTATTTGGTGATAATGTAAGTATGCATTACTTATTTGCTGCATTGATTCCCACATTTATTGATAGCATTTTCTTTATGATTTAAATTTCTTGGTATTGAAAGAAAGTACAATGCTCACATTAGATTGTGTTGACCTTGACTTGATATTGTAGATCTATACCCTTATATAACAAGGCATGAAATTTTTTTTAACGTTGTGGAGCAATAGTTTATAAGCTCTAATAAGATCATAGTTAGCACTCCAATCTTGAGGTTAATCTCTATGAAATACAAAGATAGCATCCAAGAGTACATCTTGGAGATGGCAGATATTGTAACATAATTGAATGATGTTGAAGTTTTTATATCTGATGTGTTTTTAGTCCAACTTTTTCTCACTTCTCTCCCACTTGAATGTAGTCCCTTTGAAGTCTTATATAATACACACTAAAAATTTAATAGTTAACAAATAACTAAATAAATGTGTACAAGAGGAGAGATTAAAAGGAGAGATTATATGGACTGTGAGCCTTGCTTCAATCATGAAGATGGCAAAGTAGTTAAACAAATATGTTCACTTAAAGGAAAAAGAAAGAGGAAGAAAGCATTAACATTGATTTAGCATCAAGCTTAGGCCGATATAAGGTTATGAAATACTTTCTCTACAAAAAGAAAGGATGCATAAAAAAGAATTGTATAAAGTATAAAAAGTTGCTACCAAAAAATAAAGATATCATTGACTTTCATGTGTCTTGAATTTAATCTAATAAATATTCCAATTCTATCCTATAAATTGATTTTGGATATCTGTGCACATTGCTTGTAATTTTAGGGCTTTCTCTAGAAATCAAGCATGTTCACATATCAAGATGGTTGGATATTATAAAATAGTCTTGGATACTGGGTTCATTTTAGATTTAGAAAGAGCCTTTTTATATTCTTTCTTTTCTATTGCACCTTTAGATAAAATTGGCTTACGTTTGTTATTTAGCAAATTTGAAGAAAAAAATTAAACAATTAGTGAATATTTTTTAATATATAATAATTTTAATCTAGTTATTTTTAAAGTTATAGCACTAATTTTTAAATAAAAAATCAAAGTGGTGATTCTAGTATATCTCAAATAATTTATAATCATTTGTTTCTATAAATTTAGGGAAAAAATAGTTGAAGTAATACTTTTCTCTTTATTAGACACAAGACTTGTAAATAATCATTTTTAAATAATAGATTAAAAACTTTGAATTCAATTTAGATAATTATTTAATTATTTAGTATCTATCTTATCTAACATGCATAGCACATGCCAAATATTGGTATTGATATAATTGAAGCACATAAAATATTTCTTTCTTGTTTGTTACTAAGAAATATGAGGATTGAGAGGCCCTTTGAAGCTTCATTAAGAGCATGAATTAATATAAAATATCAAAAGGAAGAAAAAACTAAGAGAGAAACATTTTAATAATCAATAGGCAAAGAAACATTGAGAAAATGATTGAAAAACAAACTAAAAAAAACAACAAATATCTTAGAACATGAAAGAGAGCTTTTCAACATGTTTTATCTAGTTGAGAGAGAGTAACGAGAGATTATAACATTATTGCATACTTTATTACTACCTCCCTTTCCAAATTTCTAGCACACAATGAGCTTGAAAGTGTTTCATTCTTTGCAAATAATTGGTCCTACATTCATTAATATCTTATATTATCATAAGGGAGAGGAGGACAGGGGCAATGGCTAAAGATGCTATGTTTTTACATAAATTAATTCCATATAATCATAGATGAACCATGCATAGCAGAGGAGCAAATAGTGAATTCTTCTATGCTTGATGTGACATATTAGATAGTTTGAAAGGAATAACTAGTTTTATTTTAAAATTAAATATATTTTAATCTAAAGCTAGCCTTATGAAAATACTAGTGTACAATAGTGATACCACAATCAAGAGAGAAAAGTAGGGATCACAAATCAACTTATGACCGGAGGTCCTGTCGAGAGGTAACACCTTGAGGTAAAGTCATCACCAACTTTTTCTATTTTTACATACCTTGTCTGCCAGATGTGTGAAGGGCTACAACTTCATCTAATTTTCATCATCTAAAAAATAATATTTTTTATTTTATCTTAATAGATTTTGGTACTAATGAATTGGATTATATAACATTTGAGCTATTATGAGCTCTGTAAGTTTGAGTTATGAAGAATTGTTCAATGAGAATTCTATAACAAGACTTGTTGATGATAGGGGCATGTCAGTTTATCAAATTTAACTTATGATTCATTGCCAAAATATGCAAGTGCATTTCAATTTTTTTTTTAAATAGTTCCATTTAATCTTATAATCAAGGGCTAATCATATGTGTTGCTGCATAGAAAAAGCAAAATCATGGCTATGAGCCTACAATTAAAGAAACTGTTCAAGCCCCAAAGCCATTTAATTTGTACCTATAGTTTTTTAATTCTTTTTCTTTGCTTTTACTTTTAGCTAAGGTCGATAGATAAATTTGGGAGAAATCACAGGAATTTTCTTCTTAAATTTCATTAATCTATTATTCACTTTTGCATTGATTTAGTGATCAAAAATAAATGTATATAATATTTTTTTAATTTATGTTTCATTTCACGGTGTTTTTTGTCATTTTTACATTTACATTCATTCATTTGTTGATACATGATTTTATTTTTTATGTTTATATAGTAAAATTTAATGACCAATGGTTAAAACAAATATCATTAATGCATTTTCTTGATTTTATTTCTAAAATTATTACATAATATGCTTAGTTGTGATAAAATAGGATGTGATTTAATTTCAATAGTTATTTATTGAGTAAAAATAAAGTCCCTACACAAATTTTGTGGCTCCACCCCTGCTTACTATTGCTTTGAAATACCATTGATTACTATAGTTGAGTTGAAGAATTTGTGTAAGACTTCACACAAAGGTGTAATGGGAGATCCAGCACCACTTTCATAAATCTAACGAAATTAAGTCCTACCTCCATTAATAGTGTTAATGCATCACCAGAAAGAAATGGAGCTAAAGGAAATTGTGTGCCTTGTCCCACTATAACATTTCATGATCATAGATGGAGAACTCGTCAAGTGGATATGAAGGGGTAAGTCCAAAGCCCATCTATCTTTTGGAATTTAGTCATCCAAGGAATCATAGGATGGTCTGATAGCCTCCATTTCTGCTTTCCAACGGAGATCGTCGTTCACCAATGATTACTTATATAGTACTCCAAAATTATTTTTCATTCGATGAAAAAAAAAAAAAAGTTTGAAGAGCTTATAACTCAATTTCACCTGCTACTAATTAATTTGCACTTGAGTTTTTAAGGCAACAAAAATTTGACTTAACAAATTATTTAGATTAGTAGGTGATCTTAAGATATTATAAATGATATCAGAGATGATTTAAATATACAGAAGTTGATGAATAGAAGAAAAAGGCTATTCATAAAATATTAGTAAAAAAGGTTCCATCATAATATGGAGCCACCTCTGCATTCGATAAAAGAAAAAAAATTATAATATCCCAAAATAGTCTATCAATTAATTTGCATGTAAGTTGTTAAGGTCACGTGGATCCATCCTACTAACATGTTAATTGAGCCAACAGGTAAGCTTAAAGTGTTATAGCCTACTCCAGCGACCATCTCTATTTGGAGGAACAGAGAGATTTGAGGCAACAGAAAGAGAAGATGCTTCTTCCTCTTGATATAAGGAATCTAATACACTTCTGGTAACCTTGCAGTAAATTTAAGAAGTGCCATTTAGGGAAGATCGCTTTAACTACTCAATGTCCCATCTTCTTCTTTCATTTGAGGAGAAGAATTTCTTAGTTCTAAAGAGTTGAATTGGGACATCCCAGTATCAGAAGAAGTTGGACAATGGGGATATATACAGTGTTATAAGTTCCTCTTTCATCAACATATAGAAATTAAATTTCTCATCAATAAAATTTCATGCTTATTCTTCATTGGTGCAAGGGATGATTAGACCATCATTCATTCATTATTCAGAAAATGAAACGGATGTACCAAAGCAAATAGAAGAGAAAAGGCAGGCATAAGGAAAAGGTCCCAATCGAGTTCTTAAACAGGGGAAGGCAGAAGCTATGAAAAGGAATGAAAATAATATTAGTGATGGAAGCATGAAAGAGAGGAATTGTTTCCCAACTTTGTCCTGAACAACAACCATGTGCCATCAATTGAGTTTGAGTCATGCATCATGATCTCAAGACTAAGAATTCTCTGTTTGTCAACCAGATTACCGAGGTGCCTCTAAAGACCATCCAAAGACCATTGACTTTGGATGGTCAGTATTCTCTCCGCCAAGTCAAATTTATCTTTCTTGTTTGAAATTAATTTTTTTATAACCATAAATCGTTGTATGTCAAGCCATCCCGAATCGATCTCGAATCAGGACAGTTCAGTCCCTCGAATCGGTACGAAAGATGAACCATCCCGAACCTACCCTATATCGGCATACCAAACTAAACTGATCCGAACCAACCCAAGTCATCCCTTCCAACCCTATCTCAACTATCATACATCATAATGTTAGTTTTAAATAAATTTAATTTATCAAAAAATATAATTTTTAAAATTTAAATATATTTAAAAATTAAATAAAATATTAAAATTTTATAAATATTTTTTTTAATCAAAAAGCATCTCAAGAAAGTAACGTTTGATCAGATTAGAGATCGATACGAAACAAGATGTGGGACTATTCCATAGAAAAATTAGGATGCTCCTATCCTACAAGAATTAAAACTCTTACCCTAAATTTATTATGCAATGGGTCCATGTCTTCCTTTAAGAAGTGATATATTGACCTATTATTGAATTATTGAGTTGCATGGTCGACAAATGAGGTTTCGTTGTTAGTTGAGCACAAAATTCCTCAAATATCAACAACCAACCTTTTTCTTGTCTCTGCAAGTTTTATGCAGGTACATGATTGTGTAGTTTTAAGGGGAAAAGAAAAGCCTTTAAGATGGAAAATTTTCTTATGGCCCCTGGTAAATCTCAGGTACGTTGGTACCAATGATCCCTCGTTGAACAACGGGCTGCAAATCTCGTTGGTTGCTTTATAGGACCATCGGGCATAAATTGGTTGATTTCTCAATTTCATCAAAAGGATGGTACGTTAAAAGCAGGGGTTTCCTGTTCTGACCGTCTTGCTTGCATCATTTTATGTTGCAACCAAGGTATCTGTTTATCCATCTTGTTCTTCATCAGGATCGGTGTAAAAACATTCAACTTTTTGGACTATAGTAAGTTTGCAGCCTAGAGTTCAGCTATGATTTTTGTTTTTTAATTTCTTTTAAGAAATCAGACTTCCCCTTAATCATTCAAAACTATATCGCTAAAAGCCTTCAGCCTTTACCTAATATCCTTATAATATTGTACTTTTTATTATTTGCAGCACGCATACAATCAAAAGCGTGATAAAAAAGGTACTACAAGCAAATTTTATAATGCCTTTAGTTATTTATAGCTTGGTGCGATGAATAACAGTAACTTTAAAGGCATAAAACTATTTATTTAAGGGCACAAGGGACTTGCATGATGAAGAGATGGTATTAAAGCGCTTGAATTTAAGCTTTATTTCTAAAAAAAAAAAATATTAAAAAAAAAAATCATCATAGCTGAACCCATATGGGACGGTTAAGCCTTCCAAGCATTGATAAGATTCAATTGATTGATCTGAAGGTTGCACATGAAGTCGAGGCAGGACCAGGAAAAAAGGTGGAGAGGTCCAATTCTCATCTCACCTGCTGGGTGACATCATATTATTTGCATGGGTGTGGAAAAAAGGTGACTGGCTCTAAAAAGTAGACTAGGGCCAATTCTTTTGAGAGCCTGTTTGGATCTCCTGCCAGAGGATCTATATCAACCCATTTCGTATCACTTTGCAAGGTCACCATCGTGATGAGCATGCAGCCAAGATTTGGATCCAGATGCCTTAGCAGCACTGAGAGGTGTCTCAATTGAGATGTGTTTTTGAATATGTCAAGCAAAAATCTCATTAAAAAAAAACAGAGTTTTTCCGGATCAAATCTAAATCATCAGACATCCGTGAGCTGCCTACCTTCTTTCCCAGGAGACATTAATTTCCCGAAGATATTAATTTCCCAGGAGACTGGGGTTCCTTTGGGAACACAAATCAAATCGCTAAAACCCTGTTTGACCCACTATACATAAAATTATAAAATTAAAATTAATTCTTATGAAACAAATAAAAATTAAATTTAATATTCAATGAGGGCTAAAGTTGAAACAATATTATTTTGATCAAAAGTCATAAGCTGTTAATAGGGAAAAAAAAATCATTTCCTTTCATACAACACAATGCTCATAAAATTCATTTATAAATTCTATCAAAATTAATAAAATTTACAGTAAAAGATAGCAATTTCCTGATTTAATAGTTAAAATTTCAAATCTATGATTTATATAATTTATAATATTTTTTAACATAGCAAATTATGAATTTATGAATGAATTTCCTAAAAATTATGAAATTTATTTGTTCCAAGGTTGTAAGTAAATTTCTCATAATAGATAATTTGTTTTTTATAAATTTTACTAAGTTGTCGGAAGTTTGCAGCCGGAGTGAATCTTTAAAGCGGTAGAATTTTTTATGCATAGTTTCCAGAAAATAATCCAAACCATGCAGACACCTTGGATGGGCATCAATGTTGGTTCAACTACAAAATTCTGGCTAATGAAATTGAAGGTAACAGCTTACAATGCTGAAAATAGACTACTCTGGGAATACAAAAATAGGAAGATGCTGAACATGAGATCAAGGTGCAAAATAACAAAAATATTATCCCCGAGGCAAAAGATGACTTCCAGCGATCAAACCATCATTCAACTCCATGCACGACGCACATCCTTCCAGTCAGTTGTCATGCAAAGCCTTCATTTGATATAATCTGTTGAAACTCTGACCCGCAACCCTGCAATTTTAATTTGGTATGAGTTGTCATCATCATCATCCACAAAATCATATATTCTTGAAACAAGTTTTCACATAAATAGGTATGCTGTCTAATAAAGTCTCATCAATTTTATGCTACAGCCAAGCCGATAATGAATATTATCAAACGAATCATTGGCTGGAAAACTTTTTGTTACAGTTAGGAACATAAATACTGCACAAAAAAGAAAACAAATAAATAAATGGCAGAGAACAAGATATTAATATAGAAAGAAAGTACTCTTTGAGAATTTCCACTCAGTAAAACTACACTTGGAGAGGGCATCAAACGATGCATTTAAGGCATCCTTTTGTTCATGTCTTCCAAACAGGCACCGCCTTCCCAAATAATGAAACAGACACAGGAATGATTTTAATAAAATGGATGCCATAACCAATGAAAGCAACCTAAAGACATGGCACTATATTATTTTTCAATAGTAAAAACTAAAGATAACAAAGCAATTCTACCATAACTGAAACTAGATAGGCCATGTACTCTATGACGTGTTTGAACTTTTCCATTACCCAAAAAACATGAACCATATGAGGAGTCAATTTAGTTCCCCTGCAATTCTGAAGTCAATTGATCTCACCGGAAATGTGTACAACCAAGATTCACAAAACTAGTACCGAGATCCGTATTGGTATGGTACCTAGCCTACACCGAGACAAAATACTCATTCTTTTCTCTCTTAACTATAATACTACTCCAAAGGGAGCAATACAAGGCAGTTCAACTTAGTTCAGACTTGTTTAATTTATACCGAATTAAAACTCAATACTATATTGGTACATTACTGATATGGTAAGGTTCAGTTAGTATGAGTCCATATGATAGACCTTGTGCACAATAATTGTATTTAATGGAGGGTTAAAAATCTACCAGCAAATATACATGCCTTCTCATTTTTTTTAAGTCAACATTCAACAGTTTACACACTATGTTACTTGTCAAAGTACTTAATTGATGATCAAAAGGCACACACATGGTTGCTCCTACTACCACTTGAAAGATACCATCTCTCACCATCTAAGCTAAACCACACCAGTTACAGTAGCTCCTCTTGTAATGATAGAATG
Organism: Metroxylon sagu; assembly: GCA_017589505.3. Taxonomy (NCBI): domain Eukaryota; kingdom Viridiplantae; phylum Streptophyta; class Magnoliopsida; order Arecales; family Arecaceae; genus Metroxylon; species Metroxylon sagu. The sequence continues at coordinate 807,620 of JACVBY030000463.1, read as the reverse complement.
CAAGAATGCAGCTATAGACGTGTCAACTATATACAACCATCAAGGTCCGTCCATAATAACTTGCACTTCAACAAATATTTCCCGAGAATCGTCAGTGTCTAAGACTAGTTAAGAAGAGTAGCATATTTTGCTTTCACGCACAAACAGATGCAGCACCACAGCAGAAAATAAGTAGATGTTCATGCATGAAATATAAATTAACCCTGTAGTTTCCACTTAAGATAAAATCTAGAAGATGACATAGAATACTATGTATCAAATACTGAAGTACATAAAAATTTCAAGGACTGATACTAGCTTTGACACAATACTAGCTGCATTAGTAAATATATTGGCATACCCATTGATCTGGTTGCAGTAGTTGGCAATTTGATTTGTTATGAGATAGCTATCCAAGCGTGATGGCTCGGGTATTGGCTTGAAGATGGAATTTGATGGATCTTCCTCAGGCAGTGGCTCTTCTCCAGCAGCTTTCCTTGCCATATTTTCCATCCTATAAAATTAAAAGAAAAAGGGCATCATAAACAAGTTGTCGTAATCTCATAAACAAGTTGCCATAAAAATTAAAAAAGTGCGGAGAGAGAAGGGGTGGGGGGTTGGGCAGAGAAGAGAGATGTCTTAGGGGCTTCATGATTGGGCAAAAAATTTGCAGAGTCCTTTTTTAGTGCAAAATGACTTCAATGTAAATCATCATCAAGGGACACCACCAGGCACCTAGTGCTCCACCTAAATATTGCCTATGCATGGCCAAGCAAGTAGATTAATGAAAACTTCAATTTAGAGCTTAAGCACTTAAATCCCAATTAGACCAACAGCCACCAAAAAGTATGAGGCTTCTAAACAATATTAAAGCATTCCAAATGCTTTAATCTGTAATTTTTTTTGGAAAAAAGGATCCTACTTTACATTCACTCCAAATGCACTAAGCTGAACTAAAATAAGAAAGGATTCAAGAGTTCAACAGCATCTTTGGTCTGGGAACAATTTTACAGTGTCAAAATCAAAAAAAAAGGGCAAAAGAATGGGGGGAAATCATAATCACAGTTTCTTACCACCTACATAACAACAATATATAAATGTTACTGACAAGATCTAGTATTATTGCTCCAAAAAGTATTAGGGTGGGACATCCTATGAGACACCATGATAGGCTACCATCCCAGATGTTGGGATAGGACTATCCCGCAATCATCCCAATATCCTCGTTAGCATGCCCTGGAACATCCCCCACCTCAAATGTCAGGGCAAGCCAAGATGGCAGCATATCCCATTTCACAAAAAAATTGGGGTGACCTGTCCCACGGAATTTAAAACCTTAATCAAAATGGCACAGAAGTCAAACCAAGCCACTACTCTTTCGTTTTCCTTTTCTCTTTTTACAAGAATGGGACTAGGAAGTCAACTGATCAGAAAATGCTTGGCTGTTTGTAAAATGTCCAATCCCTAAAAAACTTCAAATTCCTCTATCCACGCCTTCCACCAAACAGAAAACGGTATAAACTCCATATTATTTAAGGTTCTCTAGATTCCAAAAGACCATGAGATTTCAAAGAAAGAATCTTCTGGAGGAAACTAAACACAACCTATGGAAGCTCAAGAGAGGTTATAGACAAAAATATTAATCCCTACAACAACAACAACAATAACAAAGCTTTAATCCCAAACTAGTTGCGTGCAAAGCAATCAGGCCCAGGAGTCCCTTCATAGTTTGTCAACCTATCAAATAAGGGTCGCTCTCACAATCCAACTAAGAGACAAAGTTTAAGGAACCCTATGAACAGAGTGCCCCCTTCATCTCATGCAAGGACTGAATTCTTGGCTTGTTATGTATTTCAAGACCTAATTAAAAACTTAGAATTGAAGTTCGTACCTTACACAGTTATAACAATTTAATAATCGAAGATGTATCCCAACTTACTATCTCATTCAATATCATTGAACATTTGCTTGTCTTGTATTATGACCAAAGTTTGTGGTATGGAGAATCATTACCATTTCAGTATCGAACCGAAATTAGGCATAACGTACCAAACCAGTAATGTACCGATCACCCCATACCGAACCAATGATATATCAATTAGGTGAACTAGAAGGCTCCAACCCATGAACCACCGCATATTGAGCCAAATCAGGTAGTTTGGCACAGTTCAGTATGGTACAAGGCCAGTATGAAGTTAGTACGGAGTGGTCTTGAGCTATACAGGGCAGTTTAGGGCAATATCAGCCCCATACCATTTCGAAAAAGTAAACCATACGGGTTTCACATAGGTATGGTCCCGTATGGTTCGGTACGGTTCGACATACCTTGATTATAACACATACAACAAAGGCTATATTGTTAAGAACTTCAAACTACTCAAAAATGTCCATACAAACCCAACGGGTGTTTTCATTCGGCGAGATGGGTTCTGATTTTCTCTCTTTTTCTTTCTCACAAAAAATGTTGATCTAATTACCAACCAACACAAAGTTGCAAACTCCAAATGAAAGATCCAAAATTCAGAAGTTGAAAGCAGTTCGCAAGAAATGAAAGGAAGATGGAGAAGAAATGGAGATGAGATGAAGCCTGGCCTTGAAAGGAAAAGGGAAAAATTCTGGGTGGCTTTAGCTCAGTGCACACATGAGTTAAAGTGTTAAAACAAATATCAATTAATAATATCAGTTATGTAATATTATATTGAACCAACACATTACAGAAGTCAATACTTTAATATAAGAAAATAAGTAGTTACCCTTAATCCCTTATATCATATGGTATGTGATATTGTTAGGTCTATTTCTATTTATCCCAGGAAGCCTTTTTTTTTTTGGGTAGATTAAACTTAGCTTCAGATCATCTTTAGCTTTGCCAGACCTCTTTTAGTTTGTTATTGAGCTCATGGCTGGTCAGATGTATGTTTTTTTTTGACTTTTTGTGTTGCAGTGAGGAGATGTTTGGTTGTACACCTACCAATAAGCTGATCAACTTGATAGCTTCAGTTATTAGCACATAAATGACATGGGAGGTACAAGAAAACAAACAGCAAAGCATCATAATATCAATCTCCAAAGTTTCAATTATCAAGTTCCCAAGGCATTCCAAAGGCTCTCAAGAGCCCTCAAATTATGATTGATGTGGCACTTAGTGGAGATCCACACCCACCCACCCATCCTCTCTCTCTCTCTCTCTCTCTCTCTCTCTCACACACACACACACACACACATCTTATAACACAAACTGTAGGAACAGAAACAAGAAGATTAGATTATTTTGTTCAGATTTTTAGGATTTTGCTGCCAACTTGTCACTTTTCTTCTAAATTGTTGCTCTTTGTGATGTCTGCCTTTGGATCCAAATGCATGGTATATCTCAACATCCATCCGTTCTTTGTCCAGCATGCTAAAAGAATCATCCACCATTTCAAGCATTACTGTGAATTTTCCATTTTCTTTTTCCATCCTTCCTACTTGCTGCACATATCATCTGTATCATTGAGTGTTACCTTCCTTAACTTGTGCATGAAAGCTTCTGTACGGTGCCCTATCCTAACCACTATATACCTGTCCACTTTAGTGCCCTTTACTCTCTTTTTCTTAGATGTTCTGTCATCTTGTTACATTTATATGGGGATTCATGTTCAAGTCCTAAAACTACAATTCATGTGCTTAATTGTCAAAATTAGTGGTCTTGATTATGGTAGAAAGTATAACTTGGTCTCACTTGAAGTTTAGGGGCCATTTTGCTGAATTGAATGCATAAGCCTACAATTGGATGACCAGTAAATTCCCTCAAAATGACGATTGGAGGTGTACAAACACTATGATGATAAGATATAGAGGGATACAACTCCATCACACAGAAAGAGTAGGCATATTCCACATGGATAGAAGTAGCAGTGATATGATTTGATCATCTGATTTGGTCCTAATAAATGCAAAGGGCCAGGAAAGTGCAACACATCACAGCATGTTTTTCAGATACAAGCAATAGAAAGGACAGAGGAACCTAACTCTAAAACTCTAAACCAGTTAGTAAATTTACTCATCAAAGGAACAAATACATGAAAAGAAAATATTTGGCAATAGAGGGTGGTGCACATGAAGATGGGGCAGCAAGGTCATCTAGGAAATATCTAATGTTTAGTATTATAATGCAGTTAATGTAGTACAAAACTTCATCACATAACTATTCCTTTCTCCTAATCATGTTTAAACATACACATACTAACATACAAGTAAAAGCAGCTGCTCCCTGCACCTTTTCAAGCACATTCGCTTGTCTTTGAGCGAAAAACAAATAGGACACAAGCGCCCCCTGTCCATTGCCTGCCCACCACCTTCCCCACACCCCCCTCCCCCACCAAAAAAAAAAAACCACACACACAAATACATATGCATATACCATACATTTGTGTATGCATATATACCCACACAAATATGCATACATACGTATCTAATATTTACATTATTATCAGAGAAGAATATATTTTAGGTTTTTTGGCATGAAGCCACAATAAAAGAACCCAGATAAACAGCTTCCCTTCACAGATGAAAAGTGAAAGGTAAGAAAGTACCAGAAAGGGGGGTCCTACTCTATGTTGTCAGCATGAAAAAGAAAAGAGGTGCAGTCTGCTGCTCCCAAATCTAAAATCATCATTCCAGGAGGAAATAAAACACCTTAAATTGTCTCAGTACTAACAATGCTACCATTGAAAGTCGCATTTTTCTAACTGAAAGTTGACATCCTCGCATGATCTCAGAACCTTGAAATGCATCGAATGAGAGTGCAAGTGTTTTGATGCAGTATGAAAGAATGATCTTAAAAAAAGCATATAAGCCCTTGATTTGCCCAAAGACAAGCTGACACGTACTAGCTCACACATTGTAGTTGAGACCCTTATGCAACTTGCATTCTTTAGCAGTTCTCTATTCAGGATCAAAGAGAACTAAGAAGTAATGTGCAATAAATACTTCCAATATGCCATACGACAAAAGCAATAATACAAGTCAGATATGTGACTGCACTTTACCTTCGCTTTTGAAGCCATGATTGCTGCTGTGCTTGCTGTCGTGAGAGGTTCCGATAATAGTATTGGAACTGAAAGGGGAATAGAGAATTTAATGGAACTGAGATGAAATCTGACAGCATCAAGAAAGCTAGAAAAAGCACTTGAAAGGCATATCAAACCTTGTTTTGCTCAGAATTAAGATCTTCCATACATTCAATCAAAAATTCCAAGTTTCTTTCCATAAATGGAGCAGTGGATAGTTTTAGGCGATCATAATCACACTGGAACAGAAAATTTGGCATGTTATAATTACAGAAGAACAAGATGAGAATAAATGGAGCTTCTGTAGGAAAAGCTATCAAACCTGAGAAACAGGGGAATCAGGCTCCAGTTCTGTCATGAATGCACTGATGAGTGCAGAGTTAGAAACTTTAATCTGTTAGGCAGGACACATATTAACTATAAGAAAAAGGAATGGAGAATATATGCTTCCATACAGACCTTTCACAAGAGAAAGAGATGGAGGCTATCTGTTTTCCAAAAGGGCTTTTAATCATGACATGCCACAGGCATATTTACCACATAAATGAATCAAAGGCATGTGTAAATCTACAAAAACCTAATTCAAGAAGTACAAAAATGCAGGTATGGTAACTGAAAATGAAAGAATAAATAGACAAACAACATACAGGTATTTCCTCAAAGACATCCACCCACGACAATTTCTTCTCCCGCAACCTACAAGAGAAGAAAGCAGCTTTATGAGAACGCAACTAAAGGGCATGGTTGTAAATAACGGAACCTATAATCATCTACACATACTTTTCACCAGTAAAGTTGTTACTTCGGTAAAGATCCATAAATGAATCTGTCAGCTTCAAGGCCTTGAGAGCTAAAACCCCCTGACTGGACCTTGATGGGTCATATATAATGCAAACACATCGTCGAATATTCTCCTGCATAATGAAATGTATCAAACAAATTAGCAAAATAGTTGCAGGAGATAACCAAAATGAAGATCATCATGCCATCACAAAAATGCCAGAATAAAACCCCAAGGTACCAGCCCAAGAATATAATATATCATCACAGGAAGATTTCTAATTAAAGCCCAATTAAAAAAATGAGGTCCAACCAGAATCCCCATGTATTTGGGTGTAGGTGTCAATGCCTAGGTAATTAAGAACGTGCTACATATCGAAAACTAACTAATAGAAATACCCAACACAGTGGCAGGAAATTGCCAAAATGAAGATCATTGTATCATCACCAAAAATGCCACAATAAAACCCCAAGGTATCAGCCCAAATATATAATATATCATCACAAGAAGATTTCCAGGTAATGCCCTGTTAAAAGAATGCAACAAGTTCTAGCCAGCATCCCTAAGTATTAGGGTCTAGGTGTCAATGCCTAAGTAATTAAGATTGTGCTACATATCAACACCTAACTGACAGAAATGCCCAATATCTAAGAACACCATTCAAATTAAAATAAAAGTCAAGTATTCTATAATTTATTGTTTTCAGACACTTACATCACCATACTACAATTCAGACTAGGAATCCATATTTTAGGACAAGCAAACTTCCCATCAGCTTAAAACTCTAGGTTTCTTTGAATTCTTTCAAATAGAAAAGTATTATGCTACTTATTGTAATAGCTAACATTATTATATACTTGCATCTATTAATTCAAGATGCATAGACACCTGATTTCAAATTTCACCGCACCTCCACTTCACTGGCACAGGCCTTTACCACAGTCAATAATGACCCCACATAAGCCTCATCTCAACTATTAGAAGACAGTTTAAACAATTCTACTTCACCATTCATTCCTATTGAGAAACAATTCAATGTGAACAAGGTTTGTTTTTATATTTCTCTCTCAATATGACCATGTAAACAAATTATCAAGGGACCTCCTAACTTTTTGGCTCCTTGTAGCACCTTCCAAATGTTTCATGGTGCATTCAACTACCATCTAATGTGGTCCTCCAACCATTATATCCTATCAGTACTGTCCCCTGCCCTGTTCATTCCTGTATGTACTTCGCAACAAAACAAACTTTAGTAATCAAAAATCAAAACACCACAGTCATCTTATAAGCATGCATAAAGACCACTCCAGTTCATTCACCTTACTCATCATAATAACAATTTTACTCATTAAACAAAGAAGATAGCTAGCAAAAATGAAAAGGCAAAGTTACTCTAACAAAATAGTGAAAAAATAAAAACAAAGAAAATGTGAAGAGTTTTGCTACCTTCTTTGTACAATTCTCATAGAGAAATAACTTATAAGGAAAATATGGGGAAATATTTACATTATTCTACCCAAGTATGTGATGCAAATTCTCAGACAAACAGATTTAGCTATCCATCATGAGATCTTTCATTTTCCTAATGCTAGTGAAACAATCCCCAAGTCCAGAATTCTTCTAAAGACAAAAGCAGTTATGTTAAAAATCAAGAAAATTATTTTGACAAAAATCTGATGCCAAAATTTTTGTATCACCTGGTAATTCATGAATGTTTCAATCAGCTCCACAGTCTGAAAAGATCCCAGTAAAGTTGATTGATACCTGAAAATTAAGCTCAGTCATGGAATGGAGCTAAAAATAAATTAATAAAAAATCAGAGGCATATTCTATTAAGGGCAACTAGTGTTACAACTGGGATAAAATGAGAAATTTTCTTTAAAAAAAAATTGTCACGTGAACAGAACAAGAGTTAAATTTATGTAACAAATATCAGATTCTTTCATCATAATCAAACAATTCATGAATGTGACTGTTACCCAGAAAGATACAGCAAATGTCAGTGACCCTTTTCTCTATATTAGTCTTAGAGCTAATTATTATTCAGACAACTGGTAATCTAACAATTTAAGGCAAGATAGGCAAGATATATATTTCAGCATGCTTGCACTAAAGTCACAAAAATTGATGTTTTCCAATGGCTTAAGATTTTTCATTTAAATGTCAAAATGTCTTCAAGCAACATGTAACAGTTAATATTTTTTTTCTAGGGGTTACATACACTTGACCTCAAATATACTTGTTTTAGAACTCAAAGGATTAACAAACTACGAATTGCATAAGCGGTGTTCATAATAGCATTTACTTTTAAGACCTGAAAGAATGGCAGACTGCAGGCATTATGTTTTACATCATGGTGATGAACTTCAAATCATTTGTCAATAACAATTACAGATGATACACAGAGGCTTTCCTCAAAATAATTGCCAAAAGATGAAAAATTGAACATACCATCCTACAGTATTATTGTCTACATTGACCTCTCTTAAGCACCTCATCATTTCAAGCTGATAATTGGCCCCATCTGCTTCAACCTCCTCATTGTCTTCTCTAATCTTAATACATCAGTAAAAGATAAATTATCAGCACAGAAAAGAGAGAAAAACCCCTCAAACATCAACAACCCCCCACCCCTCCAAGTGAAATGCCCATGCCCAATTACTTGGAAACCAGATTGAAAGAAAATATGTAGCATACCGGGAAAGGAAAGCAGTTGGTCACTTCAAGCACACTACCAACATCCAAACCAAGAAGTTGACCAGTAACTAGAGCTGGCGAAAACTCCTTGCAGTGTTTAATTATCTTTAAGATAGCCTGGACAATGTCAATTGAGAATAATAATAAAGAAAAAAGAATTAGCATATATACAATTTTGTATAGCTTCCATCATCATTGGGACTAACCTGAACATGAAACAAGAACATTCAAGAGAGATAAAACAGGATCTCCCCAGCATACTAATTTAAAAAATATTTGGAAGTTTTGAACAAGGTTTTATGTCTGAACCCATACTGATATATACTGGGCATGCCATACAGTACTGGTGTGGAACCGGTATGATATATACTGGCATCATCAATTACACCTCCCCCCCCATCAAAAAACAAACGAAAAGAAAAGAAAAAGAAAAAAACAACTCCATCTTCTCAAATCAAGAAAAATATGAATAAAAGTAACTTCACCTGGCTCCTTCATGGTACATGTAGTGCATATACATGCTATATACTAGGCCATGGGCTTACAAAAGCTTTAACTCCCACTATATAATGGAGGGCTCAATTATAACGTCAGTACTGTTAATACCTATGCATTATGCCTACTGTTTTTTCACAAACGAAGGAAGCTTATCAAAGAGTACAGGCAGGTTTAAAGCGGGAAAAAAGCATAATAAAAAAATTCATACAGAGATCAAGATAAAAATGAAAATTGATGATAATTTAATTGTTTTATGGTTATATAGTGTATGTAAGTACTGCAACGGTCACAGCAGCCTTACCTTGATAGAATCAGCATTTAACGAGTCTTCTCTCAGGCTTCCTACGCTAAAACCAACATACACTGACTACATGTCTACATTGCAAGGATCCTCAGGTTTCGCACCTTTGGAATCCTCAAATTGCTCCAAAGGTCCCAATTAATCACTGAAAGGCATCACAAAATACTCAATTGCTGAGGACTTAATCTCAGAATATGATTTAGCATTATCCCACAAGACGAAAGAATGTTTATGTAGATTCTACACCTCAACTAGAATTTGAGCTAGCTAATTAGCAAATATATGGATTATGGTAAGTCAACATTTGTAACCAATGTACCAGCTGGACACTCCTCAGAATAGTAACAGACTAGATCCGCCACTGCTCACCCTAGCAATTATGTAGATGATATAAACCTTGATACTGTCTAACCCCAGAACTTCTAAACAGACTTCCCAAAGGCTCCTTCTACATTTAGTTTTTCAAATCTGAGACTATCTATGGTAAACTCAGCTGCTACCATAATCCAACTGGAACAAGGGATTTGAACATAAGCCAACACAAGACTAACTTGGGATGTCATGTTAACATTAGGCTAAAGCAGAAGAAGGCGCATGCAGTCCAATGCAATACAGAAAAAGGGATTCATTGTAACTGCACGTAGCTTTGGATTAGAGGTCTTCTGTTTCAATTTCATATTGAAGATGACCTTGCACGCCTGCAAGGTGTCTCTAAGTTCTAGCACAGCAAGAGCATGGCAAGATAAATCCTTTAGTGCATCAACTTATCAAGATACTAACTAGTATATGTTACATCACATAACACAATAAACCACAACGTCTGATATCTGAAAATGACTTCATTATTCTAAACTAAATCTCTATACATCCCATTCATCTGATAATTTTAAGCCTACCCTCTTTCCCCCGGCTCATTTGCCCTCCATCAATCATCATTGCATTCCAAAACCCATGTTTCTACCTTTAAGCTTTAACGCTTCCTGTGAATCCCTCATTTCCAGCTTCATCCTTCGTGGTTTTACTACATGCACCTCAGCGTCCTCATATCTGCTACATTTATCCATGTACATGTAGTTCCCCATTTGCAGAACCCACACGACACAAACCAGCATAGTCGTTGTTTAGTACTTTACTATCCATATCAAACTACAACTACCGGCAAGCAGTAATTATAATCTCAGAGGCAAACAGAAAAACAAAACAAGAGTGCACTTTCTATTGTTTTTTTAATCCAGAAATTCCCAGTAGCTCTTAGAACCAAGCTCACGAACTCTTATCACCACCAATTCAATCTTTTCAGGATGAGTAAAGCCTATTTAAGAAAATAAAAAGTGAGCTGTGACTCAAATCTTAACACAATTGATATTGATCTATAGTATTCACCCGGCACAAAAGACCAACGAAGTCATTCAATTGCAACGGGAAATTCAAAAGAAAAAAAGAAAGGAAAAGAACAAAAAAGTTGGAACAAATAAACAAAAAGAATCAGTTCGATAATTACCAGCCCTTCCATCTGAACAACTCGGAGAGGGGGAGCGACGTCCTCCGACGACACGGCTTGAAGGAAAGATCGCGCCATAGCTTCGAAACCAAAAAATTAGCAGAAAAAACGACAAAAAAGATCCAAAAGAGGATTCACAATAAAATACACTGAGAAAAAAAAAAATCGACAATCGCGAAACAAAGGATATTTCTCTTACTATTCGCCATCACGGAAGCAGCTATCAAGGAGAAATTAGGGCACGGCGATGCGACGAGGAGCAGCAATGGAGCCCCCCACACGGATCCGGTCTTACGATCTTCCTAAAGAAAGAAAAAAAAACCCTAAGAAACTGGTGCCGTCAGATCGCAAAAGGACGGCCCAGATGAGGTCCCCGCAACCGGCAGCAACCCAAGAGGTGCGAGCTGCCCAATGGCTGGTGCCGTAAATAGGAGCAACGATGAGGGCATTTGTAACGCCAGAAATAATGGCTGACGCCGTAAATAGAAGCAGCTTCACCAATTTGATGGCAATTTAATGTAAACAAGAGAAACATCAAGGGCAACCTTGTAAAGTGATTCAAAACCGGTTTTCAACCGCCACCTTCGCGTCCGGCGAGTCCCCGCCGCTCCCTTTGGTTTGCGGATCACAGTCGGTCTAGAAGTAGACGTAATGTATTTGTAGAAAATGTTTGATAGTTGTGTTAAGGTGACCTACTAGTTGAGAACTGTAGCTCGCGCCATCTTAGATCCGAATTTTTGGTCCCCATTTTTAACCCCTTACTTGTATTTTCCCATGTTTTTAAACTTTTTCCCCTGTTTTTAATCTAAAGAACTGCGGTTCGATCCCCACTTTACGCCAATTTTTGGTTCCCATTTTTAACTTCTTATGTGTTTTTTTTTTCCCTCCTATTTTGAAACCAAGGAATTATGATCAGAGCTAGGAACGATAATTTTGAACTGAACATAACTTGAACCTAACATGAATTTAGTAGGTTTGAATAGAGCATAAATGAGCTTGAGTTAAAATCGAATTGACCCATTAGACATAATTAATAAACAAATCCGATTACGAATTGATTTGTTAACTTAAAATTGATCCGATTATTAACCGAGTTAATTTGTATAATCCAACCCACCAACACAGATATGACCCAACCTGCCAACACAAATACACCTAATCCGCCATTTTATGATAATGATTATATGCTTATGTAAGGATTTTATGCTTATCTCTCTTTTTTTTCTTTGAATATAAAATTTTTTTGTTTGTGTTTTAATTATAATTTTTAATATATAATTACTTTATAAGTAAATTGGTATTAAATATGTTACATAGGTTATATGGATTGCATGGGTTTTATACAGATTATATGGCTTACACAGATTATATGGGTTATATGGATCACACAGGTTATACAAGCTATATAAGTTAAACAAATTGCATAGATCATGTCATGTAACCCATGTAATACATGAGTCAGATTCGGATTTAGATTTTTAACCTAATTAATAAATAAAATTTTAGGTTACCCATTTGTCATTATTTGAAGTTGATCAAGCTTATTTATGATCCATTGACATAATTTGCCAACCCTAATTCGAGCCCCCCTTCACTTGTCTCTCTAGCAAATTAAAATAAAAAAATGTCTACAAAATATCATATCTACATTGAAAAATGCCTATTGCATGGGCTAATTAATGTATTGTAAAAAACATGCATGTATTTTAAAACATCAGTTTAATTTAAATTTATTATTATTAGTAATTTTTTATGAAACAGTAGAAAATAATTTAAAATTAATAACATGGGCTAATAAACATATCATTATAAATGTATTTTGATTCATAAATGGTAGTTCCATGTTTTAAAAAATGTATTCATGTGAAGTTATTATATATTATCAAAATAGCATTAGGTTTGACCCTTCCTCTTAATCCATGGTCATAACTATATTAGATACCAATAAATAACTTTTTAAATTAATTATATATTAATAAAAATTATTAATACAAATTATTTTCTTATCTCTATAATACCTAGATTATCTTTAATTTCATATCAATTAAATCTTTTTTGAATTAAATATTAACATAAATTGGGTCCCAAGTCGAGCCAGTTGGAATTAATTCAATGGAATTAATGGTCAATTAGTTCGATTGGGGTCGATTGGGTCCTGTACAATTGGGGATCAATTGGTCCAATTGAAAATCAATCTAATGAAATTTAAGGTCCATTGGTCGAGTTCGAGGTTAATTGGGTCCAATATAAAAGGAGATCAATTGGTTCAATTGGGGGTCAATTGGGTCCCTGCAATTGGGTCCAATGAATTAGGGGTCAATTGGATCCAATGCAATTGGTGACCAATTGCATCCAGTAGAATTGGAGGTCAATTGGTCTAATTAGGAATGTGTTTGATAGAATTAAGGGTTGAGTCCAATTGGGAACAGATCTGATGGAATTAGGGGTCTATTGGATCCTATACAATTAGGGGTCAATTAGTCCAATAGGGAATGGGTCTAGTGCAATTGGGGGTCAACTAGTCCAATTAGAAATGGGTCTAGTAGAATTGGTGATCAATTAGCTCCAATTAGGAATGGGTCCATTGGAATTGGGGGTCCTCTGGTCCAATAAAGAATGATATGGTGTAATTAGGGGTCAACTGGGTCATATACATTAGGAGTCAATTAGTCTAACATGAACTGGGTCCAATATAATTGGGGGACAATTAGTCTAATTGGGAACGAGTCTAGTATAATTTAAGGTCAATTGAGTCCAATTAGGAATGAGTCCAATGGAATTGGGGTCAATTGGATCTTATGCAATTGGGGTTAATTGGTCCAATTAGGAGTCAATTGGTCAAATAGGAAATAGATCCGATGAAATTAGCATCAATTGGTCCAATCAAAAATAGGTTTGGTAAAATTGAGGGTCAATTGGACCAATCGGGGGTCAATTGGTTCAATGAGGAATGGGCTTATGGAATTGGGGGTCAATTAGGTCTAGTGGAATTGGAGGTCAAGTGGATCTTATGCAATTAAATGTCGATTGGTCCAATAAGGAATGGGTCCAATGCAATTAGGGGTTAATTGGTCTAGTAGAATTGGGGTCAATTGGATCTTGTGCAATTGATGGTAAATTGGTCCAATTGGGAATGAGTCCAGTGCAATTAGAGGTCAATTGGTCTCAATTAGGTCCTATGCAATTAGAGGTCAATTTGTCCAATACGGAATGGGTCCAATGCAATTGGAGTTTAATTGGTCCAGTGGGATTGGAGGTCAATGCAATTAGGGGTAAATTAGTCCAATAGGGAATGGGTCCAATAGAATTAGAGGCCAATTAGGTCTAGTGAAATTGGGGGTCAAGAGGTCCAATTAGAAATGGGTCCAGTAGAATTGGGGATCAATTAGACCGATTGACCCTCAATTCCATCAAACCCATTCCTTATTAGACCAATTGACCTCTAATTCCGCCAAATGCGTCCCTAATTCCATCAGTCCCAATTGACCCCCAATTTCGTATGTCTGATCCATTCCACTAGCTTGACTTAAGACTCAATTTATATTAAAATTTAATAAAATGTAAATTTTACTTAATATAATATTAATATATTTAATTGATAATTAATTTAAATTTAGGAAAAATTTTATAGTAACATGTATCTAATTTAAAATATTGGAATATATAACTGTTATTTCTATATTGATAAAAATTTAAGTGATACTGTTATTAGCCCATGCTATTAATTTAAAACATCAGTTTAATATAAAGATAAAATTATCATAAAAAAATTGTGTTTTCATTGTGTATTACCATTTTTATTATATCACATAAATATATTGATTATAATAAATTAAAATTGAACTGATATTTTAATAAAAATATATATTTTTATGATAAATTAATTAGCTCATGTAATACGGATTTTTTTTTTTCCAATATAGAGATATGAAATTATGTAGAAATATTCTAGCTTCTTGTGCTAGGGATCGTGGCTTAAAAGCAAAAGTGTTAAGCCACCGTACTATCACACTAGTTCATCTCCTTTTTTGTATACATTAAATATAGGTATGTAGAATAGAAAAAGCATACGTCAGAGAATTATAATCTTCTAGATGCTTCTTTCCCTTCTCCCACTCAGACTCACCCTTCTCTCTTTCCCTTCTTTGGTGCCCCATCCCCTTGCTACTAATATCCCCTCTCTCCTTTAACTTGCTGCAGCCCTCTCTCCCCGAGTCCTTGCTCCATCACCCAATTTGGATCATAGGCTTCCCAAAACTTAGATCCTCACTCTTACTCTCATTCACCTCTCTCCTCTTCTTCATTTTGACAATGTTTATTTGATCTAAATAATTCAAGATCTCTCTATTAAAATCCAATTCTAATATAACTGGAGATAGATTACTCATTTTAGATGCATTATTGGGATAGGTCAACTTAAGTTCATGCTTATTAAAGACTTGTCACTTCATATTTGCTTTGGTCTCCTTATCCTTATATAAGCTATCAAGTATCATTTAGTCTCCCATGATTCCAATATCCTCACATCAACATTGACAAGGTATTAATCATATAGTTTCATAGCCTATTAGAGCCCCGTATCATATTAGACATCCTTTTATGAAAATTATTCATATGAATCATTCAAAAACATTAATTATTATATGCAATAATTTATCAAAAATATTTTTAGGATCCTTTGAAGTTATTGCCCAAATCCTAAGATTTATGTGTTTCACTATCTCTCTATCCTAACATGAATATTATGCTATTATGATGGCTTTTATATCTGACTATCTACACTCACTCATATTGGATCCAATAAACTACTATGTTGTCTATCAAAGATAAAGTTGAAGATGTTACGATCAATGCATAGGATTTGAATTTGAATGTTTAGTGTAACAATACAACTAAGTGCTAGCAAGAGATTTGACTCCAATGGAAGGACTTTGCATCATTACTATCTCAATAGCCTTATATACAAATATGATGTCCAACCTCACCTATGTAATCTTCCCCATAGAACACTCCTCTCTAGTTGGATAAGCTCCTATAGTACTTAGGACTCTTTTCCAACTATATCTAATATATGACACATATCCTAATTATGTCCACATATGCTCCTTTTCTAAGAGACTTATGGGGAGGAGGCAGAAGATCCCCACCATTGATAATGTTTGGGCTAGCTCGCCATCACTTTGCATGATGTAGATTACCATCAACCTACCTAACAAGAGGGGATGATATGCATATTATTCCTTATCAATCCAAATAGACCCAAAAAAGGTAGAGATATTGCATTCTCTGTTTTAACACTTATATATTAGCAAGCAGGGATAACAAGCATATGAGTATCTAAAACTTAAATTTTCTAAATAATCACATATATCCTTATTTTGATACCCCTCAACCTACACCTACTAATTGGTTTAGCCTCCTTTCATCCAGCCCATGTCTCATAAAACTCTTCGTCCTATCCCTCATCACAAATATTAATTATATATATCCTTCTTCTGATACCTCTCAACCTCCACACCCACCAATTGATTCACCCTCTTTCCATCTAGCCCATACCTCATAGATTTCTTCGCCTTATCTCCAATCACAAATATCACTCATATCACATCCTATTAGTTAATATACAATAGATAAATTTGGTCAAACCACACTACACCAATTTGGTCAAACCCCACTACACCCTTAAAGTCAACTTCTCTAACACCCTAGCTTGTGACATCATTGATACCCTCGAGGCATCAATGTTGTATTGGGACAAGATTTCCTTCAAGCCATATAATAAAGGTCTCAAAGCAAGGCATTAAACCCCATCTTGATTAGAAATTCAAAATAATGTCAATTTTTTACATCTTGAATGACATCTTAATGGTATTAGGGCTCGAGAACATGTTGAATCACTTAATAAATTTAAAGGATCTAATTAGACAAACCTTGAGCGGGTCAAAAGATATTTTTTTCTAATTTTTTAATGGGTTAAGATAAGTGTTCTTCCTTTTTTTTCTTTTTCTTAATACAGATTTACATAATTATCTTTCAGTCTAATTCATCTAAAAAGAATATTAAACACATTTACTTGCTTAAATTGACTTGACTTGTTGATGTGGTATGCTGATATGGTATTACCACACCTGTGTTATTTTATTTGAGAGAAAATCGAATTCTTTTTTCTCTATCCCTTATGTCTTTATTTCCTATCCTATTTTCTCTTCTCTTCAATTTAATTCTCTATACTTAGGGCTATAAGTGGGCTGGGCCATGCCCTTTCTTAAGCCTAGCTTGATTTTTTTTTTTTTTTTTTTTTGAGGGAGGGAGGGGGGTGTTGGGGGAGGAGAGACTTCAGGTTGCACTTAGGCCTAAATATTTTTTCAAAATTCAAGCCCAAACTTAACTCGAGCCCAGGACTAGGCCTAGCCCAGAATCCAATTAGGCCAACCTATAATAGCCCATTTAGGCCAAAGATTAGGCTGATGGAGATAACTTTTAGTTTTTTAAATGCCTACATAAAAATAAATAATATTTAAAATAATTATCCTAATCATTTAAGAACTAAATATAAATCTTAAATTAGTTGATTACCAAGCAGCTATAACATGGAGAGTTATTTTCATATAATAGATAGGAAATTCAATATAAAATTTAAAACGCCCATGACTTTTTAAGATTTTGGGTTTGAATGTAGGCCATATTCAAGTCTAATTAAGAGCCAATACTTTGAACCTTCTTTGGACTTAAGCTTCGAGCTAAGTCTAAACCAGACCAAGTAACGATGCAAGCCCAGCTTGAATTTCTTTTGGCTTTGATTTTAAGCCCAAACCTAATCCAATTTAGCTCCCTCTTTTAGCACCATCTATACTCCTCACCTCCATTTATACTAATGAGAAAATAGCTGCCATAACGAAAATGACTTGCCAGTGATAGTGGCGATCATGTCCTTAGCTCAAGTAATCCTCTTTAAAGACCATGGGGTAATTGAAAAAGGTAAAGAAAGTAGAAAGATTTGAGGATAAAAGAGGTGAAAGATAAAGGAGTGTGGTCATTATGGATATAGGATGCAAAGTAGCTGCAAGGTCAACATGGGATAAATCTTCATATATAGTAATTCAATTCTTAAAATAATTGCAAATGAGGGGATGCCTATTAGGTTTAATACCTTCTATTGATAACATCATTTCCATTTTGAATGAAGAATGAGTATGATCCGCATCACTAGGTCTTATTGGTACTTTCCTTATTTCTTTTCTTTTAAAAATTACAACGATTGCTGCTTATGGTGAAATAAATTATTTTCAATTCCTTATTTATTATATTTTATATATTTTCAAAATCATCTTCCTAAAATAAATAAAGTAATTTAATTTTTTTTTCTAATAATATCCACTTTTTGTCATCATGGAGGTCAATCATGTAACTTATTATTGACACTAAGGCCAAAGTTCTTTAATAATAACCACAAATAATATTGAATTTAAATTATTAATGAGTTGCACTTCTATAATTTATCAAAATCACTATGTGACATGGCCCAACCTATTAGTGCCTCAAGGTGAAAGTAAAAGGGATAGCTCTCTTCTTATTTAAGTTCTAAAAAAGCTAAACAAGATGATATAGAATGCTTCCTTATATATAAGCATATGAATAGAGAGAGATGAAATTACTCTCATTATTAGAAATCACTTGGAGTCTGCTCATTATTAGAAATCACTTGGAGTCTACCCTTCCTTTAGTTTAAGCTACTTCCTCTCTCCCCCTTTAAGGGCTGTTTAGTTAATCAGCAATAATAGGATCATTAGTAATAAGATCAATAGTGATAGGATCACTAATGATCTATTATCACCTCGTTTGATATGAGATATTTCAATAATCATAAATCGCCGATGATCATAGATTACTATGCTTGATATATAATAGGAATCGAAGGTCACCATGCATACAATACTAATAATACCCTTAAAAACTTATTTATATAACATATTTTATATATTATATAATAATAATATTATATTATACAATATATTATGTATAAATTATATATTATAATATAATAAATATATTATATATTATAATATTATATTATAATATTATATTATAATAATATACAACCTATAATAATATATATTGTACCTATTTATTATATATCATAAATATAGATAATAATGTAATATTAATTAGTACATTAATATTATATATTAGGAATTATTACAATTTTGCCCCCATAGTTGGAGGTTTTCACTTTAAACCCTAAAATTAGTAAAATATCCAAATAATCCTAAGATTTTAAAGGTATAGTACTTAAAATCCTCCATCCATCTGGAGACAGAGGATATTTAATTAGCACATGCAAAGCATGTGCTAAGTTCTTAGGCAGTAAAAGTGGTGCCAATATGTGGTTGGGACATGAGAAATAGCATGATTTGTAGGACTTATCTACCTATCTCGCATCCGGTTGACAGCTCCATCCCCTTCCCATTCGACTTCTTCCTAGTAGTGCGCTCCATCCCCATCTCATTTGGCTTCAACAATGTGCTCTATCCCCATCCCATCAGGCTTCCTCCTGGTGGTGTGCTCTATTTCCATCCCATCAGGCTTCCTCCTGGTGGTGTGCTCTATTTCCATCCCATTCGGTTTCCTCCTAATGGTGCTTGCATGGCAGAAAGCATCGAGGTAATGGATAATGCCACATAGTGTAGCTGTGGAGAAAGGGCTCGCTTGAGAACCTCTTGAACACCCTTAAATCCGGCGAGAAGGTTTCTTGGTTATCCAAGATATGGGGTAATATTGAATCCTACTCTTCCTCCTCTTGGTTTATTATTTTTGCCTAATTTCTAGCTACTCTCTTAGCTTATATTTTTGTTGTTTCCCACTGCTTTCTTGACTTATATTTTTGCCATACTCATTTTTTTGGCCAAATTTTTTGTTGCTTTCTTGGCTAATTTTTTTGCTCTCAATTTATTTTTGCTCATAGACCTATGGTGCTTATAAATTTTTCCTCTGGTTCGATCCTCCTACATGTGCCCATGGTAGACAAATTGTGCCGAGACTCATTAATCAAAGATCTTGACTACAACATCATATTCATATGCATCGGATGAGGGAGATGTGGCTTATCTATCTTCTGGTGGCATCTATTATCAAGTGGGAAGTTGTAATTGGGAAGTTGATAGGAGAGTTCTAAGATGTTTTGTTATAAATATTAGCTTTATATTATGTAATGACCAATCCTTTATAATGAAGTATAACTGATGTAAAAATTATCTGTACATGTTGTTCTTAATTTATTTTCTGATTTTATGTTCGGTTCAATGTTTGAATATTGAATCAATGCAGTTCAATAGCTTATCAATGCATTTTAATAGCTATTATTTATATTTGGTTCAATGGTAGAATATTGAATCAATGCAGTTCAATAGCTTTTGTTCGTGTTCAGTTCAATGGCTAAACATTGAATCAATGCAATTCAATAGCTTCTGTTTATGTTTACTTCCAATGGCTGAATATTTTATTTGTGCAGTAACAATCTATGGAGCAACTATACGTGTACATACATTTAAATATCTAACAACATATAGCAGCAAAACTTATACAACAACCAGCAATAAGTAATGCATATAATCTGGAGTATTTACAAGTTAAGTACACAAATAGAATGCAACTTCTACGAGAAAAAAAATATCTCTGAATCATATAACCATAGTATCATACAAACATCCAAAATAAACTTCATTACTTCATATGAAGAGTACAATCACACTGATCACAATAGTCCAAATAGTCACAACTTGTCACAAAACATAAGACTTCCTAATTGTCCAAATTGTCACAAAACATAATACTTCCTACCTGTCCAAACTGTCACAAAACATAACAATACAAATTATCAAAAAACAAAATGACAAGGCATAACTATCTCAAACCTTACAAAACTGATTATCCATAAATAACTATTAACTATGCAGAAATCCCAAAATTGTCCATACACATAGTTTGTCCATACACAAAAAACTGTCCACAAACATGAGAGAAGCCTAGATCTAAAAAAATTGTCCATACACACTGTTCAGCATCCAACAAGTGCCTTCTCCTTTCTTTTGGATTTGCTACCCCCCTTATGTTTAATGCAGTACCACTTGTAGCAATTCCTCTTAAATTTGTTATAGGCTCAGTTATGCTAATACCTTTAGTGGACCCTTGTACTATTACCTAAAAGCAATTGACATATAAAAATAAGTTAGTAAATGGGAAACATAAATTGACTTCTCTTTTTTAATAAGAAATGAGATTGAATGGCACTAACTAAGAAACATCAATTAATCAATTAGAAAAAGATAAATCAAATAGCAAATAGCTAAAAAAAGCAACACATTCACCTCATTATAGACATCGACAACTATTCTGAAGCCTATAAATATCTCTGTCTTACATTAAGCCTATAATAAGTTTAACAATTCAGCATGAAAGATAAACCTTTAAAACTATACTATAATAGCAATAAGATGGAGAACGCTTATAGATGATCTCGGTCTTTTACAACACATCTTCTTACTCTTAACTAGTCCCTTGCATGTTCTCTGATTGTGCCCATATGAACTATATTTTTCATATCTCAAACTTATTCTGTAGCTCCTCAGAGTCCCTAATTCTTTGCTTTTTAGGCCTGTCGCTGGGTCTTCTCAAGACTGGGGATAAAATAGGATTAAGGCTTGTCTTATGTACATGTCTTAGCCATTTAAGGGATTTAGCAGGTAAGTTTTTACATGATATGCTATATGAACATAGTCTTCTGGTCTCTTTTTGATAAAAGATCAATATCATTGCATGCACATAAGGGATCCCAGAGATGTTCCATTTGTAACAGCTATAGGTTCTCTTAGACAAATCAGCCACAAACCCAGCTTTACCATGGGTGACCTCAAACCCATCACCCCCTGGCCAAGTTGGTGTCCAACCCTTAGATAAATTTTTTAGCTTTTCTAACTTCTTCTGAATTTTGGAAAGATATCTCCTCTATGCCTTATCATATTATCCATATTCTCATGCAGTCTAACCATCGGCTTCCTCCTAATTATCTCTAATAATATCAGGATTGGCTGTCCCTGGCCTCTACTATGAAAGGATTGTTTAGAAGCTTGTTATACTTACGAAATAGTCTAAATGCATGTCTGCACCAATGAGCTCTGTCCAAGCCCATCAACCAATTATATGCCGTTGGATTCCATGACTCTAACATTTTCATATTCCTCTTCCACTCAACATAAGTGGTTGCCCTAGCTACTGCCTACATTCCATCTTTCAACTATTTCCCTTTAAATTTCTTCTTGAAGTTTGCATACGAGTGCTTCAAACAAATATGTGATGTACCCTAGGATAAATTGTAGCAAGGCTTGGAATCAATCCCTATATTACACATAAATTAAGACATTATCATTTATATTATGTCCTAGCTTAGAATCAAAATAACATTTTAAAAAATAGTTAGTGGACTATCTTTTGTTGGTCACTTATAAAGGTTCATCCATGTGTCTTAACAAGACCTATGTTCTCAAGCAAGTTCTACAGAAACTAAATTCAACCGTCCTTACATTCCAACTTTACAATAGCATATGCAAAAGAGTACATCCCATTATTCCCATCATAGCCAACAACAATCAAAAGTTAACCCTACCCATGGCCCTTAAGATGACAACCATCAAGCCCAATCAACCTTTGCAACCATATAAAAATCCATTCTTCAGAGGCTCTAAGCATGCATACATCTTTTGAAACCTTGGCTCCATTGTTAGGGATGACTTGTCAACTTGGATAATAGCATGTGTACCCTCATTTGTCTTCCTTAACTTTGCACAGTAATCCCATAGCATGGAATATTGCTCAACCAAACTCCAATATCTCGTTCATTGCTTTTTGCTTTGCTTTATAACATTTCATTTTGGTCATAGTTATGCTTAACTCCCTCCTTTATCTCTCATGCCATCTAAGAAAGAGTGGTCCTAAATTTATCTAGGTATTTCTTAGCAATCCACTTAGAAGTCACTAACTTGTTAGTGTGTTTTTACACAATTGTGAGTAAGGATTAATGTTTTAAGCTGCAATGTATCTTCTCCAATCACCCTAAAAGCATAAGCCTTTCACTCATAGCCCTTTGCACACTCTGCTTGGACCTTTCATTCCTTACTTTTTGTGAATCTTATCTGATGGCCGTAAGTAATAACATATTCCCTACTTGCATTCTTGAACTCCTTTGCATTGCCAAATAGCATCCCCAATGTTAATTGCACCCTCCCCATCTTAGTTTCTTGCCTAACTCAGGGTAATGATAAGGCCCTTCAGCATCATGCTCTACATCAGAAGGAATTGGAGTAATGAGCTCCTCTGATGTTGAGTCTTCTGATATATTATCACCAACCTCAGGCCTAAACCCTCTCTTTGTATTCTTCTTAGTATTCATCTCTATATTCTTCTTATTTCTGCCTTCCTATAGATTAGTATCAATATTTTCATCTTACATAACATCATCAACATCATCACTCCCAGCTGATTCATTCTCATAATCGTTATCCCCATCATCACCTTCATCATCTGCATCAGAACCATCCCTTACACCCCTTCTATCCTTCCCTTACATCCCCTCAATATGAACATTTGGAGCCTCAATACCCTCTTGCTCTACATGTTGAGATTCAGCAGCTTTTGGACTAAAGAGTAGAAACAACTCCTCAGGTACATCCACTAACACAGGCTCAATACTAAAAGCATGCTCCACATATATGTCAATAGTATCACAGTTAGAAGTCATCAAACATTGAACCATATCCAACGCATCCTTATCATTTTATAACAATTTCAATCCTAAGGCAATGGTTTTCTTAGGAGTCCTATGGTAGAATGCTACATAGTCTTTAATCCCTAACTCCTGCATCATTGCCTCAAACCTAGGTATGGATAGTCTATTAGTATCAACATTATCATACATATCAACTCTTCCTCCAATATAATTCTTATATGCATTATAAGTAAAGAACCCATCATAATGGAAGACAACAAATAGGTACAAATCCCCCATCTTTGCATCACAACAGTCAGTTAATTGTTAACTAGCAGACAACTAACGATCAACTAAGTTTCAATAATCTAATTACAATTCTCAAAATTTAGTAGTAACAGTCAACTACTAGTCAATAATAGTGTGCTCCATATTGTCTTTAATAGGGAAGCACAATATCGTTGACAACAAGTAGGCATCCAACACAAAGCAAGGTTCAACTTTTATATGGTCACATACAAATGAAACATAATCTTATTCTATAATCTTAACAATGGGGGACTACAACAATGAAGGACCATGAGATGATTGCTGCAACACATAGATCCACACCACAGACTATAGGGACCACAAATCTATTAATGGGCAACCCAAACTAAAAACATATCCACAACAATAAAACTCCAAATCCTGAAAACCCCAAAACTGAGAAAATGGAGGATCACCAATGCATTAATGGCAACCCAAACCGAACACATATCCATGAACGAATAAAAAATCTCAAAGACCCAAAACCCTAAAATCGAAAAAATTGAGTACCACTTCTCATTGTTATGGATTCCTCTTGAAAGGTATGAAGGTTCACATGCTGGATCACATAAAACAAATCCCGAAACATTAAAAAAAATCACACAAGAAATCCCAAATCGCATACGAGCCACAACATGTAACTATAGAAAAAAAGATAGAGAGAGATACGAACCCTCTAGCTGATCGACAGAAAAATTGGATGCTTGGTTACTCCTTTTGACAACTAGTGCCATAGAAATCCTCACCGGCCATACAAGAAGTTGCTTTAAGGCTCCGACTGCTACCTTGGGTAGATGCGGACATGGAAACGACTAAAAATGGATGGTCATAGTTAGAGGCAAACTAGCCATCTACCTTCGAATGGACGAAGAGTTTTAAGTATTATACCTTTAAAACCTTAGGGTTTGTTTTGATATTTTACTAATTCTAGGATTTAAAGTGAAAACCTTCCAACTATAAGGGCCAAATTATAATAATCCCTACATATTACAATAATATAATAATAATTACATATTAATATAAGAGGTAAACTTGGCTACTTTCGAATGTAGCCAAGTTCAGAATTCGGTCACCTCCCACACCCTTAAATTTATACGGATCCCAAAACCATTCTACCTTTTTCATCTTTTTCATCTTTGGGATCGGTGAACTATATGGATCCAAGGATGGAAGAGCTAATCAGATCCAAAGTTGAATACATTCGAATGTAACTAAGTCTATCTCTTAATATAATAATATTAATATAATTTTATTATTAATATTACAAATATATAATATATTAATATTATAACTTTAATAAATAATAATATAATTCTTAGTAATATAATATATAATGTATAGTTAATATATGTAATAATATTAATATAATATTAATGATAATATATTAATTATATAATCTATAATAATATATTATTATATAATATTTATATATAATAAATAATATATTATATAGTAATATTATAATATAAGGGGAAGATTGATAAAATAAGAATAAAGTTATTTCAATTTTTTGGTAAAGATCGCCATCACCATAATGATCTAACATTCTCACCCTTTGGGTGGGATTAAGATCAACTCCTAGGCAGTGATCCTAATCCCATAGTGATGGCACATCACTATCTAAATAGGAATATCAAACATGATGACCTTATTACTATCCTACAAATCACTGGTGATCTTTACAAGTCACCCCATACCAAACTGTTGCCCAGTTAAGCAACCCAAGAGGGGGGGTGAATTGGGTTCTTTGAAAATTTTTAACAAGTATATGCAATTTTGCAAAACAGAAAATTCTGTGTGAGTGTGAAATGTTGAAAGTAAGAACAAGTAGCAACAATTAGAGACAAACACACAAATACAGCAATTTATAGTAGTTCGGTGCTACTCCTTGCACCTATGTCCACTCCCCAAGAATTCATTGGGAATTTTCTCCACTAATCGTTCTTCAAACGATTACAAACCTAACTAACCCAGCTAGCTTCTTATTTCACAAGCACAAGGGAGCCTTTCCTTAGCTTTTTCAGCTAACTTCTTGTTTCTGAGCATAAGGGAGCCTTACAAATCACCAATTATGGGTTTGGCACACCCTCCACAAGTTTCAACCAAGTTGAAACTCAAACAACTCACAAAGAAAAAGAGTTTCAGAAATTACAATTCCTTAGTGAGCAAATGTAACAGTAAAAGCACTTTACACTTTTTGAAGACCTCTCCCTTTGAATGAGCTTCTCCTCTTTAAATGTTGGAGTAATGAGCACTTGAAGAAGCTTCTTGGGTAGTTGGAAGGAGCCTTGAATGAGCCTTGAAGGAGTTTCAAACTCAACAACACACCTTCATTTCAAAAACTGGAAGGCTGAAACTTTCTTGATTTTTTCCTTTGTTTTCCTCTTTATTTCTCACTTGTAATCCCTAAAAAATGCTCCCAATCTCTTGCTAATCAATCCCATTTACGAGTATTTATAGTTTACTAAGGGATTGGAACATTAAACTAGCCGTTTGTGACCGTTGGAGATGCAGAACTAGCCGTTACAGCATTTCTGGGCAAGTTAGTCGACTCTAGAGTCGATTACTTTTGTTAAGACTTCTGTTCTGACCACAGTAGTTGACTCTAGAGTCGGCTAACTTCAGGAAACTCACTATCTTGGCCACAGTAGCCGATTCCAGAGTCGGCTAACTTCTGTGAGTTCACTGTTTTGCCACAGTAGCCGGCTGGTTAGTCTGCTAATTTGATTTTTCTCACTGTTTTACCATAGTAGCTGACTAGTTAGTCGGCTAACTTGGTAAAACTTGCTGTTAACTCTCTTGTGGCATAATTTTGACTTGATAACTTCCAAAGTAGTTGACTAAATGCTTCAATCTTCCATTCTATGTGCTGGTAGCTGCTGTAAGAGTTGACTAATTCCTTCAAAACTTGAAAACTCATTCCATAAACAATAGAACTTATTGAAATGAAGAAGATAATTGTTCTAGCTCTCATAATTTTGAACTTTCTTCATTTCAAAACTTCCCAAACATCTGAAATTCACTTGATTGAGGCTTAAATCATTCTAGCTCCCATAGTTTTCAACTTTCTTCATTTGAAAACTTCTCAACCATCTGAATTTCACTTGATTGAGTCTTGAATCATTCTAGCTCTTATAGTTTTGAACTTTCTCCATTTGAAAACCTCTCAACCATCTGAATTTCACTTGATTGAGTCTTGAATCATTCTAGCTCTCATAGTTTTGAACTTTCTCCATTTGAAAACCTTTCAACCATCTGAATTTCACTTAATTGAGTCTTGAATCATTCTATCTCTCATAGTTTTGAACTTTCTCTATTTGAAAACCTCTCAACCATCTGAATTTCACTTGATTGAGTCTTGAATCATTCTAGCTCTCATAGTTTTGAACTTTCTCCATTTAAAACCTCTCAACCATTTGAATTTCATTTGATTGAGTCTTGAATCATTATAGCTCTCATAGTTTTGAACTTTCTCCATTTGAAAACTTTCCAAACATATGAATTTTACTGAATTGAGGCTTGAATCATTCTTAGTTGATCTTGGTCCTCTACAAAAATTCCTTATTTGAATCATAAACCCATTTAGGTGCTTGAAATCATTTTTAATCATTTTGATGATTCATGTATGCCTGCATTTCAACATGATCTTCCACAAAACTCATTAGTAACTTACTTAATTATTTTGTGATCATCAAAATCAATGCGAGGTCAACACAAACAACCCCCTAATGTAGTTCATTCTTTGCCACTTATCGATTGTACAAACAATTCATTTTTGATTGCAATGATTTGTGGTTTGAATCATTCTATTCATTCATTTTCTTAATTATACTATTTGTGCATCTATTTTGGTTAATCAATTCTTCTAAATCCATCTCATATGCAAGTCTTTTGTATAATACAAACTTTAGGGTTTAATGCTATCCCGAGCATGACTATGGGATAGTTTTACTCTCTTAAGTATTGAAATAGAGTTCAAGTTCAACTTTAACTCTAACTTCAGATATTTAAATAGAGATTTTTAGTGCCTACTTTAGTGCTTTTTCATTTATCTTTTTTTTTTACTTTTTCAAAGGTAGACTCTAATAAATAATTTCTATTGCATATTTTTTGCATGTGAGTCACATCTATTGTATATATAAAATACTTGTATAATATAGCTAGATAATAACCATTAAAAATTCTCTTTCTTTATTTTTTTAAAAAATCACTTTATTCTCCCTCTTTCCTTGACATGAGGGGTGGAGAGTGGGGATAGCAATGGGGATGGAGAAATTCGATCCTGGCCTGATAAGTGTGGATTTGGAAGGATTAAATTGAGACAGTGACGGGGATAGAGAAGTTTTGAAAATTCACCATGTTCAGGGATTGTTTCCATCCCTAGATGGTCTTCATCCCCAAACCCATTTCTGGAATCCGATCATTTTTTCAAATATAAATATTAGGTTCAAGGTTTTAAATGTTGGATTTAGGCTATTAAATTTAGTGTCTTAATTATTTTAAATATCCACCAATTTATAATAGATTTTAAGCCTCAAATGATTTTTTTTTTATATATAATAGAATTAGGCTCAAAGTTAACAGCCTAATTCTAGAAAAAAATAAATAAATAGTGAATGGAGAATTATGGGGGTGGGGATGAGGGAAAATCAATCCCCATAGGTTGGGGATGGAGGTAGTGGTGGAGAGGGAGAATGGGGGTGGGGATGGAGAATATATTCTTCATCTTAAATTCATCCTATTGTCATTCCTAATAGAGAGGCAATAAGATATATAGGTAGCAGAAACCTAACCCGACTTGTGAATGCAAATTGAACCCACTCAAAATAAAGGGTTAGAGTTTTGTTTTTTTTGGCCCAAATATGAAATGATTCAAAAATTTTCAAGTTGGGCCAGCTCAAGTAATGGGTAACCTGAAATGACTCGAAATAGTATTTATCAAAAAATATATAAGTTTTATCACCACTCATAATTGGTTATTTGAATACTAGGGTAAGATATCTTTTTAATTTTATTTGTTTTAAAATTTAGAATTTTATCTAAATGGCATTATATAATTTTATGATTTATCAATTAGATTATTTACATAGTTAATGTTCTAATATTTTATATTCTTTGATATATAATGTAATTAACGCTAATAAGACTAAATAAATGATGGAATTATAAACTTATTTTTTTAAGTTTAGTATTATTGAAGATCGACATCAATAGTTTCGAAGATCCTTGAGAAGGAGATGAAAGAGTAGAACTAGGCATGATTTTGCCCCTTTTCTTAATGAGATTAAGTAGATTTTCAATATTTGCTTATATTATTTTGTAATCTTATTAACAATTGGATATTGATATTTATTTAATTTTAAAATACTTTTATAGACTATTGCTTAATTATATTATTTTAATATTTTATAAGTTTATAACTATTATTTTTATTAATGTTTAATCATATCATAATTTTGTGTCTATCTGTTCTAGCATTTATAGTAACAAATAAGTAAAAAAAGAAAAAGGAAAGAATTAAATTCATCATTGATAAATTACTTAAAAGAAAAGGAAAAAAAGAGCATGTATTGAATTCTTAAAAAAAAAAAAGGACAAAAAATAAACCAATCCGAAATGAGTCATAGGTTGATCCGATCAATTAGGATTAGAGGTTTAGGCTGCATTTTGTATAGACAAGAGTGGATAAGAGAGGAGAGGATTAGATAAAGCATGAGATATAATAAAAATTATCCCATGTCTTATTTGATGGGGGGCAAGGCAATAAATCATATACGATAATTATATTCTTAGAAAAAATAGTATTGGTAAAAAGAAGAAAATAAAGTAGTAGTTTGATTGAATAAAAATAAAAACATCTATTTGGATGGAGTAACCAATCTTCTTTTCAATAGGATTAGTCATCTTATAGGATAATATTTTATTATATTTTTATAAAAAATAATTAAAAAAAATAAAAATTTTCTGTTCGCTTCTAATATGATGCATCAAAAACGCACTCTTAGGGTTTGGCTTAATGAACTGAGATTGAAAAAACGACTCAAATTCGAAATAGTCCGATCCGATCCAACTACCGGCTCTAAGAAGCTGGAACCATCAAACCTCTGTACAGGCCAAGCCCAGCCCGAAATGAGCAAGAGGCAAGCGTTGGAAAGCCTAATGGCAGTTCCCAGCTTTGGCTCCTCTACAGAAGAACATAAGAAAGGGGGAGCAGTGGCCATCGTCTCAGGACTGGGAATATCCACCCCTCCTCTCCCCTTCTCATCTTCCAATCCTGTGTCCCATTCTCCGCTTCCATCTGCGAAGCCGAGCTCCAGAGGAGTAGAGATGGAGGACTCGGTTCCTGCGCCTGAGCTCAGTCCGGAAGAAGAGCGGATCCTCATCCGCGACATCACCATCGCCGCCGAAGCCGTTACCAAGGAGGGGGACATCTTCTATCTCCTCTCCCAGAGGTAATCCCTAAACCATCGGAGCAAAAAAAAGTCTAATCTTTCTCTGTTTCTCGATTTTTCTTTAGATTTTTTTTTTGATTTTTAAAAGATTTTTTTCCTGGTCTTTGATTGAGTTCACGGTGGTTTCGGGAACAGAATGGAAGAATTCGTGTTTTTTACCTTCCAATCGTGTTTTATTTAGATCACGGTTTTGATTTTCCGTTGGAAATTTTCATGGAAAAGGAGAGGCTTTTGAGCTTGTGTCGATTTCTTTTTCTTATTTCGATTGGATTATAGGGGTCTCATTTTGAATTTCGTTCTGTGTAGGTTGTTTCACTGGAATGTACTCCCTTTTTTTCCCCTTTTCTCTTTGATTTTATTCATGTTTTTGATGGATTCCGAGGTTTTAGTTTGTGGAAAGTGGAGTCATTTAGATTGATTTTGACGGGCGTGGATCATGGAGCTTAATTGATCTAGAATTGAAATGTTCTTCACGACAAATTTAGTTTTTTAATGAAAATACTCATGGGGTAATTGAATTTGGAATTCCTATACTTACCTCGTGTTTCAAATTCGGGATTTTTTTTGGTTCAGAAAAAAAATTTTAAAATTTTAATTCAGGAAAAAAGAAATTGAGCTGTGCTCTCTATT
The DNA here is from genome assembly GCA_017589505.3 of Metroxylon sagu. Lineage (NCBI taxonomy): Eukaryota > Viridiplantae > Streptophyta > Magnoliopsida > Arecales > Arecaceae > Metroxylon > Metroxylon sagu. The sequence goes on along the minus strand of JACVBY030000463.1, from coordinate 776,664 downwards.
TGAAATTAATATTTTCATATGATTTTAGGCTGTACTCCATCTCCTTTGCTCAAGTAGCATAGCCCATCAATTGTAAATTCATAAGTTGCAAATGTCAAGTTACATAGGTTTAGCTTGCACTGTTTTCTGGGAAGCAGACAAAAGATTGAGCAAATGCACAGTTCAACAAGTTGAGTGTTGAAGTCTGAATTGAGTTTTGGGATTGTAATTTGGAAGATTGACACCTGCATTTGAGTGTGTGCAACTGATCAGGTCTTGTTGTAGAAGAAAACTGCATTTACTCTAGACCTTATTGTGTTTTCAAATTTTCTATTTATTCTTCTAATGACAATTATATAGTATGTTGTCCCATAGACATGTATACAATCTGAAACCCAATGTAGTATGCCAATATATTCAGCAGTTATATTGAATCTGTTGTGTGCTTAGAAATTGGCATAGAAGATGGTGAGCTGGTGGAGATAGTGGAGAACAATCAACAATGTGGCCAAGAATTCTAAAAATGCTGAAGCAATCTATTCTAGGAAATTGAAAAGGAATTTGTGGGAAACCCCAAAGTGGTTTTAAACTAGAATGTGGATTGTCAGTAGATTGGTAAGTGTAAAATTGTCTTTACTGTAAGAGAGTTTTTTCAAGGAAAGGGACTTTTGTCATAAGGGGTTGAAATTGATTAGTGCAGCGTGGAATGTGCATAGGCTTGTGCCAGGATGTCAGATTGAATGTTTCTTGGAGGAAATGTTAAAAACATTTGAATATTTCTCAGAGGGATATGCTAAAAACATTATATTGTACTGAAAAGGTCTATGTTTGATTACAAAAGGGAGCATGCTTCTTGCTAGCTTCTTATGGGTTGGTTCAAAATACAATACATCTTAAAGTAGGATGCATGAATGTTTGTTCTATTCCTTTTGACTTCCAATGAATGATTTTCTTGGTTTCCTATGCTAGGTGAGTTATTAATTCAAGTTCTCATGGGAGAAGCAAGTTTAAGTTTGTTCTACTTGATTCTGACACAAATTATGCCCTGATTTGTGTATCAGAAACTTCTTGAAGATTCTCTTTTTAGCATGGGAAGCATCTTGACCTTTTCCGAGCTATTAAAATTGTACTTTAAGATTTTATTGTAACTTCTGCAATGTGTTTAAATTCTGTGATTCAATAGCAAACCTTTGTCTTGTCATGCATGCTCTGCCTGCACTTGAGTTCTCGTGCTGTTCATAGGATGATTTCACATAAACCAAGTTGGTTTTGGACCAGCTGGTCTCATGTTTTGCTAAGGGGCACAAATTGCTTTTCAGATATGTGATAGAAATAAATGGAATAAAATTTATTGATGCTTAAGGCTTGTTCATTATTTATGGATAGATTAGAAGATTTCATTGTGCACAAAAAGAAGAGGATCTGTTTGAAACATTTCTGTTTTTGTTGCGTAAGACAAAATCTTAAATGCATGCTGTTTCAAGTATCATGTAGAGAAAACAATGCCCCATGAGTATTTCCTTAGCTATCTATAGTGATTGCATGGCATGCTAATATCTTGTACATTTTAAGAATATTTTATGTCTTATGTTCCTCCCCTTCTGAATAGATGCATCTGTGAGATAATTTGCTTGTAGTTTATGGATAAAACAATGCATATACTTATAATTGCATTTATTTTTTTGGATGTGAATAGATGGTGGCAATGTTGGCTTGATTATGTTAACCAAGATTTGACTACCTCCTCAATGAATGTATCATCTCATCATCATGAATCAGCTGGTTTAAGCACTCCCAAGAGACCTTCATCTATTGACAATGCTGATTTAATTTATGATGTGACATCTGAATTATCAAATGTGGAAATGGAGCTTCATGACACTTTAATAGAAGGCCGTGACTATATATTGCTCCCTCAACCAGTTTGGGAGAAACTGCATGGATGGTAAGTTCTGAGAAGTTGCTCACGGCAGGTGTTATAAATATCTATTCTATGTCGACAATGTAATGTGCATACAAGAAAAAGCAACATACCAAAGCTAATTCATAGTTTGCCTCAATATTATTGTTTCCACAACACATAGAGCAAATCTTTGTAAGGCATGCTCCAAATATTCTTTTCACATTGATCAAATTTGATTTTTTTTTTTCTTTATATGCATATGAGATCTACATGTTCTTTTACTTTGAAACATTAATTCATCCTTTACACTTAAAAGGAAGGTTCGCTATCTCGATACCAGATTATATATCGGTATCACACTATTACAATGTTGATACGCCCAATACACGGGTCGGTTCAGTGTACCGAGACTCGGTGTATATCTTGCATCAAGTCTTTTTTTGGTACTGGTACAGTATGATATGCTCGGTATCGGAACGTACATACTAGTATGGCATACCATGATTATAACATGGACCACCGCAAGTTTGAGAGGGAAAAGTAGGTTTGGCCCTTTAGATATGTAAACTCAGCATTTGCAAGTAACCACATCAGAAAAAAGTAGGTTAGAAAGAGAATAGAAAAAGATAAGAAAAAAAATGGTGGCTTTAATGTTTTCAGAGAAGAAAGGAAAAAAGGAAGTACAATGGAGGTGCTATTCTTTTCTACATATGGCCATGCGTTGCTTCAAGTTTTACTTCATCATATTATGTTAGAAGAGAGAAAATGACCTCCTTCCACTAGGAGCCACTATATATATATATATATATATTCCTTACCCTTGGATCCACACGGATCTTGGAGCTACCCCATTTTTTTTACTTTTTTCATCATTGGGATTCGTGAACTGTGTGGATTCAAGGATGAAGGAGGTGACCGTATTTAGATTTAGCTACATTCGAATGTACCTAAATCTACCCCCCCCTCTCTCTCTCTCTCTCTCTCTCTATATATATATATATATATATATATATATATTGATATGTGATTATCTATTCCATTTTGTAGATGATTGTGCTGAATAAATAGTTGTCTGAGTCTGACAAATAAGTAGTCAAGGTAGATTGTAGATCCTAAAAGGATATATTTATAGCAGTGTTATGATTAAGTTTCAAAAATGGCATCTGCAACATTAAAATCCAGAATAGATTAACTATCTCTAGGACAGGACTAGGAACACATTGCTACGCCTCATGTATATATTTTTATACAAAAAAAGTGGAGCACAAATAATATAATCAGGAAGACTACTTACTGACATTAAGTGCGGGCTTGTATCTTTAGAGAAGCTTGAGTGAGGAGACTAGATTTTTAATTCCTTTTAAATTGATAGAAAAATCCTAATAAATACATTTTTAGAGTGCTTGTGTTGTTGCCTTATGTTTTGTCAATGACTAAAATGGGGGAATCTGAAGTATAAAAATAGTTGCTCTCATTATGGTAGCAATGGAGGAGATATGTGGTGGTGGAGGAAGCTGGAAGTTCCAGAAAATTACCATTATAGAATGGCACATGAAGTAGAAAGTTGATTTAGATTGGGAATAATGCACTGATAATGATTGAATGATAATCTATCCATAAACATTAGTGAGATGAACAAAATTCACAGGGATACAGTCATCACTATGACGGGAGTTGCATCTTAGAACTTGAATGCTGGTGAAGTTGATTTACGTAGACCAGTTGATTTCTTTTATTTATTAATCAAATGCTCCCCTCCTGAGACACTCTAGATGTTGATGCTTGTCATCTTCCAATGATCTTCAACTTTATGACAAACGAAAAGGGATTTATGAATCGATGAAACACCTATACACAGATCTTTTAACCAAGTAAAGCTGTAGCATATGTGGATATATTTCCAAAATCTAATTTTTTCCCCCACTAAACTAAACTGTCAATGATGATATGCCAAAGGCAGAAATGCATGCATGAGAATGATGTTAGGTTGTTACTATCTTTTTTTAACGAAAATTCACTGTCTGATTAACAATCAAATATGGATATGTTCTGTTCTATTGCAATTTTTTTCTTCATGGTTTCAGTAGATAGATTATTGAAACACAAATGCTTAAAGCAGTCGCAGTATATGATTTTTGATAATTATTACACCAACCTGTTCTCAGTTCATCTATATTTTAATCCTGTATTTGAAAGAGAGAATTTTCTCCTTAATGTGCCCGAGGATGACTTCTGAGCAAGACTTTTAAGTGTGGATTGATTTACTTTCAGGTATGGAGGGGGTCCAATATTACCGAGAAAAGCCATCAATACAGGTTTGTCTCAGACTGAGTTGGCTATAGAAGTATATCCTCTGCGCCTTCAATTACATTTGATGCCAAAAGGGGAAAGGGCTGTTATTAGGATAAGCAAAAAGGTACAATTTATCAATCATGTTCTTATCCTTCTTTCATCTCCTCGTGCTTGCTTGTTCTTTACCTGTGCCCTGCCATATTTCCTAACTAGTGTCCTACATGTGCGGCACATTTGGCTGAAAGATCCTGTTCAGGCTTTGGTAGTTTCTACAACTAGAGGTATTGATGGGGCATATAATTCATATGGGAGTCACTCAATGTTGAATAGGGGTAGCAAAACCTGAACAGGACCTGCCAACCTGCACAAACTCACCTGAAATAAATGGGTTTGTATTGGCCATTTTTAAAATTGGGTCAGTTTCAGGTCTACCCAAAACCAACCTGTTTATAAATGAGTGGGTTCAGTTTTAGCTCCTGAACTCAGTGGATCACTTAAGTGGAACTGGCTTGGAATTAACTGGCTTCTTTGATCTATCTAGTCTTCAATGTTTGCTACAGTTCATTGTTAAAAAAATTGGGGCTGGGTTAAATAGTTAGTTCGTTGTTGATTAGTTTTTGATTGTCATATATCCTGATTTTTTTTTTTTTTTGGGTGCTTATAGCGAGCAAGTTAAATATGATTCTTTTTTTTTGATATTTGCATGATGATAATGATGATGATGATGATGATGTGTGTGCGCACGCGCATGCATGTGCGTGCGTGTGTGTATGTGTGTGTGTGTTGACAAGTGAAAAATGGATTGGTTGGTAGGTATGGGTTTATGTAAAATAAATGGTTTGGTTATGGTTCTACATTTTTCCAACCTGATTATAAATTGGTTGGTTGTGGATTGGAAGTTTTTTGATGTGAACTTACTTTGATCTGACACTAACCCAACCTATTGCCACCCTAGTGTTGAAAGGAAAAGCAGAAGAGAGCAATAAAGATAATAAAAACATAGAGTCAAACTTGGGGGTCGAGATGTACCCCCAGAATTCACATTACAATATTAGAGATATCATCTAACATATTGTTCAATCATTTGATGTTTCAATTTTGGTTCATTTTAGAAGGAATGCTTTAATTTATAACAGAGATGTTCTTGGCAAAAACTTTGCAAGTTACACCTTTCCTCTAGGGAGATACCTTTTATGGATGAAAAAATTTAAGGACATTATGTGTATTTATGCAGGAAACAATTGGCGAACTTTATAAAAAGGCTTGTGAGGTTTTTGATTTGGTCTTGGATCAAGTAAGAGATTATTCTCTTGTTCAATGTATATTTTTTTCATGCGTTCTGGTATTCACATTTTGGTAATTGCAGGTGTCTATCTGGGACTACTATGGCCAGCAGAAACATGCTTTGATGGACAATATGGAGAAGACTCTTGATGATGCAAATATACAAATGGACCAGGATGTAGGTCTTTTTAACTTTTTTCTTGTTTTCGAAAAGCAAAACTTAACTCTTGAAAAATCATGATATTTGAGTGGAACATGTTCTTTGGTATGGGAAGAGTTAAAATTCATAAATGAATATTCCTATAGTGGTCTAAAATATACATGGTATACTATAAAAATTAGTTTTCACAGAAGAAGTGCGTATTAGCTTGACAAGTGTAAATGTTCAGCGAGCTCTTCGTTCACCACGTGGCAGTATTCTTTTTTTGCCACATAACAATATATATTAAAAGAAAGTCAAAAAGATATACATTTTAGCTTCCTTGGGAAGCTCTCTCCTCTTCCACTATAAATAATCCTCAATCCCTCTCTTTTCTTCTTCTATACTTCATACTCTTTCTTTCTTCCCTGCCTTTCTTCCCTGCCAGGCTAGATACGCAGCCAGTAGCATGCTTTCTCCTTCCTTTTTTTTTTTCTGATTTTCTTTTTTTTTTCTCTCTGCAGACATGGTTGATTTATATGGGAAAAACTGTTATGTGCCACAATTTATGCCATCGTTAATTGTATCCTCTTTTATGAAAGGGGAATGGTTGATCTCATGCATTGCACAGGTTACATGCTTGTGATGTCTGAAATCTAAACTAATGCAGGATTGCAGCTTCTGTCACAGTAGCTTCTGTGTTTCTTCAAGTACATGGACTATTCATATATGGCCAATTTTTGTTTCACAGAACAAAATCTATGACCATGCAGCTAGGGATCACAGGAGTCAACATTGTAACAATTTGCAGGGGGAGCAACATCTCTTTATCTAGTGAAACAATACTGTCTTATTGTTGTACTCCACTGGACTTTCTATTCTGTGTCTCTTCATGAATACTAATAAAGGGATTGTCAAGCTGGGCACACTGGATTTTGATTATCTAAAATGTTGATGTGCTTAGAATTGTGGAACTTATCAGTTATCAAAGATGTCATAGTATGAACCTTTTTTTTTAGTTGATATAGATTTTAGAGGTGTGTTTGAAGAGTGGACATGAGTTTAGATCTAGTTGAAGATTGATAAACACATGCTTTGGAGTTGAAGAAAAAAAAATTGAAAAAGAGGCAGCTTAATCATGTCACATTGTGAAAGAAGGATCTTATTCATTTTACTTGTTCTTTCTACCTTAAACTTAACGGATCTAGAAATTAATGGTGCATTGAAAGATTCCTGCTTATATGTCGAAAAGAAAACCTAGTAGGTTATTTAGATGTTACCATTGCATTTTAAGTTCACCTTTATGTTTTGATGTAATCAGAGGACTTGATTGGTCTGCTAAGGATGGTGCCATAAGCTAGAGTGGTGCAAGATTTTTATGTTGTTTTATAGTGCTTTTGATATATAATATATATATATATAATTTTCTTTGGAAGGGGGATATTTTAGGGGAAGCATAACTTGCATAAAATAGAGTTTTTACTATTGTTGTTTAGTCATGAAAGTTCGACCTATTTATCTTTTTACCATTGCAAGTGATCGAATTTTGCAGGAATGTACTTGATTAAATATAAAGAGAAGATGTTCTGGTCTTTTGGATGTTGATCACTAAACTTTCTTATTTTCTGTACAGATTCTGGTTGAGGTCGTCAGAGTTGGAAATGGTACTGCAGATGGTGGAGGCCTGAGTTCTGTGCAGGAAAATGGGTACACTGAGAAAGACTCTAGTTCTATGGTTGTAGAGAATTCTAGATCGAGTTTATCAGTTGCTGATGGTTTGTCAACAAACAACTATTTTTCCAGAAGCTGTAGTTCAGAGTTCTCGCAAAGCCAGTACTTGGCTTCCCCAAGCAGTGACTTGGATAATTTGCATGGAACCAACAGCATTACTACAAGGGGAGCTCCCGTGGGTCTTACTGGGCTGCTGAACCTTGGAAATACCTGTTTCATGAACAGTGCAATACAATGCCTTGTCCATACTCCAGAGTTTGCAAGATATTTTCGTGAAGATTACCACCAAGAAATAAATTGGCAGAACCCATTGGGCATGGTTGTAAGTAACCAGCTTGACATATAGTATAAACTGTTTTCTCTCAGAAAAAAAAGGAGAATTTCAAGTTCTCATGATGAAGTTACTTGCTGGTATAATTATATAATTATAATTCTGTAATTGATATCTTGTTTTGGTGTTCCTGTTTATGCCTTTTTTTCCCCTCAACAAGTGCGTGCTTTATAAAGTCAGTTGAACTGTAATTTATGTTACAAAAATTTATGAACCCATGAAACCTTTATTTCTTAGGCACTTTTCTGTGCACATGAGAACTGGTAATAGTGCCTTATCAATGCCAATGCATAGAAACAGCAAGGAATAAATTGGATTTATCCTTCTAGATCAGTGAAGCATCTCAGATTATATAATTTTCCTTGGTTTTTAACATTATGGCAACCTTCTAATTTGTTCTACTGTTATCTTTTAAGTACTGGTGTTTTACATAGGGGCCGTCTACATTGATTTCAATTTTGGTTATTATCTCAATTTATATTTATTTAATGAGGTTTCTAGTTCAACCCTCAGGTGGATCATTTTTGCATCAAGCATGTACTATGCCTCCCGTTTGTACTTGTATTATTTTTTTCCAGATAATAAACACTGTAAAGCTCTTTAATTTAGCAAAGTTTAGATGCTAGTAATCAGCACTTCGATCATATTATTTTTTGTTAAATGTAGCATCTAAGAGTTTCTGTGCTTGTCTCCATTTTGGGAAAATTGTAGTAATAAAGCTTGTGTATTCTTTTCCTCCCCACAAATGAATTTTTTTTTTTTAATATTGTCACCTATTTTATCTGATTTTCTTTTTGATAGATTTTATATGTGTACTTAGATGGAAGTTCATGCTATTTTCTTTTTTTTTTTGTCAAGTCAGTCCTTTCAGGTGCCAATGTTGGACAGGTGTCGATGCTATACTTAAACTTAATCGTGAAAGGGAAACAAAAAGATCAGGGCTCCTTCCAGATGCTTATAATGGAAGAATCCTGATTTCATACAAAGAAATCCAAAAGTTCCTTTCTGTAGTTTAACATTGTTGTCTTTTTTCTTGATTTTTATTGAGTTTTCCATATATTATATGTTTATTTATATCATCATTTATGCTATTAACTTCGTGCAAGAACTGTCAATATTAAGTTCCTTTGGATGCTAGCTAAATCTGACATGTTGGTTGCTTGTTTGTTAGTTGAGGAGTTTTTATGGATGACTGGGATTCCGTTAATTAAAATTATTTGCATTAACGTTGATAAATACTCCTTATTTTATCTTACCTACGTTTTTTGGTTGCTTATTAAATAGTGGATATGGGAGATTTGTTTACCGAAAGAAGGGGGTATAATGGGATTAGTAGATATTTGACTCGAAATGGGACTGATGGGCCTCATGGATTGAGGCTCAAAAGAGTTTTGTGTTATAATAGCAGAGAGAATCTTAAAATATTGTTGTAGTTACTTTTGTGCACATCCAAATATTTATGGCCATGTTGCCTGAACCTTTTCACTTGTATTCTCCAACTTTGGAGGAGTCTTTAACACATTGTCCTAGAGAAGATAACCAATGCATGTCATGTACAATCAACTTGTGCTAATTATTTTTATTAAGCACTCTACCTTATAAAGGCCTGTCCAATATGACCAATTTAACTATATTAAAAAACTCTGAAACATCTGATCTGTCCATTTAAAGCTTCTCTTGCTGGATCTTTTGAAGCATCTGTCTTGCTGATTTTCATCAAGCCTAATCCCCATTTACAGATCACCATGATACACGTTTCTATGTTAATGATTTTTTGACCTGTATGCTATTCACAGAACATAAGTTGTCGTTATATCTCCTATATATCTGCGATGTGAAATGAAGTTACAGGAAGATCAGCAAATGTCGTTAAATGTGTTCATACCTATTGGCTGATCTGTACCATCATTTAGTGTTGTTGTGGAAAATACACGGCATCATGATAAAATTGACCAAATTGGATATTTTGAAGTCTGTTGACCCTTTGCATCCTGCACATGTCATGTAGGCATGTATACGACACGAGTGCCTCCTATGCATCTTGCAACTGCAAATCTGGCGTGAAAACCACCATATGTATATAAATATGAGTCATCATGGATAGAATCTTAAATTCAGTTTTTTGATCTTTATTGTTTTGTTTTATAGCATGATGACAAGTAATAAATATGTATATGTTGACATGTACTTTAAAGAAGTTTAGGCTTCTCACTTTGATGCATGATGCAAGCACATGCATTTCTGTTAGATATACGAAGTCACAATGATAACCTTGCAGGGTGAGCTTGCTTTGGCTTTTGGAGAGTTACTAAGGAAGCTTTGGGCTCCTGGGCGAACTCCAGTTTCTCCTCGACCGTTTAAAACAAAGCTCGCTCGTTTTGCACCTCAGTTCAGTGGGTATAATCAGCATGACTCCCAGGTTAGTTTTTCTTTTCTTTTCTTTTCTTTTTCCCTCAATTGAATTATCTATGCAACTTTCAATTACTTGATGTGAATTTGCACTCGTCCCTGAAGGAGCTTTTGGCATTTCTGTTGGATGGGCTTCATGAAGACCTGAACCGTGTTAAACATAAACCTTATATAAAGTCTAAAGATGCAGATGGACGGCCAGATGAAGAAGTTGCGGATGAGTATTGGGCAAACCACATTGCTCGAAATGATTCTATCATTGTTGATGTATGCCAGGTGAGTTTCACAACACATCTCAAAAAGTTTATATTAATATTAAACATCTGCAAGCAATAAAACATATGGTGCTCCATTGGTTATAAAAATTCTTCTCATTTACAGTCTCTGATTTATCATTTCTTGGCACCACTCCTTAAATTCTGAAGGGGACATTTTTGCTTGTCTTTGTTATCATAGACAAGCGAATATGCATATGCAAATTTTATACTGCACATCTTTCATCATCAAGAGACTGATAGATTTACTATGTTGTTATAATTTGTGTATAGGTACAATGTTTCTATAGTTTGCTGCAAGGTTTTCATTTCTTTTTCCTTAATAATTGTTGTTAGGCCATCAAAATGACTGTGATTACATCTTCATAAAATAACTAAACAGATTATGTTATTCTTTTGTTGTTATAGTAACTTTTATGACTTAATGAGACTTATTATATTTATATGCTGTGCTTTATGGATTAAATTATTGCTAAACAAAGTTTTTTATATTATTGTGCCTTTTATAATATTGACTGGTTCCTGACCTGACATGACTGCCCTATGAATTCATTCTGAATGATTTAAGAAATAACCATGGGTTAGACAGGCCTCTACCGTAAAATATGGAAGACTAGTTGGTGGGTAGGAGCATCCCCTGAACATTTTGATTATCATACTTGAATCCTAGCAATAGGATAGCTACCCTTGAAGCTTCAGGACGTGAAAAGAATCTAGACAATGGGGAAAGAAGTCAAGTTTGATATAGGGAATCTACCTGCTTGAAGCACATAAAGTAAGCAGCAGAGCCAAAATGAAATGTAGGTACTGTCTCATAACTGTAATTAGTTATTGATACAGGAGTTACGGCCAAATATTACTGAAATTTCTGGAATAAATGTTTCTTGTGTTTGTGATGAAGCCAGCAAGCTCTTGCTGTAATATCAGAAGTCTTGAGAAAACCTTATAACCAAGGTTCACTATATCGGTATGTGCCACCCTATATCAGGCATATGAAACCATGTTGATGTTGAACTGATACTTGGTATAGGGTGCATACTGAGTATCAATACACCGAATTGACCCCATATTGGGTGTATCAACATGCTTGACTAGGTCATTTTGATTACGTTTGAGTATATTTAGCTTGTAAAAGAGGCTAGACGTAGAATATAAAGAATGCCAGATAGTTTTTTTTTTTTTAAGGCAATCATTTTTTTTGGAAAATATGGAAATCCATCATTTTCATCAAGGCAATCAGTCTGGTAACTTGATACATACGTCAAGAAATATATGCTAAGAGGATTCATTTATTGAGATAATCCTAATATATTTTATTTGTGTTAGGGCTAGCTGATAAAAAAAACCAGGTTTAAAGGATTGTTAAAAAATCAGGTTTAAAGCATCGTTAATGAACTTATGCGAACTACTTTGTAAAATACTGGAAAAATCTTTTTCATTTCTCAGATGATGAACAAAGGATCTGCATCAAAAAGTTCAGAAAAAGATGACTTTTTTTTTTTTTTTGCTATAATACGCTTTGCTAGCTTGTGTCCAACTCCTAGAATCTGTGTTGGACATCTGAATTGGACACTTGGATATTTTTCATTTTTGTTTTCTACTTCAACTTTTAAATTTCAGTAGAGATTTACATCTTATGGATGGTGCTTCATTTTCACCTGACATTCAAGTCTCCATGCTTCTCTATTTCATCCTTTAATCCAAGTGTTCCTTCACTCAGTGACCATGATGCCTCTCTCTGATTTACTTCTGAGAAAGCCCAAAAAGAATCCATTTTAGGTTAACAAGTGGTTATGAACCACATGTAAGTGACGTCCACAGCTCCACTAAATACTGATACACAGCTGAAGTTTCTATTCCATGTCTTCTTCCTTCCTTCCCTAATGTTCAAATAGGGAAACCCTAAAACTTAAGCCCATTCATCCTTTTCACTCGTCAGGTCAGTCAAATCAAGTCATCGATGTTGATCCATTGGTGAGGTTGGATAGCCCCAACTTGCAGTTGAACAAATCCAACTTGCTAGTAGATTGGCTCCAGGTCAAGTCTAAACTTGTCAGTTTAATTAGTCTGACCCTTGAGGTCAGCCTCATCCAACCTAACCAATTGTCTCCCCTAGTTTTTTTAGCCAATTTGCATTAGTCGACACATGATCCATGATTAGGAGTGTGATTTAAGTGAGTCGCATTTGTTGTTTAGTTTGTCTAATAATAAGTGCATGATAAAACTACTGTCAGTTTGATAATAAAGCAGGTTAAGAAAGTTATAATTAAATGAAAGCAATGAAGAATTTGCTTAATATTTGAATAAAATTTCCAGAAGATTTCTCCTTGTTTCTAAAAAGCATCGTTTCTTCATTTCTGATGATAATATCATGAAATCATACTACTTGGAGGAAGCAATGACCTGTCAATTAGTTTTCTTTGCTGGCCAGCTTCTCTTTTTTGAAACACCCTGTGAAACCCTTTGAAATCTTAACATAACCATAGATCTTAGAGTCTTTACCATATCCCTATGATGTAGTATGGCCTTTTTCTATTTCTAAACCTCCTACTAATTGCATTTAAAGAGAAAAGCAGTCTCCTATAAAATTCTAGCAACTAGCAGTTTCAACTTTTATTTCAAATTATTGCTAAATTCTTGGATCTCTGTAAACTTTGAATCATAATCTTAATCTGTCATGCCCCTTGAAACACAAATCAAGCCATCCGATCACCTAAATCTGATCCTTAGCTGAACTCAGAATATCATTGGCGTCTTCTATTTCAAAAGGCAACTATATGTTACATCCTCTAACCTGAAACCAAAATTCAGTAACTTTAATCCTATTAACATAAATAATATGTGCTGTGGGTTCCTTCATACTACTCCCATTTCTTAAGACAAGCTTAGAGGACATCACTTGGATCAGCTATATATCAGTCACTCTTCAAAAAAGATTATTCATTGACTTTTGTTTTTTTACTTTGAATGATGAAATTAAGGACACGTATCTTTGTGCAGATAACTACAAACTGTAAGTGTTTTTGTTAGCATTTGTTTTTACATTTGATTGGATGGTGCACCAACCTTGTAAAAATCTGTAAGTGCACTCATTCTTGAATGATCATCCAAGTTCAGCATATGCTTAGTGTTTTTTTTTCCAAGAAATCTTTATGCCAAATTTACTAGAGTATCGGCGCAGTTAGGCAAGCTTGTATCTGATTTGTTGCTGACCTGATTTGGATTTGACCCTGGTCCAAAATCAAACATGTTTGATGGGGTCCCAAACCTAGTTTTCCTCCTGTAACTTGGTGGGTGTAGGTTTTGGCTAAATTATTTCATGCAGCTATCATGTGATTCTTCAATTCACAAGTTAGCAGAAATGCTGAAACTTTCGGATATAAACTTTATCTTATGTTTGCAACTGATCTTTTACATCTTTGCTGCTGGCTTCTAGATATTGACTGGCCGCTGCTATCAACAGAACTGCTTGACCATTACTCTATGTCTGAATAATGTAAATTTGGCAGGGTCAATACAAATCAACTCTGGTCTGCCCTGTCTGTGGAAAAGTTTCAGTGACTTTTGATCCATTCATGTATCTCTCATTGCCTCTGCAATCTGCCTCTGCTCGGACAATGACTGTCACAGTTTTCACTAGTGATGGGAGTGCACTACCCACACCATTGACTGTAAGTGTACCCAAGCAGGGGCGGTGCAAAGACCTCATTCAAGCTTTGAGCAGTGCATGTTCATTGAAAAATGGGGAGAAGCTTCTACTTGCCCAGGTTTGTTGGAGGTTTGCCATCAGTGGATGCAAGCTAGTGAATCTTAGATTCTCTGATATGTAACATGAAACTTACCCGACTATGATTTGAAATCTTTTTGCAGATACGTGGTCACTTGATTCATCAGTTTTTGGAGGAGCCATCACTCCTACTGTCTACCATCAAAGATGATGATCACCTTGCAGCTTATAAGGTCCCAAAGTTGGCGAAGAATGCAACTTACCTTCAGTTTGTACATCGTCGTGAAGAAGTGTAATCGCCTATAAGAAGTTTAGCCTTTTCACTTTATATTGCATGTCACTATAATAAATACCTGAGTTTAAACATTTGGAGAATTTGGTCTTTTACCTTTGTGAAATGCTTTGTACAACTAACATTATCAATTAGCAGCCAAAACTTGGATCTTTTGTTTTGTGGGCATATTGTTTATTATTTGTGTTGCATTGCAACTGCTAAGTTTTGCTAAAATGAGGTAAACCTGTAGGCTTTCTCCTTTGGATATCTACTTTCTGTCAGTGCTGCACGCCATTCTGGAGAAGCTTTTTGATTTTGTTATGTTGTATCTTTTTACCATAACTAGCAAAAACCATGCACATGTGATGCATGTTGACAAAAATAATGATAATCAAAACCAGATAAGAATCGTGTATTATACTATTGTATTTTAGTTGAAATGAATTTATGGGCAACAAAGAAAAAGATAAATCAAAAAGTACACAAACAAATATAGAAATAGGATAATAGAAAATATATGTAGAATAAAAAATAAAAAAATTAACACAAAATAAAAACATAAAATGAAATTGGAAATATATAAAAGAAGAGTAAAAACAAGATCAATTGAAAATTATAGTAAGTGATGTTAAATGAATATGAAGAATAAAAGGAACTTAAAATAAAAGCCAAAATCATAAATCTATATGCCAAAAAAAAAAAAAAAAACAGTGGTAAACATCCAGATCCCAAAAACAAAAAAAAAAAACTCAAAAGAAAAAAAAATACAGAATTAGATGACAACATATAAAAATTCTAAAGTGAAGATATGGAACAAAAATTTTAAAACAACAAAAATGAATTAATAAATGAAAAAATAAATTAAATTGGGACAGAAGAAAAGAAACTAAACATATTAAGGATTTGATGTGATAGAAGTTTAGAACCCTTAAAAGTTGATATATTGGAAATATTGCTTAGCACCAAAACCTTGGACCTTGTGTTTTGGTGGGCGTATTGTTTTTCTTTCTTTGCTTTTTGTTAGCATTCACTAAGATTTTCTAAAATTAGGTGAACCTGTAGGTCTCTCCGTCAGATATCTACTTATTTTTTTAATGCTGCACTTTATTTTCGAGCAGTGTTTGATTTTTTCTCTTATGTTGTATCTTTTTTGAAAATAAGGTTAGCTAATATCATTCCTTTCACATTCATATGGTACTTAATTTCATGTCAGGGATCCTGGCAATAGTAGAAGTTCAGTAATGTGGAAACCCTATGCCACACCTCTTATTGTGCCAGTCTCACTTGACAAAGTTGTGACAAGTGCTGAAATCCAACAGATAGTTCATACAATGCTTATGCCGATGCTAAAAATCGAAGAGCTACCGCCTTCAGGCCTATCAAATTCAATCATGGCTGCACCATTGCAGGTCCATGAAGATAAAAGTGACAGTGAAACATGCACAGATTCTGCCGAGAGTGATCATAAAGATCAGGAACACAGTTTTAAGACAGCTGCAACTTCCAAACTGCATCTTCAATTGGTTGATGAAAATAATGAATGCATTGATTTGTCAACAGGAGAAGAGAAAGCTATCAGGGTGCCCCCATCACCGGCAGCAGTTGTCGTGTTTATCAATTGGTCAAACAGGGATTTGAGGAAGTATGATACACACTATCTGGAGAATCTTCCAGAAGTGTTGAAGTATGCTCCTGCACCTAAGAGGACTCGTGGTGAACCTCTCTCGCTATACGCATGCCTAGATGCTTTCTTGAGAGAAGAGCCACTGGTGCCTGAAGACATGTGGTTAGTATCGTTTTCCTACTACAGATTACCTAGTACTGTAACATAGATCTGTACCATAAAATTGAGGGAAGACTACTGTCCCTTTGAGTTTGAATTAGATTTCATTTCACCCCATGGAATGAATGCAGTTAAGCCATGTATCGGATAGTTTGCTGTTCCAACACCATTTACCTGGATTTTTTGAAGGATAATTCATGATAATGTGCATATGCCTCCTTGCTGGCATGCTTTCTGAAATCCTGTCGTGCATCTTGAATTCTATTCTATCATGGGTGTAATCACCCTAGCATTGAAATTTGATAACTTTCAAGTGTCATATTAAAAGAGACACCTGATGTTTCTCTACAATGCCCATTTTTAAGCATGCTAGGTGGCCTTACAATAGAGATGGATGTTGCTTGATCAAGCAAGCACCCCTAGTTGCTTGTGACGTATGGGATTTCTTTCATTATTAAATACTGTATAGTGGCTGATTTTTTCTAAGCCTTAATCCTTGCTTGCCTTCAAAAATCTAACTATATGGTTCTCCAAAAGGTATTGTCCAAGATGCAAAGAGCAAAGGCAGGCTAGCAAAAAATTGGATCTGTGGAGGCTACCTGAGGTGCTGGTTATTCATCTGAAGAGATTCTCTTTCAGCCGTTCAACAAAACATAAACTGGAAACCTTTGTCAATTTCCCCATTCATGACTTGGATTTGACAAATTATGTTGCCAACAAAAACAGTTCTCAGCGCCAGATTTATGAGTTATATGCTTTGAGTAACCACTATGGTAGCATGGCAAGTGGGCATTATACTGCACATATCAAGGTTAGTTTCTCCTTGCATGGTAATTGTTTTGTATATTATGTGTGGATGTGGTACTTTGTCAACATAGCATGTTAAGTGGGTTTTTCATAGAAGGGCCAGGGCATAAATTAGCACCATATTTGAACTTTGAATACTTTTCTTTCTGGAATCATTGGTTGTTACCTCATTAGCTCTAAAGTTATAATTCTACATCAGAATCATCAACCAAATAGGACATCCAAATTTTGGGTTTCTAATTAATGGGTTCTTTGGCTGCGGATGTGTTATAAATTGTGACTGCTTGTAACTTTATTCGTTGTCTTCTTTAAGCACATGTAAGTGCTGTTGTTTTACTACAAGAACTGGTCATAGGCATGGAGATAATCTGATAAATTATCCATTAGAGGGTTGATAGCGGTGTAGACTTGGTTTCCTACGCAACTCAATATAATGTGATATATGTAATGTCACTGGTTCTACTGTGCAGCTTCTGGATGAAAACAGGTGGTACAATTTTGATGACAGCCATATATCACCAATTAATGAGGATGATGTGAAGTCAGCTGCAGCTTATGTGCTCTTCTATAGGAGAGCCAAAGGAGAAGGGGCCTCTGCAAGCAATGGAGCTCAATCATGTGCAAACCAAAACTACAATTTCAGCCGCAGATAGACTCATTTATCATGCATTGTCACCTTCTCTCATGCTCCAGCACTGAACAGGTGCAGATATTAGAAAGCTAAGCCATGTACATTTAAATATAAATCATAGGGATCGGTAATTTCTTCAAAATTGAGACATGCTGTGTAACGCTTTTCTCACTTGGATAGGGTGAGCATTTTTGCAGGAACATGTTTTGTACCAAAATGTCTGTCACATTTCTCTCTGTTAAATTTATATAATCAGTATGTGAGATGTAATTCTAGAAAATATGCTGTGCCTGTTTGTGGAATTTTCTTTACCTTCTCATTATGGTGAAATGGTTAGTGTACAAAAGCAAATCGAGCCTGTATCAGCATTGATGATGAATGTGATAGGGACTGTTACAATAAAGAGAATATTTTTAGGATGAAATGATCATTCAAGCATTTTAAAGCTGTGGACACCATGGTTTAAGAAGGAAATATAGAATTCGAGCAGGCTTTCTGAATTGCAATTTGTTTTGTTTGCTATAAGAATTAGTCCCAAAAATCCTGGAGGATCTGAACTTGACGGTTTAGCCTGCATGGTTGTGATCTTAAAAGTGAACTCGACTCAATGCTGGCAATGATGCCTTCATTACATTATTCCAATAATATTTTTTTTTCTTAAGTACTTTTGAATATTTTAATGATGATGAATCATGTTTCTTCTCTGGGTGCAGGGAGTATCCATTTAACAACCTGCTATCAAAGTAATGGTTGAAATTTTCATGGTTAAGCTGTCACAACACCTCTCTTTCTCTCTCTCTCTCTCTCTCTCTCTCTCTCTCTGTTTGTATGTGCACACTCTAGCTCTGTTGGTCTGGACCATTATTGGTGTTGCATGTCATGCAATAGGTCTGTTTAACAACACTTGATAAAACTTAACATCTGACCACTATAAGAATTACTGAGGAAAAAATAACTTAATAAAAAAGTAAAATATTGCCCATCTGAAAATGAAATTGCATCCATAGATATACATTTTATGCTCATTTGTGCTTATTGATTATTAGAGCCAACAACATTCGATATTTGAAAATTTAGTAATGAGTGGAATAAGAATGCAAAGTTATTCTACCTACCATGGTGTTCAATCTTAGTAGATAGATTTAGGATCTTACTTCTAAGATGATAAAAGGAAAAAGAAGAATATTGCTAGAAGCTAGAAAATTTCTTGTAGTACACCACCACATAGCATGACTTGCATTAACAAACTCCCTTAACACCAAAATAAAGCTTTGGCATTAATTTTTGAAGAGACATGCACTTACAGAATAAGAATGTATCATTGCACTAAATTAAAACTGGAAAGAGAAGAATGAGATAACCACATTGGGACTAGTTAGAACTTCAAGAATCATAAAGCTTTTCCTTGCTACTAGGCACAGGTAGCCTGACCCAAAGAAAAAATATAAAATTTTTTTAAAAAATTTCTACATGAAAATTATTGGCAATCGCTAGAAAAAAAAATTTAGGTATGGAAGGATAAACTTGATTTTAGCAGATACAACATGCTAATGTTCTTATATGGGAGTAATTTTTGATTTAATGTACCCTTTTCACATAACACCCATCTTCACTAAAATAGAAGAGTTGTCAAAAACAATATATGTATAATAAACCAAAGCACAGTTTGACTAAGATTGAAAAAGAAAGAGAAATAAGGAAAATCAAAAAAATATAAAAGGTAACAACAATTTCAAAAATGCATCAAGAGTTAAAAGAATAAAACATGCATGAGAAGCAAAAAATAAAACAAAAATAAAAGGCATCATTTTCATGGAAAGATACAACATTTTCATGGAAAGATGCAACAAAAATAAAACAAAGAGACAACATGCTAACATTGACAATGCAAAAGGCATCATTTTCATGGAAAGGAACAAAAATAAAACAAAAACATGCATGAGAAGCAAAAAATAAAAATAAAAATTAGATAAACAATAAATTCTAGAGATCACTTGAATTAGACCAAGACAAACGAAAACAAAATATGATAAAACTTAACAAAAAATTATACAATAGCACTGATATAGCACTGATATAACAAAAAATTTGAGAGGAATGTTCAAATAAATCACTTCATATAGTAAATATTAAATTCTCATCATAATGAAACCTTCTTTTAATATCTCCAACAGCACCCCCCCCCCCCCCCTCCCCCCAAAAAAAAAAATCAAATATAAAACAACAGAGTCCAATAGGCAAGGATTGTATTAGTTGCTAAATAATGAAGGCCTAGTAAGAGAATATATAAATAGATCTTTTAAAGAAATGAATTCAATCCAGACTTGGGCACCTAATGATGCTAGCAAATAATAAATTCCAAATGACAATTGCAGCAGATGTCTACTTATTATCCATTAATAATGATGCAATGGATAGTTATTAGCTATCAATAAAGTAAAAAATAATAGATATAGCAACAAAAAAGATGGAACATTATTTTGTAGATTTACTATTCTTTAACCAAGCTTGAAATTAGTAAATGACTAGTACAACTAATACAACATTAGGCTTCCATCAAAGAAAAAAACAATGGTAGGCAACCAATAATTCTATGATGATGATAGAAATAATATTATTAGTTATCAAAGTTAAAAACCAAAATGATGGCATTATTTTGTCAAATGACTAATATTAAAACATTCTTTTTTTAAATATCACCAACTTGATATGCTCTAAGAATAATAATATGATGTTAATAAATTGTTTTATACATAGTGAGGATATTAATAAAATGCATGTATTGACACTTTAGCAATAGTTATAAAAATAATTAAAGAGTAGATAGGATAAAATCTTTGATTTTTATTTTTTGTGAAGGATTATACTCAACTCGGACCTCAAAAATATATTGGTATCAATACTATATATAACTTTTAAGTGTTCTATAATGTGTTTAATTTAGAAAAAAAAGATAAATATTTGCATATATGCTCTTATTTTAAGTACAAAATACTAATTCTATTATTCCATACATTACTTGTCCAAAAAGGGCACATTTACTAGAAACATCATGATAATCATTTGAATTCTTGAAGCCAAAATTTGTGTGTTCAAATATAGAATATTTGTGAAAGGAATTTATAACTAATTTTTAAGATATTTACTAGAATCATGTAGTAAACTTCATTGAATATTGCAAAAAAAACTTAAGAATATATATATATATATATATATATATATATATATATATATATATATATATATTATCATGAGATAACAATGATGTAGCATCTATGAAAGCATAAAAAGATACTAAAACAATTAAAAAAATAAAAATTATAATTTGGTTATTTGTTGGCTAAAATATTTCATGGCTCAAAAAGGAACTAAGGAATTTTTTTTTTGATTCCTTTTGTTTTTAAGAAGTTGGAATTTCAATTTCATCATTATATCCAATATTGATTTCTATATTATTATGCAAAACCAAAAAGCTCGAAAGCTTGAATTAAAAAAAGTAATTTTCTAAAACTCTTCCTAAAATCCATCTTAAAGATGCCCTGGCATACTAAATTTAGCTGCCTCTTATGTAAATTTCTAATTTATCTCAACTCCCTTTGTCTCAAATTCATAATATTCAATTCTCTCCATCTCTACTTCTCTTTTCATTTTTTTCTTTTCCTTTAAAGAAAGAGTAAGAAAAAAAAAAGGTAAGGAAATACCACATCACTAAATGAAAGGGAGATAAAATGCTCTAGCCCTCAGATCATATTCATAGATCCAACATCGACTCCACTATATCCTGCTCCTAGGTTGTTGCCACTATCCCCAACATCTTCTTTATTAGACAATTCAAGCATCCTATTCATAAGATTGAGAAATCATATTCTGTCAGATTAAACATCTTGAAATGGAGATCAAGATTAGGTCTTTGCAACAAGATAAAAAATGAGAGATTAAGTAAAGGAAAAGCAAAAACAGAGAGTACTAAAGGAAGAATACAAATGTAGGGGGAATAGAATATCCAAAGTTTGCAACAAGATAAATCTGTAGGCAAGCCTCAATATTTTGATATCCCTCTATAGACTTTTATAATTGTGAACTAAAGGATAGTGACTTCAATATTTGAATCTTCAATAGCCAAAGATATATTTGATATTTGCTAAAATTCTAAGAACACTTTACAAAAAAGAAGCACAAAATTTTGTCTTATGTGTCATTACTCACAAAATTTTGTCTTATGTGTCATTACTTTCAAATGCCATAATAGCTTTAATAATGTAAAAAAGGATAATATAAAAACATAACCATCCATTTGAGAAGGCAAATTCTATGATGCTTTTAGTTGTTTGTAAGTGATATCGTAAATAATGGTACCTTCTAAGGCACATGAGCATTATATAAGGGCATAGGATATTGTATGGTGGGGTTGAACAATTGGCATTGGAGCTCTATTTTTGAAAAAAAAAAAGAATAAAAAAGCATGGTAGCTGAACCCATTTGAAAAGATCTAGTTAGACTTTTTATTTACATAAAAAAAGAAACTAGACAACATTTTATAAATAACATCAACATAAAGAATAATATATACAAAAGATATTTATAATTACAACAAAAATGAATATTATTCTAGAAATTTAATTTACAAATTATGAAAATATGAAATTTATTTAGTAAGAGATTAATCAATTTCTCACATATTGATTATAAATAACTCTTTTCTTACTTTAGTTAGGCATAAAAAATAATTGGTTATAGAGGTTATCATGAAACATATACTACACAAGACTCCCTACTATTTCTTAAAATAAAAAAAATACAATAGAAATAAATTATGGATTATAAAATTGAATAAAATAACAATAATATTGCCTCATATGGGTTTGTCATATTATTTCTAAATCAAATAATAAAGATTTAGATATTAGTATTGATAATTAAATAAAAACTTTGCAATTTTAATATATTAATAATATTTTACTTTGTTCAGTGAAGCCATTAATAAATAAAAGGTAAAAAATAATGAAACAATCAAATATCTATATAGAAAAGGATACCACTATGTCAATGAAATTATAAAAATAGAAAAATAGGTCCATTAACATATTTTTATAAAGAAATGCCTTACAACAATGCAAAATATCAAATAGAAACCTATTTATAATTCACACTCTAATACTACCAAAGTATAGTTTGTTCAAAACAAAAGAAGATTCCTCTCCCTTTTTATCAATCCTCTAGGTACCATATGCATTACAATAAAAATAAAAATAATCTACTAAATAGCTCATGTGTAAGATGGAAGAAGATAAATTTTCACTAATAGCCACTCTAATCCAAATATCTTATGAAAACTAAAATCCTTACAAATTATAAAATATAAAAAATTAGAACACTAAGACAAAATAAAAATATGATATCAGAGGATCTTTGGTGCAGACTGGGTTGACAAGTAAGATATTAAAGGAAGTTGGTTAAAAAGCAAGAGATATGGGAGAGAATATTGAGAGAGTGATAAAGTATTCCATTCTCGTGAGAGATTTGGGAGATTTACTTTGTAGTACTCATGAACTAACACTTATATTTTAAGCCTAGTACAATTCTCTTGATCTTTGATTAGACAATATTTGAGCTTCATGCGTAGCTTGCTTAATCTAAAAGAGAAACAACTAACTAAATAGTTCACTGTCTAGTATAACTAATTTTTTCACAAAAAAAATAAATGAACAAACTATTTCTAAATATAAAAAAGATAATGTTATTGCCATAAAAGCAAGTAATGTTCTCTAAAAAAAAGCATGACAAATTTAAAAGTTTAAAAAAGCAAAATTACATCTCTTATTGTTGTCTCTTATGTGTGACAAACAAGAAAACCTCTTGCCATAAATTATTATGGCTCTTTAGAATCCAATGAGACAAATTTAAAAATAAAATGCTTTCTTTAGATATTGAAGTAGAATCTATAGAATTAGAAATAATGAAATCCCAAATTCTATGCCAAATTAATAAACATTTCTTAGATGTCAACTTTATACCTTTTATTGACTATTAATATAAAAAATATAAAAAAATAGGGGCTAATCATACAAGACATGAGGTGGCTTATTTTAACAATATAAGAATTCTTATAATTTTTCAATTTAATGAGAGAGAATAATACAAAATATAGATCTCAATGTTTTGGGTATAGATCAACTTGATATTCTAGAGAAATTAAAAATTTCCATATATTTTCTCATGCATATTGGATATACTTAATACTAAAATATATAAAACGCAAAGATTCATGAGCACCTCCACTTTTCAAGCTTGCCACTATTTGAAATTACTTTATTCAATGGTTGTATTTTTTAAGAATGCTTGTAATACATATCTCTAATCCGTAAATCTATGGATGAGTTTGGATCTTCCTAAGTATATAATTGAATTATATGGGTCTACTTTTTAATTATATATCATCAATGTATCATGAATTATCATACAATACATGAAGAGTTTGAGAGTTAGAATTGGATCTTTCCAGTTGAACTATACTAAATGGAATCTAATGAAAATAGTCTATATTCTTTTTAATACTCTACATCCATAAATTAAGAAATGTACATTGATAAGTATCATTCTCTCATTATATTAATACTATAAATGCCCAACTCTACACATAACAAATTCTTTTTCCTTAATAACATGGCTAGACTCCTTGTATCTGTGACCATTTTGAAGCTTGTCATAAACTTCAATGATAGATTCATTTCTCTTCCTAGTGCTATAGGTAACCCATCACTACTATTGATGATGAAGTTTCTTTAGAGCTCACCACCTCACCACTCTATTCTCATCTTCTTTCATATTCTTGTCTAAGTATTCCTTGTTTCTAGTAGATATGATGGCAGAGGTGATACAAAGGTAGAGTTCTTAGAGAAACTTCTTTTAAAGCTCTTATCCAATTAGAATATTCTCTTTTAGTTCCATATTCATCCAATTACTGGACTCTCTACAATAATAGTTGGTACCACTATGTCTTTCCAAACCTATCATCCAGTTCTCAAATCCTTCACCTATCTTTCAAAAATCAGGTTTTATTGCAATCCTTGAATTTATTACTTAGGGTCCAACGATAGATACTTAATTTCTTAAATTAGGGCTTCTTTGATTCAACTTATACAACTATAAGTAACTTCTACTTTATTGCATGCATTGGTGATGTATGGCACTTGATTCTCTATCTCATGCATTCCTACTAATTTTTGAATCAATATTGTACACTAGTGTTTAATCTATATGTAGACTATCTAGTGAAGACTGTATTAATCGAGTTATGAAGTTTAGTCATAATTTTTATGTTCAAATGCTATAATTAAGTAATTTATGGTATATTATATGTTATTTTCTTTACACATCCATCTTAAGTGATAAATTATTTTTAGCCATAGGATTAGACACAATTGACAAATTTCATTTTGAACTCAAAACCCTATAGCCAACTATATGCCAAATCTTGTCCCGACATATGCATCATATTTAAACATAAATCATGGCACCAATAAGCATTATAATAGTCTTACCTGGATTGACTATTTTGAGTGGACCCTAGTATTCTTTTTTTGAATATATTTTAATATTTGACTTCTTTTTGATCTTGGTCAAAATATTTGCAAATTTGTATCGAATACCCTTTTCCTACTAGGAACCTTACTTTGAATTTCTAGCTAAAAGCTAACTCTCTTGCACTCTTTAAGTACCCATTTCATTGGAGTGTTAAGTCACCATAGCATGATCCAATATATAGTTTTTACATCTAGCACTCTTTATCCATAACTATACTCACTTTAGTACCATAAAATGACCTACTTATCTAGCCAAGGCATATTCTTAAATCCAAATTTATCCATTAGATCAAACTTTTTTTTATTGAAAAGCAACAGTAGTCATTGATGACCTTAATCCTTTACTCCATCTTTCCACTAATCATATCTCTTAAATTGTTACCATAAATCTAATAATTGATTCCTCTCCATTAGCTCCAAATAAACCACCAAAACAAGAACAAATCATAAAGAAAATAAGAAAAAATTGGAAATAGTTAGGAACCTGCATAAATGGAGATACTTCTTTTTCATCCTTTCCTCTACCTCGCCAGCTCTTCTACTACCACAAGTGAAATTTTAGGAGTTTATATATCTATATAGTAAATTAAGTCTAGAATTAACAAGAGCAAATTTAGATTATCTATATCTTCATTAGTCTAAGAAGAATGCAATCATGAGATCAATGAGAAGTAAGGAATTTAAGGTCTTGAGCAGAGAAGGGAGGCCTCTTAAGGATCCTATCGAAAAGAAAGTAGCACTAAGAATTAACACCCCATTAATACACATATTTTAGGTTCATTTGATTTTTTTCTCCTTTTTCTCATTTTAATATTCAAAATTTAATATTTTGTATCACATATGAACTCTTAGATCCAGACTGGTAGCTAGTGGGAATTGAGATTAGAATTTAAATTCAATTACAAAAACCTATCTCAATCAATACCACTTGGACAGGCATCCATTAGTAGATGTCACTTGAATAAAAGTTCATTATAATAAAATATTTCTTTGAATTCTAGTTTGGGGTTAAGTAAAGGCCTCATCACGTGATAGAATAAATTCAGAGGTGCTAACCCTTCCTCGGTCATATCGTGGGCCATACTCTATCTTTTAGTTCAATACCTAATCAAATTTATTTCTTTAAATACTTTGGTGTAAACCAATATGTGGTACTCCAGTCTTATTCTTTTTTCTATTTCAAGAAAAGTAAGCTTTAAAGATTATTTCATGCTTGCAGCTCTAAGGAAAATTAACCCAACATTGTCAATATGGATTACACCATTAGTAAAATTTAAGCCCCTACTTCAATAAAAGATATATAGATGATCCTTTTAATAGCTTTTCATAAAAAACTGAAATTCTAAGAAAAATATGGACTTAAAAAGGTGAAAGTCATGCAACTGGAAACAAAATTTCCTTTATATATACATATTTCATGGATATCTATGCTTGTTAATTTATATAGCTAGCAACATTATTATTCACCATCAAAAAATTAATAATAATTAAGTTAAGAATACAAACTCATTCAATTTACCATCATTCAATATATAGTAAATCACTATGTTGCTAAAGCCTAATCATTATATTTAGGAAGATTTTCTTGTAAAACTACAAAGAATAAATATGACTAAAATCTAGAATATATGTCATGGCATATGCTAATAATACCTTAAAAAACACGTATCATTATTACTAGTTTCATATGTACCCAGGTGCTCTATAAGACTACTAGGGAATTTTCTAAAGAGATCTACCATAATTACAAGGCCTACATTAAGAAGCTCCTTTAAGGTTGACATAGAAATAAAATCTTTAAATTATGAAAAAATGTACAAATAAAGGATAGGATGGTACTGCTACATCAAAACTAATTTTTTTTTAAAAAAAGAAATATCTGCAATTAAGACTAATTAGAACCTTAAGAGCCATTATATGCAGTACTTTCATGCAACTTAAACTTAACTAAATATTAAATTAATAATCTTTATTTGATTGCCACTACATAGTACTAGAAATAGCTCCTGACAGGGTCAACTTCAAGTTAGGCTTGGCCATGGAATCAAAAGCTTGAAAGATTTCTAGGCCAGCTTAAAACTCAAGCCTAAAGAATGATCCTAACACTTAGGCTGATACTCAACTCAGACCTCACCCATTCTCATGATCACTTCTCAACAAGCAATATCCTAGTTTTATTCATCTCATCCCATTCTAGGTGCCTATGGTCTCTCTTTTACAATTATGGTGGATGGCACAACATAAGTTATAGTAGATGATCAACAAATAGTAAATGTCCTTTGGTCTCTTGGGTATATATCTTTCCCTAACCCCTTCATCCATAGGGATTGATAAAAATCTCTCGCCCCTTCCTCCAATCCATGAAGACTCACCCTCTCCCCTACTCAGTCTCACCCCATCCCCTTTCCTACAATTAAAATGGGTCAAGCTAAACCTGTGACTTGATCCTACCTCAACCTAGTTACACATGGTCCATTCCCTTTTCCAAGACTTATGGATTAGATATGCATCAAAAGTTGCACCTATTTTAAAAATCAAGTTGGCCTCAATTTTGACCCAACCACTTTATATCATCCATGTTTAAATTGGGTTTATATTTCATCTAACTCACACCTAGCCAACTCTATTCATCCCGACAACTCTCCCTCTCATCTGCTATTGCTTAATTATATTTAAGCATTCTTTCTTTCTTTTGGTGAATTTTTATTTACAATATTCTCAAGTATATCATTCATTTATTCCTGAATTACAGCTTGTAAACTTGTATATAGATAATATTCACTTCCTTGAATCAAATTAAAATTTTTGGAATGAAAAACCATCTTTAATTTAGCATTCCTTTGGTTCAATTCAAAAATCTTTAGTGATTTTATATTTGAGAATCAATTATTATATTTTTAGTTACAAAATATTAGCTAAATGCTCAAACCTACAAATAATAACTAAATGCTTAATTGAACTACATACATAGTCCCAACCCAAACCCAATATTTTGAGTTGAGTCGGGGTCATGCTTAACCTTAACCTGGCCCATATTGATCAAAAAAAGAGGATGGATCTATATATAAAATCAAGATTCAAACTTGGGTTGGATTAAGAACAAACAACTATAATCTGGCCTTAACTTTTCTACAACTCCTACCCTTATAATAAATCTCTCTCTCTTTCTTCCCTCCTCTTCATTTATCCATAGAGATAGACAGCCATACCTACCCACCTGATCTCTCTGTTCTCTACTATAGATATCTCTCTTCCCCCTTCCCCTTTCCCCCTTTAGGTTTGACTTTACTATTGAGCTTCATGCCCAACTCAAATTCAAGCTTAGATTCAGTTAGGTTTTCGACCAAGTGTAGTTTTTTTAGATTAATCTTGGATAAAAGACTAGCATAACTTAGCTAGACCTATTTTTAGGATTACCATTCCTTAATAATGATTAATATATACTATAAAAAATAGTGTAGATGTTCAAGAGTAAATAGAACTATATGCATATATGTATTAGGATTCATCTCAATTAAAGTAAACTTGCATTTGATTTACCTTTTTAAACAAGCCTACACCTAACAAAAAACAAAATAATAGTAAAATAGTTAAATGGAATGTGAGAGTAACATATTAAAGCACTTATGTAAGAAGAGAAAAGAAGCGAAATAATATAAAAACTAAGAAAAAGCTTTGATAACACATCAAGATCTAAAACGAATTAACTCTATAATATCGCACTATTCCACTTTATTATTATTTTTTAAAATAAAGAGGTAAATATATGATAATGCAAAAGGACATAATACAGGAGAAAGGAGAAAAAAGAATAAGAAAACTAATGTTATACATGAAAAATAAATAAGAAAAAAAAAATAATGAATGGAACAAGAAATTCCAGAGATTACCAAGATTACATTAAGGCGAAATACTTCTATAAATAATGATACATGATAAGAAAGCAGATAATAACATGATAAAACTTCAAGAGAAAAACTATAATAAATAATTTCACTGCAGTAAACATTAAGCTTCACTATAACCAAACCTATTTTGTAATATCTCCAACATAAGGACCATTTTTAACAAAATAAAATAATCAAATAAATATTTAATAGCTAGGACCAAACTTGTCTCATATGGTGAGCTTAACTAACTCCAGGTAAGAATGTGCATAAATAGATAACTTAAAGTAATGAAACTAGCTAATATCTACTAAAGCTAGCAAAAATAATAAACTTAAACCACAATGAAATTAATACCCATCAAATGCCAAAGTCGAAAATAGTAGATAGTAATAGAATAAATGATGGCATATAATTTAACAAATTTATTATTCTTGAATAAAGCTGGAAACCAACAAGTTGTAAATGATAATTGCAATAGGAGGCAAACAACTACCCACTAGAACTGATTGAAATGATAGCTATTATCTGTTAAAGTAAAAAATACTTGATAATGTGTACCAATAAAATGATTAAAAAATTATAAAATGATTTTTCATAAAATACTATTTATTTTCACATCACTAAGTAGTATACATCAAGAATGATAATAATATGATGTTAAAAAATTATTCTCTAAGCAATATGAATACTACTATAATAATTTAATGTTTATTATATATAGTCTATATGCATGGAAGCATATATACATTAAACCTTAACTATTGTTGTGATAATGGTTAAAGAGTATCTATCGTAATGATCTTTGATTTTTTTTTTTCTTTCATTGAAGGATTATATTCAACTTAGATCTCTATATTAGTGTTAATATTATTAACATATATATAACTTCTAAGCATTTTATATAAAAAGAGTTTATATGTAATTTAGAAAGTAAAAGAAAAATATAGGCTATTATTTTTAGTATAGAATATCAATTTTTATTTTCATATTTCCCAATAAAATGAATTTATTAGAAAATTTGACAAATCCTTAAGCCAAAATCTATGTGTTTGATATATAAATATTTGTAAAAGGAATTTATAGAGGGAACTTTTGAGATATTTGTTAAAAATGATACAAAAACCTTGATTTACTACAAAAAGAGTGCACTAAAATGTGTGTGCATCTTATCATGGGTCAATGATGATAAGGTATCTATGAAACTCTCTACTATCATGAAAATAAAGTCTATAAAATATTGTGCACTAAGCTATAAGAGAAACCCAAAAATTTTCACAAGAAAAAAAGCAAAACCATACTTTTACTCGTTAGTTAACCAAAAGTTTCTTAGCTTAAAGATAGAATAATGAAAAAGAGCATCTCCACACTTTGAAAAATGAAAATTCTTCTAATTTTAGTGTGTTTTCAGGTAAAATTTTGAAATTAAAACTTCTTTTGTCAAATCCAAAATAGATTCCCATGGTATTATGATTTCTTATAAAAATCCAAAAAAAAGAAAAATTCCAAAAATAA
Source organism: Metroxylon sagu (assembly GCA_017589505.3). Lineage (NCBI taxonomy): Eukaryota > Viridiplantae > Streptophyta > Magnoliopsida > Arecales > Arecaceae > Metroxylon > Metroxylon sagu. The sequence continues at coordinate 746,114 of JACVBY030000463.1, read as the reverse complement.
GCTCTCCTTTTTTCAAACCCTTTTCTCCGAAACCTATATTGAAGGCATCTTAATGCACCAAATTTGATTGTCTCCTTGAATTCCTCTACCTCAAATTTCTCTAGCTTAAATTGGAAAATTATCTTTATCATTGTTTCCCTCTCTCTCTTTTCTTTTTTTTTCTTTTCTTTCATTGCCTTTAAAGAAAAATCAAGAAAAAATAAAAGGTGTCGAGAAACCTGATCACCCAATAAAAGAAGTTCTTATCAACCAAGTCGATACGGATTCCATCATGTTTCACTTCTAGACTGTTGCTATCGCCTTCTAGCATCTTCTTCATCGGATGATTCATGCACTCTATTCGGATGAGAGACCTTGCATTGTTAGATTAAATATCTCATAATTCGTTCAAAATTAGGGTTTTGCGAAGAGAAAAGGTAATAGATTGAGTATGAGAAAAGGAAGCAGAGAGCAAGAAAATATAGAGATGAAGAGATTAAAATACCTCTAATTTGATCAAGCCTAGGTAAGTCTTAGAATTTTGACTGCGGACTGAAGGATTGCAACTTTGATATCTAAACCTATAATAAAAAAAAAAAGCCCAAACTATGATACTTTTATCGTGCGAAGGATACGCCCGGTATTTGTTAAAATTTCAAGGATACTTATGAAAAGACAATAAAATTTTGTTTGAATTAGGAATATTCTCATATGTATATTAGGATATCATGTAAATAGAAGAATTTAATTTAAAATATCTATTATTTATTATTTATAAGTAATTAAAAGAAAAGTCATATTGTATTTATAAATAATAATAACATCAATAGCAACAAGAACAAAAAAAACAAATAGATTAAAAATATAAATATCTACAACAATAAACTATTTTATAATAATTCATAGATTATAAAATTAGGTAAGCAACTAAAATATATTTCATTGATCTTATCATCATCATTGTACTACTATCGCTTGGTAAATTAGTTTATCATCACCATTAATTAAACAATCATCTAGTCTACATCTCTTTCTTTTTGATTAAAAAAAATATCATAGCCAAACTATATGAAAAATACTTAAAAATAAATGAAACAAAAAGCATTCTTAGAAAAGCAAAAAAATAAAGATATTATTTGAAAATAGATGAACCAATTGCTCACTTATCAATGATTAACCAATTCCAGACTAACAAACAAATAGTCCATAAAACTTATTTTGAAAATATATTGTGCAAACTAGAAAAAAATAGAATATTCAAATGTCCGTGGAAAGAAGTTTGCTAGCATAACATGAAGATCAATTAAAAAATAAAAAACTATAATTCAAGATACTTTCATAAAGAAAATATTTTATGATAACATATCATGACAAATAAAAATCTATAACTATATTTATAAGCCACGCTCTAATACTAGCATAGTATTGATTCCTCAAGAAAAAAGAAACTAAAATATCCCTCCTTATTTGTATTCCTTAGGTATTAGGTAAATTATAATAAAAATGAAAATAATTAATAAGGTGATACATACGAAGATAAGGGATCATAAATTTCACCAATATTTATTTTAAACCAACCTTCTGCCAAAAATAAAATATAGCTAAAAGAATCAACAACAAAAGATAAACGAAAGGTTTTATATTAAGAGTAAATGAAAGTAAAAAGTAGAATACCAAGTTAATAGATAACATGAAAAATGAGAAAATCTTTTACTATAGCAGATAGTGCATCAAACTAAAATAGATAAAGTCAATAAAAAAGAGAATAAAAGTATATTTTTCTATGTTATATGATACAAAAAATCAAAAAATACTGAGACAAAATAAAAAGATTCATGTAAATTCATGTGTATATACATACCACACGTATTTGATTAGTATTATAAATAATTAATTCATATAATAAAAAATTACAACTTCAAGCAAATTAAAATTTATAATGAAATTGCAATTTAATCACTGAAATAACAAAAAAAGTGGACGTACAATTTGTGAGAAAGGAAGAAAGGGAACAAAAATAGTGTATATATATATAGTGAGATTAATTGCTTGCTTTTAACATAGCTAATTACTATTTGTCAGCTCACTTTTTAATTTATTATGAAGATTACATTAGTTTGGATCTTTTCTCTTTAATAACATAAAGAATGTGTGAAGAAGAATATGTATAATTGTTAAATCAAAACTAAAAAAATCGTATCATTAGTCATCAATGGCTATTGAATAAAATTAGTTAACATCTACAAATCTAATATAATTTTACTTTGCAAGTCCCTAATAATTTTTTCAAAAAAATAACCATTGAAAAAATAAAAATTAAAGTAGAATCCATCTCTAATAATCCAAATTATAAGCTTTTCCTTGGGTTGATAAATCAATAAATTCATTAAAATTTGTAAAATTTCTAAAAAATATTTTTCTAATATCTATAAATCATGAGAAAATGCATGACCAAAAGTAATATTAGTCATACGAAGATGGATAGCAAGTTCATCGATTTATAAACAAAGTCATGATGAAATTAAAACAACAATATCTAATTATTTATGAAAAAACTGAATATAAAAATAAAATCTTAAACAATAAGGAAAGAACAATCATTTTGGATTCAAAAATGATAATCACTTATAATTTTTAATTAATCCAATAATAAAAAATAAAGTAAGAATAAGGAGATCTACTTTTTTGTTTTATCTAGATAATTTTAAGGCATATTATAGATGTATGTTTCTGAACAATATTTATACATTGAAAGACTTCTATGATCATTATTTGAAACTCAAAAAAGAACTTTGAACTCCATTAACTCAAATTCATAGATTGGAGTACTATTTCATTAAAAAAATTCAGTTGTTAATAAGAACTTGTATTGATTGATCTTACCCATTAAAAAAAAAAAGAAAGAAATTTTAGATCATCTCAAAAATGGTATTTTTACTACCAATTTTGACAGTAGAGATAAAGGTAATCAAACCTATGGAGTTTTGAAACTTCTTTCTTTATACGGTTTCTTAATTTACTGACAAGATCTCTTGAAGGTGATGGCAATAATGATGATACTCATATTCATAGTGATAATTTGCCGTAATTTTGTTGCTCTATATTATTTTGTAGATGCTAGCGAAATAACCAACTAATTAAAAATATTAAAGCATTACAATAAAATATGTAAAAAAATAATATATGTGTGTGTGTGTGTGTGTGTGTGTGTGTGTGTGTGTGTGTGAGATTCAAACATAGAGAAAAAAATGGCTATATTAAAATCAATATAGATAAATTCTAAGAAAAATAGTTAAAAAAAAAAAGATAGGAGATAAAGAGTTGAAAACATAAAAAGATGGAAAACAATAGTTACCCCTTACTTATGAATTGTTGTTGGATATATGGAATATAATATTTGATATTCTAATCTTTCATATTGGAAACAATGATAGTAGCTTACAACTTGCTATATTTGTTGTGATGTTCATGAATCTCTTAAGAGAAAAAAGCATCAAAAAGAAAAAAAAAGCAATGAGTAGTAGTAGTAGGAGGGGGAGTATGGGAAGAAGGGAATCTTATGATTGATAGCTTAGCACCATCTTATCATTAAAGCATTATTTGTTTGCACTTTGAGAAGAAAAAAAAACCTAAAAGGATGAAGTTAGAAAGAAAAAAAAAATGTTATAACATGAATAATGATAGGTAATGAGACATTCTTTGCTTATTGAAAGGAATAAAGAACCAAAGAGCTAAGATAATATATGCAAAGATAAAAAAAGATAAGTTTTTATTAATAATTACTTTAAACCAAATCTCGTCAAAAATAATATTTTTGTTAAGAGTATCAAAAAGCAATCGATTATAACAAACTTAAGGTTCTATTATAAAAATAAATAAAGCTAAACTAGAACATTAAATTAAAAGAAAGTAAGAAAAAAACCAAGCAATAACTTCTAATATAGAAAAAAGTACATCAAATAAAAAATAATCAGTAAAAAATCAGTCAAGTAAAAAATAATTAAGAAATTTTCATAAGTTATATATTCAAGAAGTGTAGAGAATTGAAATAAAATAAAAAAATATCAAAGAGATTTTCTTCATAGAATTAAATTGGGGAGTAGAATATCAACTAATCTAAGAGAGAGAGAGAGCGACAAAAGCAATAGGCATAGGACAAAGAGCAAGACAAGAATGGAGTAGGAGCCCTCGTTCACTAAGAAGTTTTGAGAAATTTAAAGGTCCACAAGTAGCATTTAAACCCTAGATTTGGCATGATTTTGTGAAGACCTATAGAGTGTTTAGTCACACATTAGGTGCATATAGAGATGTGTTAGGTGGTAAGTTCTTAATTAATAGTTTTTAGCTAGCCTTTTTGAGTAAAAATGGATTAGTATAAATAAGTTGAACTACCCTTTAGCTCATATCATTATGTTAAACTATAAGATAAGCTCCTTTAGTCTAAATATAAGCTAGTCTTGTGCTTCTACGAGAACCCTTCTCTTAATGTGGGTTTTAGTGTTTGAATAAGAAAGATATATAATAATCAATGCAAGCATGTATTTAATCCTATATTAAGTGTGCATTACAAAATTCCTAAATACTTATGCAAGACAAAGGACTCCAATTAATAACTTTTAACTAGCTTATAGTGAAATCTTATATTGTTTTAGTTTTTCTTTAATTTTTAATTAAGTAATATATGGGTCCAGTATGTATATCTTCTTTAATTTGAAGCTCATTTAATTGAAGTGCTTATTACATTCTTCTTCGTTGATTGGTCCAATCATTGGTATAACTAAAAATCTTGCAATGATAATGCAACAATCATGAAAAGGAGGAGCATAAAACAATTCTACAAGAAAAACAAACCAACAAGACATTTAAACATGTAAAAAATGAAAAATTATATCTACTATGTTTTCCTCAGTTAAGAAAGTATCTCTTGGTAGGTATAATCACTTATTAAAAACTAAAAAAATATTTTTGCAAAAAATTCTCCTCTTTAGATGTTGATGCGCATATATATATATATATATTGAAATTAGAAAGGATCATAATTAAAATTCCAATTTTCTATCTCAAGTCAATGGATATCTATCATATGCCAACTTTATATCTTATTTATCTAGTTGTGCTATACAAAATATAAAAGCTATAAAAGCTTTAAAGCCCAATCATGCAAGATGAATGTAATATCCTGAACTTGGAAGACTTGTAATTTCATTTTAAGCATGTTTTTATTGTTAGTTTAGCCTTCTAGTGTGAATGATTGAGTGGAAATTTTAAGAAAATATGAAAGCTAAAATTTTGGAGGTTATTTTGAGTTTTCTCCCATGATCCTTACAAAAAGTTAATAAAATCATTTATTTGTGCTTTTAATCAAAGTTTTTGTGATGATTTTAATGTTTGTTGGTTGTTAGAATGAAGATTTTGGAAGTTGGAATGCATTAGAATGGCTTTTGGATGTTAATTGACTCATTTATTAACTAATTGGGAAGATGGCTAAATTTTTTTTGAGTTGTTAGTCAGCCAAATTTGGAAGTTAGCTGACTATTTAGTCAGCTAACTTTGAAATTTTGGCTAACTGTTGAATTTCTGGTGAGCTAACAGGGAAAGTTAGCTGACTCTTTAGTCAGCTAACTCCCTGAAGTTCACTGTAAGAAGGTTGGGAGAAAAATTTTTGCCATAGTAGTCGACTACTTAGTCGACTACCGTGAAAAAATGTTCTATAAAATTGCTTGGGAGGGATTTTTGGCCGCTTAGTTGACTACTTTGGAAAATTTCTCTATAAAAGTGATTTGGAAGAAATTTTAGCTACTGTGGGGTCACCCATCACTCTCACACTTCCCAGGGGGTCACCCATCACTCTCACCCAAGCACTCAAGCACGCTGCTTAACTGAGTTTTCAGGTGGACAAAAATCTTCTGTGGAAGTGGTTTGAGGCTAATTTCACTCTCATTAGTTAGCATCCATGCTGACTAATAGGTGGATAACCCCTATTTTTTATCTAATAATGAAATTTGGCCAAGAGCATTAGTGGAAATGTGATTAGGGGCAAAAGTGAAATTTGGTAAAAAGTCATTTGAGGATTTGATCAAGGGCAAAATAGAAAAGAAAACTGAAGGGGCAAAAATACTTGGTGGAGAAGGAAGCCATGTGAGCTTTGAAAAGCATGACTTAAGAGTAGAGAAAGGCATAATAAGAATTTTTAAGAGCATTTAAAGCCACCCATCCTTCCTTAACCCTTAAGCGGCCGTATGAAAGGAGAAAAAGAGAGAAAAAGGGGAGAAAAGAGAAAGAAAGAGGAGAGGATTCCAGCCGTGGGGAAGAAGAAGAGAAAAAGAAGAAGAAGAAAAAGAAAAGAAGAAGAGAAGAAGAAAAGAAAAAGAGGAAGAGAAGGAAGGGAAGAAAGCTTGGTGGTTTAGCCATCTTTTCTAAAGTAAGCTCAAACTTCTCTAAGCTAGAGAATAATGTTAAAATCTCATGATTTAGAGGTAAATGAGGTGATAGCATGTGTAGATTGTGAATCCTTGAGCATGTTAGGGATTGAAGGATATTATGCTAAGATATGAAGGCATAGAACATGTATGCATAGTTTCATGAAATCCTTGGTGCTTGTGATCCTAATAATGCATGTATGATGACTTAGGCCAAGAGATTAGTTTAAGGAGCCAGAACAGGAGAAATAGTAGCTATAGCAATGTGCTAACAGCTAAGGTGAGTGGGTTTCTCATCTAACTTTGAGAAATATTTTATGATAGCATAGTGATATTTTGCTATAAATCAGAGTATGTTATGCTAAGTATAGTATTTCAAGTAGTTAAATATAGGAAATGAGAACTCAGTTATGATGTATCTTATTCTCAAAGCATGTTTTAAATTAAAGCATGAGTTTAAAGCATGTTCTAAAGCAAAGCATGAGTTTAAAACATGTTTTAAAGCAAATCATGAGTTTAAAGCATGTTCTAAAGCAAAGCATAGGTTTAAAGCATATTTTAAAGCAAAGCATAAGTTTAAGAGCAAAGCATGGGTTTAAAACATGTTCTAAAGCAAAGCATGAGTCTAAGAACAAGCATGGGTTTACAGCATATTTCTAAAGCAAAGCATGAGTTAAAGAAAGACAAGAGTTTCAGCAAAGCATGAGTTTAAGAAAAGAAAAGGAAACATAGGCTAGAGCATGTTTCAAAGCAAATTAGAGAGTTTCATGAAAAGCATTGTTTGGATAAAAACATATGTTTCAGTAAAGCATGGAATTTACTTTTCAGATTTATGTTTCAAAGTGATGCATGGGCATGCATGAATATCAATGTTTCAAGGAAAGTATAGCTGATTGTATATTGGATTATAAACCTATATTTGAGTATTTCTATAGCATACAGCATAAAGAGCATAGGGCCATCTATGGGGCCGATCACTCTGTAGATTGTGCCATAGCATGAGCATTGCACACACTATTATAGCCGGCACCTCCTTGCGACTCGATCGTACTATGATCCCTAGGCCAGGGGGAGTACAAGGTAGATCAGCCTAGTAGGGCAGATTGCAAGCAACCCAGTGGAACAAGAATCACAGCTCGGTTAAGAGCTAGGTTACTATATAGCCCGAGGGGGCTCAGAGATATTGGCCCATGGATGGGGCAAGCAAAAGCCCCAGAGAAAAGGGACAAGCTCACACCTGGGGTGAACTGCACATGTGAGGGGTGCCATGTGGTGCGGGGATCCTCGGTGCTCAATATACTCACCCACTGAGAGTACACCTACAGAAGGACGACTGTAGGGATGTACCTTAGTGGTAGCACACCCAGCCCATCATCATGAAGTTTTATAAAAGTGGCATTTTCTTATTTAAGTTGCATCATTGAAAGCATAAGCTAACTTATGGGTTTTCTTATCTTATTTGAAAAAATTTCTATATCTATTCTGATATGTTGTATCAATACATTTATTGGTTTTAAAATGTAGCTCTCAGTTTTTCCTATTATTAGATGGCTATCCAGTCACTGGGACTTAGGTCTCACCCCTCTACTGTTGAAATTTTTTGATTTCAGATCAGAGATAGCAGGTTGGCTCTTAGATGCCTGATTTTAATATGGGCTGCTAAATGTGTATAAATTGGTTGATGACATGGATTTATGTGACTTGGATTATATATGTATTTTAAATGGATATGGATGGATGTGTATAACTGTAACCCTATGACGTATTTTGGACTTAGGTGGTTATGAGAAATGACTGTCGTTGTAGAATGAATTTGTGTATATAGTCTTTATAGCAATATAGTGATGAAAGTTATATTGCCTAGAATCATGTGATGAATAAATAAGAAAATCTTATTTTATCTGAGCAGGGTGAAATAAATTGTGATATGATCGTGTAAATAGTATGAATGAATTGAGCAGATCAAAGTTTGCAGCAGATTAGTATTTTTGTGCATGTAACTTATGGCAATTGGATAGGGATCGCTTGGGCTTTATGGTACTTAGCATAAAGACTAGTAGATCTCTACCCAATTTTCATAAGAAATCATGCCGTCGGAAAGAGGCCCGACAATGAACCTTTAAGGCCTTCACATGTCATATCTTATTATGATAATATAGGAAATCTTACAATCTTGCACTTGTTTAGTTAGAGAATCAGATGAATATCAAACTCCAATATTTTTAGTTTAGATGTTTATGACCTTTTAAAGAGATTGTGATAGTTCATGTACTCTCCATCTACATTGCACATATTAAATGCTAGAAGATATAAGCTTCAAAATTTCGAGAACATCTCTACTTCGGGCATGTGTCTACATTTGAAATCATTCTATTACTTAAATAAAAGAGTTTCATTGATACACATTTCCATGTTTCCACCATAGATTAGATCCCCCAAGTTCATGATCAAATTGGAGTGTTTAAGTAATGACACATCATCTATGTGTTATGAGAGGCTATGATTAAACTAGGCTTAGTCACACACATTACATGAAGCATATGCAAACATGATCTTTTTAATTTAATAGGAAATTAAAGTAAGTGGATCTAATGAACATGATAGCAAGCTATTCCTTCTTTATCATCTATTGTTTATGCAGCATTCATGTTTAATTTTAAAAGAGATGTAATTATTCTATATTGATTTTTAGTTTTGAATAATGTATTATTTTTAAATTTATTTTAATAATAACAATTTGTATATTTATTTCAGAGTTGTTATTAAATTTATAGAAAATAAAAGGTCTATATATCTTCAACACTTTACTATTTAATTTTAAAAATATTATCAATCTATAATATATATATATATATTATATCAAGCTGAAATGACTTAGATCAAAATGTCAATGTATACAAGTAAATTAAATAGGTTTTAATTTTTCTTATTAACAAGTTTTAAATGTTATTTGGCAACTTGAGATATAATATTTTAATCTTAAGGAGAGAGTGCCGAGAAGAAGAGCCAAAAAGAACAAGTTAAAAAGAAAAAAAAAAAAGGCTTTGTAAGTTACTGTAAGCTTACCTAAACTAAACTATAATAGTTATTTTATGTAGGCTAAGCTCTATAATAAAATAATTTTATTTTATTTGAATGGTATCAAACTCTATTAAAAAAAATGTCATCAATTTCTTAATCAATAGTCTCAAATCAATTAAATTTTTAAAATTGTAAAATTATTTTATCTAACATATAAATAATTTTATCTTTTATAATGTTGGGAGCGGTATTTAAATTATTTAATAATATAAAAATAAAAAATAAGTCCTTATTTTTTAAATATATTTAAAATTATATATGGAGCTACCATGCTCTCATTAAAATGCGCCCCCCCCCCCCCCCCTCTGACGGCCTCCAATGGCGGATCCGCTGCTACCCCCACCGCCCCAGACACCCCGCCGCCTCCCCTGATGTCGACGCTCCGCCACTCCGTTGCCCTCCTCCTCCTCCACCTCCTCCTCATCTTCTCCCACGTTCTCGTCCGGCCGGTCCTCGCTTCCGGCGGACCCGATGGCGGAGGCGGCGCAAAGGAGGACGAGGAGTTCTCCGAGGAGCTTCTGCTGAAGCCCTTGCCGGATCGGAAGGTCCTCGCCCACTTCCACTTCCAGAGCACCGCCCTGCCCTCCGCCACTCATGGCCGCCATCACCGCCTCTTCCCCAAGGCTATCGCCCAGCTGGTACTTGTTCTCCAATTCCTTCCCCATTTCAAAATTAGGGTCCTGTTGAAGTTCCTCTGGTTGGTTTCTGGGGATTTGGTTGCAGATGCCTTATTATCGGAAGTTGGGGTTTCTTTGAATAAACTTATACAACTATTATTGTAGGTGATTCGCTTGATTCTCTTCCTCATTTACTACTGCTAGGTCGTGATTTAGTGAGGTAGACCAGTGTGTAGTCTAGGTGCAGGCTATACCCAGAAGACCGCAAGTCCACACAAAGAATTTGTGTGTCAAATGGCATAATTAAGTAATGCAAGATATCTTGTGTGAGAATTTTTCTTTTTCTTTTTCTTTTTCTTTTTTTTGGGTGGTCTCCATCTTGAGTGCCGACCTCTATGTAAATAGGTCATTAATACATCAAAAATCTCCCGATTTAAATTTTAGTCATAAATTTTTTACTACTTATATTTAGAGATCCACCACAATGAAACTTTCTTATTAGATGAGCAGAGAAGCTTGACTTTGATGTGAATTTATAGTTAGATTTTTCATAGAATATCATATTATCTCATCTAGGTTCTGGTGATAAAGGTACTTATGTCATGATCCTTAATTCTTCCTACCGTTTATTTGTTGATGGTCAAATCTGTAGTCAACTCTGGTTCAAGGTTTACGAGCGGAAATGTCACATCCTTGACCCAAGGCTTGTGCTGAAGAATGCGGCAATCTGCCACATATATGCAAGGTTAAGTTCGAGGGCATGCAAGGTGTCGATTTCAAATAAACATTATAATTAACTAATAGCAGTTCATGACATAAATAGATGCTTAGGTATGACCCCCATAGGAGGAGTCTACTATGCAATGAGACAGAGAGTTCATAAAACTTATATTTATAATAGTTATATCAATATCATCTCATTTCATAAGTTGCACATATTGCTCAATAAGCATAAAACACTCCTTTTTTTATGATATCAATGTTTCAAATAATTAGCATATACATATGACTTCCATTAAATATCCAAGTTCTTCCAAAGTAATTTCAAGATTAAACTTTTAGTTGCAATATAGCAAGAATCCATAAGTATATATGCATGCAAACTTTTAAAAATATATCTGAGTTCCAATAAACTTGATCCAATTTACCAGTAAATGAGGCATACAAAACAATCTATGAAATGTTTAAGACATTAAATAATATTATAGGCATGTATATTTTGAAATAAAAACACTCTATGTAGGGTAAGGTTACTTACTAGCAACAAGTAAAATTATAATTAAATCCAATCACTTTGAAACTATTTCTTCAAGACCTAATATTATCAAAAATATAAACATATCAGTATTGAAATAATTTTTAAAATTCTTGAAGTTCTCAATAACCTATTTATTTCTTATTTTCGTAATCTAAAAATTTTGATTCGTTACATTAATCACTAATCCAAGCCCATGTTGGCTTGATTATACTCTGGGCCACTTACTCGAAATCAAATTGAAATAAATGGTTATGATCTTAACTTAATTAAAGGATTGGTGGTAATAGACCCTTGGCTACCTTTCAGTAAAATTAACCACGGTTTCAGACATGCAGCATGACCCCTTATTTTGATGCTGAGGTCGGAGGTCTTGATCATGGGTGTGAGCTTTATAAACCTTCAACCATAAGAGGAAAGAGCAAAAACTAACTCTAATGATTTCACGCCTATTAATTCAAATCTATCAATCAAAATTGTTTCTAATCTAAGGTGGAGTCTAATGATATTTATGATAGTAGGGATGGATCTCAATACAATAGGTGGTTACCAACTGAGTTCATAGCCTAAGATGGGTACCTTAAGGCAAGGTTTTAAACCTCGTGGGATAGAGGTGTTCCGATTTTTTCATGAAACAAGACGCCCTGTGTTTCGTTCCATCTCGGTCACTGATTCGGTCAGGCATCCCAATACTTATTTGGAATGATTTTTTCTTAAAAAATTATTTGTGAAGTTTTAATATTTTATTTGATTTTTAAACATATTTAAACTTCAAAAGTTATCTTTATGATAAATTAAATCTATTTAAAATTGACACTATAAAATATTATAGCTGAGACAGGACGAGAGGACTCCGTCTCGCTGAGATTTGAATCATTGCCTCAAGGAACAAAGGAAAAGAAACCTTTTGCCAAGGCCCACCAGTTGTTCACTTAGAGAGAAAAAAGAAAAAAAAATTTATAAAGAGAGGAAAGAACATGAGAGAGGAAAAAAAAAAAAGGATACTTCAACCTCTTCAGGGGATGCTAAAAGCTTTCATCGTTGCATCAGTCTCTTCTCACAAAAATTCATAGTCTCATACCATGGCCAGTAAGGAATCACTCCGAGTCACAAATTGAAAAAGAACTTCAAGATCTTTATTGGTGAATAATTCATGTCAAAAGATTATATCTACGACTTATTTATAGAGTGAAATGTAAGTCTATAAATCTCCTAGTTCTTATAGGATACCGATTTCTCAAAGAAAACTGAAGAGATAAATATCTAAAAATAGATTCTTAGCTCTTATCAAACTTTTAACTCGTTTAACATGAGTCTCTAGAAGAAAGAAATATAAAAATTTGATTAAAATTCATGAAAGATCATCCTTAAATTATAGCAATATGATGGTTTTTTCATAATTTTCTGAAAGTTCATAAGAACTAAGACATCTTTGATAAATTGCTTTTAACTCATTCATTTGACTTCTATTTTAAGTGATTCAAGGTGTGTTGGAAAGCTAACTAAATGACAATATTATAGAAGTGGATTTACTTGAAAACTTTAACCATATTGGCCCTAGTAATTTTTTTTTTTTGGATGGAAGCATATTTAATTGCCTTTTCTAATGTGGCTGGAGGTGAAATTATACATTACATACATACATACTTACATATATACATATATGCACATGTGTGTGCACACACACACACATGCATGTATGTATATGTATGTATGTATGTATATACAACTTGACTTTGCTTTGCTCAAGTCAACCCAGGAGGATGGTGCTAAGTTGACTCAGAGTCAACTCTGTTGGGTCTCAAATTTTATTTTCAATCTTAGCCAGTCAACTGGACTGGGCCTTCGATTCTCAATGAGACAGGGCCAAAGGGCTAGGCCTCGGAAGGAATGTTGAACTTGTCGTCACATTACTTGGAGATTCCGGTTATCTTCTTCCGCTGCCATATGTTGAGGGAATACCAAATTGGGGATCTAAAAATGCTTTTCTTCTTTTTCCTAAAAATTTAAACTCAGGATATACTTGCAAGGTGTCTTATCTTTTCTGCAATCAACTGGATACTATATTTTTACAAGCAATGTGGGATACAAATGATGTAATGCATTTTCATAAATACTAGGTAAGCCAATTATGAAAGAAGAGTTATGAAGAACTATCACTTCCGCACCCTGACTATTCTTCCATCTAAACAAGAATTATCACTTCTGCAGTTCACAAATTCAAACCATCACCATATTTTGCGTTAATAGTAATGAATCTGGGAAACACACATACTTGAATTCTGATTCATATCAAATACTGATACTTGGCAAAATATGTTTTATGTACTAATTTTGAGTATTTTTTAAGCTAAGAAAAACACTTCAGATATTCTTGTTGTACTTCACAAATGCTTCTGTGAATGAGGACTTTCTCCCTCCTTTTTAGTGAATATCGACCTTTAAAGATGGATATGATGTATTATTTAATTTTAGCATTTGTGGTATTGATGTTATTGTGCTGTTTAAAATTTGTGGTGTGTTGATTTAAATAATGACTAGTAGATGGAGATATTGTTGTATTAGTTGTAACATATCCCATATTTCAAGGTCTGTTGTATCAATGAATCTGTATCATGTTGTGTCTGTGTTCCATGTCTATCACCATGCTTCATATAATGGATTGTCCAGTACACTATTTTAGAAAATCCCAGGCAAATTTTGAGAAAACTTTGCACATATACACGCTTAATTAGGTGCGTCTACCTGAACGATTTAATTTTATCTTCGAATGGTTTCTCCTTAAGCACAAGGTCTGTTGTATCAATGAATCTGTATCATGTTGTGTCTGTGTTCCATGTCTATCACCATGCTTCATATAATGGATTGTCCGATGCACTATTTTAGAAAATCCCAAGCAAATTTTGAGAAACTTTGCACATGTACACGCTTAATTAGGTGCATCTGCCTGAACGATGCAATTTTATCTTCCAATGGTTTCTGCTTAAGCACAATAAACAGATCTACATCCTGTAACTATACATTCTAAAATTGTGGAGAATCATGCCTTCATTTAAACCATAAAGGATAAATTGTTATAGGATTAGGCACGCCTTGTCAAGAAGATGAGAATTTATCATGTGAAAAAGCAAAAATAAATGCAAGAAAACTCCAGAAAACTCAAAGCAACATCCATCAAGTCACCAATGTGGAACTCCCTCTAAACAAAGGAAGGGTCCCCATGAACACAGAAGATAATCTGAACATGGTTCAATAATTTGTGGAAGCAATAATAGACTTATTGATTAAGCATCTAAATATAGGATATAATATATCAAGCAGCAGTTGAAGATGACCAGTAAGATGCATCCTTAAATAGTCGTTATAGACTTGTTTGCAAGAACTTGTGATGGATCATTATTTAGACTAAGATCCAGATTCTTAAAAGGTCATGAGCATTGTTAAACCCCTGTTACATACTTGTGCTGACATATTGGTGAATAAATTGATATCCAAGACAATTGGTATGGACTCTTTTAGAATAAACTTTTTATAATTACCTGAGAATTATTACAAAGGAGAACGGGAGAAGAAGAGAATAACAAAAAGAACCTTGTGCCATGTAGACCTAGGACCCTATGCCATGTCATGAATATTCACTAGCTAAAATGAGCCGTAGCAAAATGATTAATTTTGTGATGACTAAATACTTGTTGAATACAACCTGATTTAAAACAAATAAATCTTTAGGGACTGCTACTGTGAAAGTAAATTTGTCACCTGTAAATTAAGGCCATCTGTTATTGTTAAGGGTTCCAACATGTTGGATTATGTATGCTAATAAGGCTTGGTTGAAATGAGCATTTGTTGAACAGACAAGCCATGGGCCTAGGTGAACAAGGTACTGGTAAATCAACTCAATGCAGAGAATAGACACTTTATTGCAGTCATCTACACACATAAAGTGAAAGTTGATATTAGTGAGTTAACTTTTCATAATAAACTAGATTACTAGCTATTTGTTGTTTAACTTAATGGAAGTAGTATAGCTTCATTTTTATTTCATCCTGGAAGTTCACATTTCTTAAGAATGTTTTCAGCCATGCAAATTCACATGTGATATAGTTCTCAGCCCACACATGGCTTCCAAACTGAGCATAGTTGCCATAGGTTGCTTCCTACCATTCCATATTAACAAATTCACCCCAAATAAAGATGCAGTAACAGACCTTGAATGCTGTCACATCAATTGTTTCACTTTCATTCCTCTCCAATGTGACATTGTTCAACTTGGTATATGTTTTTTTTTTTGAAAAAAAAAAAAGTCTCTTGAGGTTATATTCGAGCAGTAACTGATTTTGGGCATCAATAGTGTTTTTGTGCAAAATCTGTGAATGGTGCGAAAAGTTATTTGAAGCTAATAAATGTTTGGTTTGGATATGTTTAGAGAAGTGCCTGGTAATGATCCATTAAGGTTCTTATATTTTCATCACCTCATTTCTGACTTCAGTAATCTTAATTGATTTGTCTTGCTGACTTTACTGATTAGTTTGAAAGCAGGAAGTAGTTAAGATTCATGCTGAAGGTTCAGTATAATACTGTAAAAAAAAATGTAATTTCTAAATGAACAGCCCTTTTCTAACATCCTATGTTACTTAAAACAGGTCCAAAAGTTCCAAATTAAGGAACTGGAGTTATCTTTTACTCAGGGACGATGGAACTATGAGAACTGGGGTGGATCTGATCCAATGTCCAGCATCAATGCCAAGCCCCCAGGTGTTGAGCTGTGGGCCCTCTTTGATCTTGCCATCACAGAGATTGATGCAACTTGGAAAAATCTCACTCATGCCCTTTCAGGTCTCTTTTGTGCATCCATCAACTTTCTTGAATCCTCCACAGCTTATTCTGCTCCTCATTGGGGATTCCATCCAAATTCCAACAACCTAAGATATGGTGCATTGCCCCGTGAAGCAGTTTGCACTGAGAATCTCACTCCTTGGTTAAAGCTTCTTCCATGTCGAGACAAAGCTGGTCTGGCTTCTCTATTGGACAGGCCTTCTATTTATAAAGGATACTATCATTCCCAAAGATTGCGGATAGTCTCAGCTAAAGTTGCTGGTATAGTTCTTGAACAGACACTGACTGTTGTGCTCCAACCAAATGTCAGATGGAATAACCAGGTTTCTTCTATTGAGGGATCTCTCCAGCCTAATTGGTCCATGAGTTCAGTGTTTAAAAAGAAGATAACAGGACAATGTGTTATCGCTAAAGCTAGTAGAGTATTCTTTGAACTAGAGGAAGGTTTAGTTGCTGAACTTGAGAAAAGGGGATCTAGCAATTCTTGGAGTAATCCTTTATTTGAATTGTCTCCTATGCCAGATAGGGAAATCAGAGAGCTTAATGCCTTGCAAGATCAAAGTGGTTCGGTTATATATGAGTTCAAAGTTGCTAACTACAACAAGTATGAACCTTTGGATGTGGGCATGACATGGAAGGTTCCTTTGGTCTGGTCTTGTACCCATGCACCATTCCATGTTAGTCGGTTTCTAATGGGAAGTGGAAATGAAAGAGGCTCACTTGCTATCTCATTGCAATCCACCCAGTCACATGAACAATTCTTAGATCACTCACATGCTTGCACGGTGCAGGTTGTTGTTTTTCAGGTTGTTCCATGGTATGTTAAAGTTTATTATCACACACTACAGATTTTCATAGACGGGAAGCCTCAGACTGTGTCTGATGTAATTGAAAAGTTACAAGTGACCCCTTCAGAAGACAAGTTGTTACCTGGGACATTGGAATTGATGATTAGATTTCCTTGCAGCATGCGTTCTGCTACACTGACTTTAGATTTTGACAAGGTCTGTTGCAATTATCTGTTTTGGGTATCTTGTGGAGTCCCTTTAATTTTGCCCTAAGATAATTATCTATTTTTGACAAGATCTGTAGTTCCTTTTATGTCCTTTCTTGTAGATCAACTACAAATCACTTTTATGAAATCTTCACTATATCAAACATTTTTTGGGCTTCTGAACCTTGTCGAAATACCTGTTT
The DNA here is from genome assembly GCA_017589505.3 of Metroxylon sagu. Taxonomy (NCBI): domain Eukaryota; kingdom Viridiplantae; phylum Streptophyta; class Magnoliopsida; order Arecales; family Arecaceae; genus Metroxylon; species Metroxylon sagu. The sequence continues at coordinate 728,730 of JACVBY030000463.1, read as the reverse complement.
TACCTTATTTAATTGAATCATTATACTGTTCCAGGGATTCTTACACATTGACGAGTATCCTCCAGATGCTAATCAAGGTTTTGACATTCCATCAGCTTTAGTTAGTTTCCCTGGCTTCCAGTCAAGCAGAAACTATCGTGAAGATGAATTATTGAAAAATTCTCCTATGCTGCTTAAATTCCAGGTATCTATCTGATATTTGAGCTTGTTGAGGAAGGACATAATGTTGTTGAATTGGTGCAGTGAAATAATGAATAGTGACTATCTTCACTGTTGGAGTTGTTACAAGTCTTATTGCTTATTCTTTTTGGGTTTGTTGATTGGCAGGAGAAGAATGTTGTGCGGTCTTATACAGAAGTATTGCTTGTACCTTTAACAACTCCAGATTTTAGCATGCCGTATAATGTCATCACTTTTACTTGTACTGTGTTAGCACTATATTTTGGATCATTGCTCAATGTCTTGCGGAGGAGGATTGGCGAGGAAGAGAGAGAATTGAAAAGCAAAGGTAAGTCAGATCTTTGATATACTTGGTTCATGAGTGCGATAATGTCTAGATTTCTTCAAGGTCTACAAAACTAGTATTGAGACCCATACTGGTACATTACTGATTTGGTGTGGTACGGATCAGTATAGTACGGTACACATCTTATACCAAGATAAGTTTTCATTCTTTTTTCGCTCTTAAACCAAGGTTTTAAATCCCGTAGAATGAGACCATCTCAACTTTTCTATGGAATGGGACGCGCTGTCGTCCCACTCTGCCCTAACACTTGGAATAAGAGTTGTCCCAAGATGCACCGATTAAGATGCTGGGACCGTCCCAATACTTAGGACAACAAGCTATTGCAATGCCTCATGAGACGCCTCCGCCAAGACTTGAAATCGTGCTCTTAACCAGTTGGTGCTGAGTAGCATGGATCAGTTTGAATGAATTCGATTTATACCGAATTGAAACTCAATACCATATTGATACTTTACTAGTACGATCAGTATGGGTCAATAGAGCAAACCTTGGATTTTTCATGTTAGGGCATCCTCTTGAAAAAGATGTTTTAAAATTTAATTTTAAACATTGATCATGCTTTTGAGATGGATAACTGAAAGGTAATATTTAGCCTATAAAATGATTAATATTGATAAAATTATCTGTCTATCTACTTAGAGCATTGAACGGGTGAAACCATTCTTATTATTGTTAATTGATGTCATGGATAGTACAAGGGAACCATTTGATGGATATTTCCAAGGCTTTAGTGGAGAAATTTTCTCATCATTTAATACGTTCTATTGTTTGGTGGTTATATATCTGTGCTGTAGAGTCTGAATGTGGACCTGGTGTGTATCCTTGTCATATGGTGACGGTAGGGAATAGACTTGCACATTTCAAGAAGCTGTTCATTACTGAATACTATTTGGTGATTGTTTTGAAGTAATTTCAAATTTCAATAAATAGGACATATTTTTTTCATGGCTGGTGATTGAGTTAATGATGGATGTTACTGGTGTGCTTACAATGAAATCACATACATTTACTACATAACCTATTATGTGCTTTCGAGTAGTTTTCCTCAGTTTTCTTCTAACAACCATTGCTTTCTATGAGTCCTTGAATTTTTTTTAGCTTTGGATTTTATGAATCTTCATTGCATAGAATTTCTACTAAGACTAATAGAATTTCAATAAACACAAACATTTTCTCCAGAATCACCCAATCAGTTATTTGGGTTTTGGAGGAGTTTGTGTTTGAAATTTATGCTCAAGTTACTATGCTATACTATATCTATGTCAGCCATTTTATAGATTATTTCGGTCAGTTTCATATTTACTTAGTGCAATAAAAACATAGTTGACCAACTAGATAAGAGCCCAAATGTGACAGACAGCTTTAGAAGGCTATGGAAGTGACACTAAAAGTTCTGCATGCCTGTCATCAACAAAGTGGTAGAGCCAGGATTTTATTCTGGCGTTACAACAACAAAGTTGAAAAATGAAAAACCCCTGGCATGGATAAGTTTGAGTGTCTAGCTTCCTTTGATCATTCCCGATGCCTTGATTTTTTAATGCAAGATATGAGAATGTAAATCTGATAGCTTGTTAACAAGGGGAAAAAGGGAAAAAGAAGACTGCACTATGTGAAAGGAAATGGAAGGTGTTAGGGAGAAAAAAAAAATCATTTGATTCCCGAAGTGCTGGACTACCTAGAATGTAGAAACAAGCAAATTTCTTAAGCAGTAAATAGGAGAGGAAGGGGAAGAAATCTGGATGAGATGGAAACCTGATCATCTTGAGCCTGCAGTGTCAGGCGAGAAAAAGAAAATTCAAGTTATATGTTTACCATCCCTGCTAGAGAGTATATATATGTTTTGAGCGATGGGGTCCCAGCCAGCCATCAAATTTTCCTGTTTCTTGATAAGCCACATGCATTGGATATGCCAAGATCTTGTTAGATAGAAGGTTAGCAATTTGGAGCTCAAAAGGAATCTTTCAAACTTTCAAGCTTCATATTTCCTTACAAATCCCTAGATGATCTCCATTCATATTTTTGGGTATGTGATGGTGAAGTTTAAGTAGTGTTTCTTTGACTTATCTTCCTGGAAAGCGATATAGAATCCCAAAAAATAAATATTAAATAACCTCTGACCACCTATATTTCTATAGTTTGCATAGCACTTTGTATGCCATATTGTTTTGTAATGAGAGATTCCATGCTTGCAAAAATCGTCTAAATTTCATGTGTTTCACAATGTGGCTGGGTTGGCTGCAAACAAGGTTTTAAAGCTCATAAGATAGAAATGTCCCGAGTTTTCAATGGAACAAGACGTTCTGTGTCCTATCCTTTCTCGATCCATGGCTTCTAATAGTTGCTTAGGATACTTTTTTTAAAAAAAAAGAATATTTGTAAAGCTTTAGTATGTTATATCTTTATGATAAATTAGATTTATTTAAAATTGACACCATAATGTATTATGGCTAAGACAGGACGAGATAGGGCAACTGAGATCAGTCCCGAAATCTCTCTAAGACAAGATGTCTCAGTCGTCTCGGTCCTCACCTCATTGAGACTTGAATCACTGGCTGCATATAAATTCTTGCATATGTGGATGCAGCCTAGTGACTATACCGTATTGGACCAATAAGGTCCTAATATGTGCCAAAGCCATATGCAGATTTACCAAGCACGGGAAGGGACCAAGGTGACACATGTATGTGGCCCTTGTGCATATTGTTTGTGATGATGATGAATCATTGTCTAAAATGTCATTTTCCAAAGAAGATGGGAAAAAAATCATCTTTTTAAAAGTTGCTAGATCAAGTACTGTATGATTTGTTTATACATGGTTATAAGCTATGCATCTTTATTTCTTGTATTTTGATTGTTCATCATTTGATAACTGATGAAATCTTGTAGTCTGAAGAATCTCTCTCTCTCTCTCTCTCTCTCTCTCTCTCTCTCTCTCTATATATATATATATATATATATATATATATATATATATATATTTGTTTATATATAGTTATAAGCTATACATCTTTATTTATTGTATTTTGATTTTTCATCATTTGATAATTAATGAAGTCTTGTAGTTTGAAGAATCTCTCTCTCTCTCTCTCTCTCTCTCTCTCTCTCTCTCTCTATATATATATATATATATATATATCTGCGTGCATGTGTGTGTTGTTTTTCTTTTTTTTTTTGGGGGAGAGGGGGGGGGGGGGGGGGGGTGGGGGGGGTGTGGAGGTGCTGGGGTGGGGGGTGCTTTTGTCAGCTTGTCTTCAGCTGAAATAAGGGATTGACATCACAGACCTAAAACAGAGGTCAGTATTACCAAATAATTGCCACTTGAGATAAGGATCAAATGGTGTTAGATGGGAAGAGTATCTATATTATCTTTTTTATAATTCTATGAAAACATTTAAGATGTAGAGAGCTTTTAATATTGGATCAGCAACGTAGCAGGTAGCATATATGTATATAGTTATTTTCAGATTAAATGGTTGACCTTAATGACTACTCTTCTTGATCATTTGGAGGTTAATTGAGATATATCTCTTGTGAAGTGAGTACAATGATCTTTTGGTTATGAACGCTTGATAGAACAATCATTTGTGGAGATTATACATGAAGAAACTAGTGTCAGAGATCTCCTTGCTTTTCATGAACAGATATATATCTTGTTTGAAGGGGAGTTTTCTTGTGTTGATGCGCTTTGTGTCTAGGGCCTTGCATTACGTTGCTGTAAATTTTATTTAGAGGCAAAGTTGTTTCACACATGATTGAGGTGTTTTCCTTATAACAATTACTAAAGAGAACTCTAGAAAGATGCAGTCTGATAATGCACCCGATTCATGAACATCAAAGAGTCTGTCAGAGCTTATCCACCATCAAGTGGTAATCAGTCAGAAATTTTCATTCAATTTAAGGCTAGGAAGCTGCTAAAGTTCTTTTGATTCTGGAATTTATCTACAGCATTTAAGGTTATCAATAACGACGTGTTCTCCCATATTGAGTTGATCATCTAGGTTGTTGGTTGGAGAGTTAGAAAATAGCTAAAGACAAATGTGCAGATGGCATAATTTTTCATAACTTTACCATCAATTAGAAAATTGATATGAAAGAAGCTGACTATTTTAATAAAGAAAGAAGCTTTCTGTGATACTGTTCTCTCCTAACTGGAATGTTATCCTGATTGCGGGTTATAATTGCTGAAGAAGATGGGTACAAGAAATTTCCATGCCTAACAATGTGAAGAGCACTCATAAAGCGAACAAGAGTCAACTTAAGCAGCTAAAGCAGATGAGATGATGCTGACTTGTTATGATATATTTGAAGTAAGAGGAGGTTGTGCAAATGTTGTTAGTTGGTCAAAAAGGATTTATGAATCTTTGACAGCTCACATGATGGATAAACCACTGTTATACGAACTTGAAGATCCATATCTGACCTTATGAATGATGGATCACATTTTAAGAAAGGGGGTGGGAAGGGGCATCACCTATGGGTTTATTTCATATATATGGGTTAAGATGCCATATTTATTGCCTTTCAGGTTGTTTTTTTTTTTTTTTTTTTTTTTTTTGTGCGTGCGTGCACTAGTTAGTTATTCTTTCATTCAAATTAAATTAGCCACCAAAATAAACTGTCAAAAAATTAGAATAATGATATGCATGGATGTGTAGATTATCCTATGGAATTGCTTAACACCACCAATATCTTCTTTACCCATTGTAGGAAGCATACATGTGATGAAGGCTGGTTTCGTTGATCCTCTCAAACTTCGTTGACTAACTTTTGGCTTGAAAATTTTGCCTTTCTGATCAAGCACAGTACAGTGAATAGCTTTAAATTTTGATATGAGCAGTGCTGGCTTAGCACAATAATCTACACCAAACAAGTATCCTCACTAATGTGCAACTCCTTTTTTTTCCTTGAAAAAATGATGTTTAACTCTCATTTTGCTTCTGTTACAGCTGGCACCCCACATGCTGCCAGATTGAGAAGCAATAGAGAAGCTACGAATCAATATTGTAACTTTTCCCTTCAAGATTTGTGTTTACTAATAGTTTCCTTTTTGCTGTACTTGACATGAAAGTAGGATATAATGGGGAATATGCTCTGCTGTAGTTCCTAAAAATATTCAATTAAGCAAGAAAAGTATATTTGGTTGGGGTTATAATGGCATAAGTAACATGGGTGTTCTAAACAGTTGCATATCTCTAATATTCCTCATATGTTGAATGCTGTTTACTCTGTTTTTCTCCACTTAATACTATCATAATGTCTTTTTGGAAACTAAGACTTTTCTTATCTTCTTTTCTTTTATTTTAATACTTTGCAGCTGCCAGGCCTGGGCTGATTCCCCTGCTCCGATCTAAGTTGTCTTCCAAGTTAAAAGGACGGACAGATGAGTCATCCCAGTCTCCGACGCCATCGTCTTCGTTGTCATCATCTTCATCATCTATATTAGGACCCAAACTATTTTTCAAAGTCATATTAGTTGCCTTGTTAGCTGTTTTTTGGCATTATTATTTAAACAATAGCTGAGGTCCATGGATAAGCCAAGTACACTGAAAAGGAATGATTCAAATCAGATGGCATTTTGTAACCTATGTAATTAGGTTATCCTCTTACATTATGTTGCCAGCCAGTTATCCTTCTTGTATCATTGATCTTTCTGAGTGTATAATGCTTATTGTAAGTTGCATCCGTTTCTGACAGGAATGGTTATATTGGTGTTAATTGCAACTGAGGCTAGCATGTCTAAAATGGTCTACATCTGACTTTTAGCTGTTGGTCCCATCAACAGTGATGTGATTTGATTTGTTCAGGTCTGGTTCCAAGGGTTCTTTCAAACACGTGAAAAATAGCTTTTGGATGTTTAGATCCATCGCTGTTGTAAATTTAAAGAATAGTTTGATAATCAGTATGATACACATAAAACAACTGTTGCATATTTAGAATTAGACTCGTTGTTGTTGTGAAGAAATAATCAGTAAGAGGAACATACTGTGGGTATACGAACAAGGACATGTTTAGGATGAGAAGGACAATGTGAAGCTCTGCATGTTCCTTCACATTGCAGCTTGGTTCGTTGTGTAGAATTAACAGTTTGTCATGCCTTTCTGGTCTCAATGCCAGGTAGAAGATACGAAATGTGGCAATGTAAAGGAGCGTAATGATGTTGTAAGCCCCAAGAGATTGCGTTCTTGGCTAGCAGTTTGATGAAGAATCTCTTTGGAAGGGCATTTGGAATATGAATGATTTCTATTCAGGTACTGCCAGTACAAGTTGCATTCAAAGCTTCAGAACCCTCTAGGTGTGTGATGTGGATGCTTTCTCCATTTTATGAATTAGTAAATCATGAGATACTGATCAATATGATGCTATTATACTGATCTATATTGGCTTTAAATGACTGACTAAAATCAATGCATGATTGAGAGACTTACTTCTGCTTAGCTAGCATCTTGGTTTTTAGCTTTGGTATGGTGCCGAGTTCTGTGTTTCCTTTGTGCAACCCACTTGAGCTCGGGGCCATCGCATCACTAGTCGCAGATAAGACGAAGCGTCCTTTCCCACATCTCCATGGCATAGAGGTAGGGCTGCAATCCGGGCAGGTAAAATCTTAACCCAATCCTACCTCTAAGGTCGTTATTCCTGATTCAATCTGACATAATCTTAATATAAAATCTGGGATTCAGATTTCTCTAGCCCAACTTGATCATGTTTTAAGCTGAATTTTGGTTGGGTTAAGTTAGGTCGAGTCAGATTGATGGAGATGGATCGTCATGTTAAACAAATTGAATTGGAATTTTAAGACAGGAAGAAGATTTGAAACAATTTTATTGAGTTAATATTTGTTGGATTAAAGTTTCTATCATTGTTAAATTTCAATTATGCATTTACATAATTTTAATAAAATTAAAAATAATTATACAAGTAACCTATATAAATGCAAATATAAGTGGTTTGTTTACATATTGGTAAGGCCAGGTTAAGGCTCAAGCTGAGTTGGATTGGGTTTGGATTAGGTTAAAGGTCAATCTTAACTAATCCTATTTAAAGTAGGGTTAGGTTTTTTGAGTCTCGGATCAATCCAAGTTTCAACCTACTTGGAAGCCCTAAATTGGAAGCTTCATAACCCCTGAATCACCAGTGGAGACAGGCCGAGCGAACTTATGTTGTCAGTGCCAGGTCACCATCCATTTCTGCAGGCGTTTCTCAGTCATCCATGGACTCTCGAGTATAGCTCGCATTGATGGTCCACTCGAGAGCAGAGAGCCTGCAAGGGACTAAAACAAGCGGTCGAATGTGGAATTGAAAATCTCACATTTGCTTGCGAATGTGGATTGCCCATCCTCAATTGCCAAACCTCAGCTTGAGGAGGACCAAAAAACCATCTTCGAAAATTTAAAGATCCAAAGATTATGACGGTCGCCGATGGGGTTATATGAACACCCCTGTTCACTTCAAATGCTCTTTTTGGGAGGAATTGCCTCCGGGTCTTTATTAAGCTAAACAAAAAAAAGGAAAGAAATTTAAAAAAAAAAATGTTTTGCCCAAAATAAAGTATAAAACACTATCCCTCAGAACCTTTTGGTAATATTATGAATTTAAAGCAGCTATACTGTGCAACCCACTGCAGAATTTGCTTCCTTTAGTAACTAAGTAATGATCTTGCAGGGAGGGAGAGAGAGTAGCTGGAAGCTCTGCTGGATGGTTGAAAGAGAGGGATTACAGACAGATCAATAGCAGCAGTGAGATAACTGCAGACAGATATTGAGGTGGTAGAAATAGACTGCATGAACACAGCAGAGATAAAAGGGAGAGAGAACAGAGCAGAAATTGGGGTTGCACAAATTGGCTACACAAAAAACAGCCATGGAAAGATGAAAGGGGACATTTGATAGTGATTTGTCATCAGTTTGGCAGAGACTTCAGCAGCAAAGAGAGCAGATACTCCATCAAAATGGAACAATGCGAACGCTTAGATCTGATAAATGTTTGAAAATAGTCATTAAAACCTTGTGGCCTATTTCATCCGCCGCACAATCGTCTATATTTAGAAAAATAAATATGGTGGACAGTAGCTTATATAGGAAATTCAAAATCAATTCATCTTCAAATATGTACCTGCATGATTCTCAAAACTAGTACAGACTATAGGTAAATTAAATCGAATGACAATAGCGATCCTACCACAAACAATGATTGAGACATGGTCCTTGATTTCTGATTTCCTGAAGTCAACTATTAGTAATGCAAAGTCAAACAACTGCAAGATGACAAAGATGTGATGCGCAGAGTTTTTGCTTTTTTTTTTTTTTTTTTTTTTTCCTTGCTTCTTCCTCTTCTCACTTGACTCAATACTTTCATGTTTGTACCAGAAGCTAGTGAAGCCAAATAAGACAAGTACCCATAAGACTGCTCACTCTAACTTAGAGAACTCCAAAGAAGGGATTGGCTATGGCAGAATTCAACTCTGATCCAGCAGAATTCAAGACTGCCATATCAACCTTGTCCCTAGGTAGAAACAGAAATTCATTGTCATCAAGCTTCTCGAATCCACATATCTCAAGAAATTCAATGCCTCCATGAAGGCTACCCACTCTATCCTGTTGAAAGAAATTAGAAAGAGACAAACTAGTTAAATTTTTCGGAAGTGAAAAGTCAATTTAATGCAATATGAAACTCAGAATTTCTCAGTTACCTGAAATGTTGGATTATTTAGCCGGATCTTTCTAAATTTTTCTTCATCTGGATTTTTGGCAACATTGCCCACATATGTGAAAAGCGTTTGGAAAGCTCTCTTTACTTTAGCATCCTCATCCTACCAGATTAAAAATTAGATAGTCAGGTAATCAATGTGATTCAACAGCAAGCAACCCAACTTAGTACTATAATTTATCAGTACAAAAAAACACATTGCCAATGGATTAAATTAAAAGTCATTGGACTTTACATTCTAACTAACTTGTCAAAATCCCTTTTATAAAAGCCAGATGCTTGTCTCAAACCATAGAACAAGCATTCAGTCCAAGAGCCACATCATATGAAGCATGACACATGCAAACAAAATGGTCAAAATTTTGTGGCTATATACTATAAAGTTGCATCTTTCTATTTTTGTGATAGTTGTTGTAGCGATGATGTCAGTCTCAGAAGTAGGAAAGAAACAATAATTGAAACAGAAAGAGTGAAATAATTTAAATGAAGGATTTCAACATCCAATCCCTAAATGGTTCCCTTTCTTCTAGAAATAGATGCAGCACCTGATTTTGTTTATCAGGAGAAAATAATCATATTATTTGACTAATTATTGATTTGTTCGATTGCCATCTATTAGTGGAATAACAGGATTATCATCATAATAACCAAAAAAAAAAAAGGTGCTAGATGTACTTTTACAAAAAAAAAAGGGGACCATTTTGGAATTGGGTTGAAAAAAGAGGACTAGCACGTCAAAATCCCTTCGAACAATTCCAGAAGACAGAAATAAGGGAGAAATCAGAGCTTAAATTGACTTCATTGATTAAGAAAATAAGACTTCAACACAAAACTAAAATGATACATGCAACCGGCACTTTTCTATGTTTGATATGAGCAACAGATCCCAAATTTCAGCTCTTACTTCTCTGAGAATTTATGAGAAAAGGTAATTGACAGAAGATACCTTGTGATGTTGCTTAAGAGAGCGTAAACAGTCTCTCATGCGTTCTGCCTTCGTAGCAGGCCTAACAGGTAAGAAACTCTGCAGATTATAAAGCACATGCGCCCATGAATAATAATAATACTGTATTCCAGCATTCCACACACATCAAGGCTTTTAACTCAATCAAGAGGGTTAAGGAAACTTATTTGAATCAATAAGATCAAGTAGTACCTTCTTCTCCTCCACTGGTAGTGGGCTGGGTTTTGCAGCTTCAGGGTCTTCAGGAGGCAACCCAAGTTTCCGCCTTCTTTCAGCCTATAATAAGATTTTATGTAACAGTGTTATAAGCAATGGTCTACTGATGTTAACATATGCAAGAACCAAGCACGTCAGGACAACAGGTCCACTATACAAAAACATGGGATACCATCTTGCAAATGTTTTATGGTGAAATAATAAAGTCCAAATTCTTTTAACTGCAGATGAAAAAGGGTGTCGCATTATCATATTCTTCGCTTTCACATGATACTATCATACGTTCGCTATACATTGATATATTGTGCTTAGGACTTACATCAAGCCAACGAAAGTTGTTGAACACTCTCAATGTCTTGAAGGAAAGTTCAATGCATTAATGCCAATGACCATGAATTTGAAACAATAAAAAGCAGCTGATCTCAAAGAAGAATGTCATGACTTGTAATCAATAATAAATAACACAAATGGTTATCATGGAAAAGATACTAATTGGATATCCAATAGATGGTTCGCGAGGATACTGATCGTATAGCAGTTAGGTAAGAAATTCATACCTGCCCCTTCACTTATCCAGAAAAATGCAGCTATGCATGAGGTAAAGTCATAGCAACCAGATAACTCACATTCTTATGGAATAGATTCAAACATATTGACATTGCAGCCAAGATTGTCAGCTAGCTAGTGTAGTTGATGCCCTCTAGGTATCTCATCACACAATAATACAATCACCTAAGAGGTATAGCCCATCATTAGTGTACAGAGTAACATTGCCATGATAGAATATGTCTTCAATCTCTTACTATTACATGGGTACTCAAGTTGATCAATCAATGACCCAGCATTTCTTCTCAGATTGCATATACAATTCCAACCCAATTATTACTTAAATTAACAAGATGCAGTCATGTTTCTAACGGGTAATGACAATCCTATGGGTTGAACTTGCATGTTTTAATTTGCACATTTTCAAGTTCCCATAATCTTATACTTGGTTTTCAAAATTAATGTAATGGACTGAAGCCATCCTGAACAGGAATAATGCAAACATATGGCGAAAAAGATCACTTCCTTGACTGTAAAGTCATAATTGTTAAATCATGAATCATTAGATGCCCCACTCAACAAGACGAGACAGAAAAAAGATATATAAGAATATCATTTTTACTAGCATCACAATTATTAACATTTTTACTACTACAGTCGGTTCAAATATCATCAAAAGAAGAAAAGATCATCTGTAAAATTATAATCTATAGCAACCATTAGACAGATAATCAACAGAACTTAAAGTACTAAATGAAAGTAAAAGAAATATAAAATAGGCATCTTACATTCTAGGGGAGTTTAGCTTCCAAACAGCAAGCATAAATGAAATGGTTGATGCAGAACCAAAATGCCAACAGAGATAAATAATCCAAAGAAATAGGAAAGCAAGACAGTACAGACCTTATCCTCCTCTAGTTTCTGGCGAATTTTCTCTCTTGCTCTTTTCTCTTCTTCTTTCTCAGCCTTCCGCAATGCCAACAGTCTGTGCAAGAAAGAGATGCATTTCTGAATGAGACCAGAAAATATAAGTGATCTGCCAACTACAGGCATTATACCAAAAACCAAATAATCATTCTATATAAGCCAAGACAAACCTTTTTCTTTCATTTTCCTCCTCAATCCGCTTGGCTTCCAAAAGTTCTTTACCAATGCGTATTCTCTCCTACAATAGATATAACAGCCAAGTCAAACTACATCCTGAAATATTTGTTTCTTGAACTAGTGCCGTGAGAGCAGGTTTGCAAAATTGAAAATAAAAAAATAAAGTTACAAGGTAGTACATCTAGCTTTCAACAATCAGCACAAATAGAAGGCAAGAAGAGTACAAGAATATTATCAAAATAAAAGAAGAATAAATTTCATGCAGACCACAGTCAAATGTGAGGCCCCATGCAATGTGCAAACAAATTAGGCCAGACACAAAGGTGCAAATGGAAAACAAATGGAATCATCCATATTAACACATTAAACCGCTCAATTTAAGCAGCAATAATAACAGTTTCCCTAGAGATCAACATGTAAGTATAAAATTGATATCTATACTTGATTTAAAGACTCTAACAGTGTGTAATGCATTGTTTCTTGTTGGGCAGTCACGTTTAGGGCCTTCAAACATGCATCAAGTCAATACTTAAAATCTTGTTCCTTGCAAACCCTATGCTTCCTGGAGCTAAACATCTTATGCATCATACCTTCGTTCATCGAATTGGTTATTATAGCTTCATGTTTTTGACTATCCTACATTACAAAGCGTCTTTAGATTTATTTGACTGTGTGCCAGAATTTTCAAATTCTGTGGTTATTTTCTTGCCCAAAAATTACAAAATTAAATTTGCAGATATATAAAAGACCATCATGCTGCAATGGTATAGTCAATACTTGATTTCAATTTAAAATTCTATTTAAAATCTTAATTTAGGATCTAGATGAAAGTTCTGTATGCCAGCTGTGAAAAAAACACCAGAAAATATGTCAACAAGCTGATCCTTAATAGTTGTGTCTCATCTAAAGAATAGCTTCCTTAAATAAATCAAAGCATGGTTCACTTGGACCTCAGTCACTGACTTTTAAAATCCCATAAGGGAACAAGAAACACATCTTCAAATAATTATCTTACTGACCATCAGTGATAGACTTCCAGTGCAAGTCACAAAAACGATACAGCAAAAATTCACATTAATAAGCCAAAAGAGAAATAAATCACATGGAAGGAACAAGGCAATACCTTCTCTCTTTCTCTTTCCATCTTTTTTTCCTCTTCTTCTTTCTTCTTGCGAGCACGTTCCCTGCAAGTAACAAAGAAATTGGCATTGTAACGGTAGACATACCCATGTCCACCAGGTTTTGTCCCAACAATTTGAGTTTGGCTTAATGTTGAAAGTAAACAAAAGTTTGAATCCAATATGCAACAACCATAATTGTCAAATCCTGTCCCAACTCTTCAGCGAGTTAGAAAGAAGATATAGAAATAAAATCAAATTTTTAATTACTGGCATACCAGCCAGTACAGGATTTACCAATACTGACCTGGTATGTAGTAAGGGAGATTAGTACGCCCCTGTACCAACACATGGTATGGGTGTTGTGCCAACTCCAACAACATACCATGTGTCTATATGGGGGACATACCACATTGCACCAAGCCATACCGTTAAGGCACTTATACAACGTTTGGCACCAAGAACACATTGAATAAAACAATGCCCTATGCCAATAAACGATTAACTCATTGATCTTATAAGGACAATATACTACTACAAATTCACCAAAATGATCCAGTTTATTTTAAAGGAGACTTCAATGCAAATACAAACAGCCAATTCAACATGTCATTAAGGCCTAGTGAAAAGCTGGGCCAGTGGAGAGTACACATGCTCGAAAAACGTTAGGCCCATATAGTATATGTTCTAAATGAATATGTTAGACCAGATCTAAACGAGGCCACATTTGACCAAATCATCATTTTAGATGTGATCAATATATTCTGATCTAGATGGTCAGGCCTGAATTTGGACAACATACATTCAAACCCAGCTCACTGGACCTCTATATGAAAATCCATATGCTAGGAAAAAATGCAACAGTACACCTAATCAATCATTAGCTGTTTTGAAGCTCAGAGGTAATGAGTTTTTTGTGATTTGTGAATGTCTTTCCAAGAAAAGAAAATAATAGAGGAGGGATGTCAGGTTTGAGTTGCAATGCTTTTAGTCTACATAGATTTGCATGTGATCCTTATAACCAGTTCTAAAAAGTAAGCGGTATTCATGAAGACCAATACATGAATTGGCTTTTATACAACCCTAGAAACAACTGGGTCTTAAAAGGTAATGTGACACCAACAAATAAGCCTCCTATTTGCACTTGACTTGGCAAAAGAATGCCTGACTTAGCAAGTTTGGATACTTGGAGCATCTTCGGTCTATCCACCTTCTCTTGATCAATCCCTGATTTTTGTACCACCTTTTCTTGATCAATCCCTGCTTTTTGTACCACTCCCCATGATTCTCCACTGCCTTGAGCTAAGCTCTGAAGGTGCTTATGATTTGGTTGAAATGGAGAGTGGAGGTTGATTTCTTAGAGATTATGCTGGCAGTAATGAGGCTAGTTGGACCCATCAAGCATGTATTCTACTGGTTAAAAAGGGGACTCAAGCATGTATTCCACCAGTTCAAGGATTTTCTAACTGCCCCAGTCAACCTTCATACAGCAGACACAGTCTTCTGTGGCTCCTTCCTTTGGCTTCCTTGGAGTTTAGCTAATGTGGATAGGTGAGCAGGTTACTTTCTACGATTGTCTTTGCTTTGGCCTTCTCAATTAAAGAGGGGGAGTAAGAATATAGGCCCCTTTTATATATATATATATCCAAAATCACTTCTCCATAAAATTACATAACCAAGTAAAACCCCTTAAAGCTGTACAGTTCACACCTCAGCTCATTGACTGTTGAATAGGCCTGGGCAGACCGTAGCTTGGCAAATGGCATGTAAGCAATTAGGGGCAGCAATGAGCCACCTAAAATCAGCCCAAGCCCCAATCAATGCCAATAATTGGACCTACCAGATAATCTACAGGACAAAGTTTCAAAATAATCACCAGCTTTCCTGGGCCCAAACCCAAATAAAGTTAAAAGACAACCTCAGTTCATTTGATCAAATCAAAACTCTAACCTTATCCCACCTACACTACAGAAATATTAAGTCTGTCAATTGGCTACATATGGCCTTAACTCTTCCCATGAAAAGGCTCAAACAGAAGTCAGTATCTAATAAAATGTGGAGTTTCCAATTCATTAGAAGTTCAGTTCTCAAATCAAAGACATCTTAAAAACTAGTAAGATTGTCAATTTTATCAGTTGGTTAAGAGTTATCTTACAACTGAAACAGAAGTTGTTCATATCAGATTTAGTACACCTATTTTAGATCAAAGGTTGTAAGAAAAGGAGGCAAAGACCTAAGATAACATAGATGGAGGTTGTGAGAAAGGATATAGATAAGCTTCAAATATCAGTAGAGATGGCCCTAAACAGGAATACTTAGTGAATAAGGATCCAATGAAGCCAAACACAATTAGTTCAGAAAAGGCTGGATATTTATTGTCATCGGTACGGACATTGCAAGGCACAAAGTTTAAGCAGAAATATTCTTTTTTATGATGGATCACCTATCAGTTCTTTAATTAACCTTTTTCTTCCTTTTCCCCATTTTATTATTTTCTATTCGCTATCATCTGCATTGAACCACCAACCCTCACAACAGTACCAACTCAATAGTTTGCATTACCAATCCTAACTGTAACTTTAATGGACCCAGTCAAAACCAAATGACTTGCTAATAGTTACTCCGTCATGTTGCTCATTCTATCAATCCAAAACCACCCAAATCTTCACCCCAGCACTCAAACGACACTGTAACACCTAACTGAATAATGGCCATGCCAAAATTGAAGGACAAGGGAGGACAAATTTTTTAAGCAATAAAAGCATCTAAAAAAAACCACATGAATGTACCAGGATAATAATTGAGAGAGGATGAAAAGCAACCATTGCCATCACAAACATGAATTGGGAGTAGGAAAGACTAAATGGCAAAGAATAACAATCCAAAAAAAAGAAAGGAGATAAAAGTGGGACCTAACATAGAGAGGGACATAGACAAGAATTTGGTTCCAGAGTTAGGGGTTGTCAATTTACTACTTCCATATTAATAAAATAACAAGGTATTAAGTGTATGATGATCAAGGCCATTAGAAAGTTCTAAACTTTTTAGCTTCCCAATCTTGGACTTGGGAAATATTTATACTAGCACCAATTATCAAGACCAAGAAAAATTCAAATTTAGATATTTAAGCATAAGCCCAATTTAAATATGTTGAGCATGAAGGTCATCAGAAACATTTGCCCATAAGTAACAAAGGCACACGCAGGTTCAAAGTTAACCTTGTTCTTTTTGTGTATTTCTGAGGTTCTTGGGTTCATCATTTAATTTCAGGTTACAAGCTCTTACGTAGTGTGCAAAGTCTTGACTGTTCAACATCTACAAGTGGGCTGTAAGTTATTGTGCATATTTCTGGCAGCAATAGACCTATGGTCCATTGTAATTTTCAGATTTTATGAATATGACATTGTCAATGTTACTTGATAGGTAAAGCTAAAGCCCAATCATATACGTTCAAGCTCGGTGCCAAGAGATTCCAACTCTTCACCTGTACCTAAAAGCTGCACACAAAATAAGACATTTCTAACTCAAGAGTAAGCATTTGATATGGATTCCAAGAGTTCTCTGCAAGTGTCTAATGACACATAAAATGGTTCCCACTTGGGGGTTGTTGGGGGGGGGGGGGGGGAATCTTCTTCTTCTTCTTTCTTGTTTTAGAGTCTTTGTAAGTCTAAAGAACCTTTGGAGGGTTGCCCTTGGATGCATAAGCTTAAACAATATAAGCAAACAACAGTTTCCAGGTAGACTCATTCACTGCACAAAGTTGGCCAAGCTCTTGGGACAAATATAGAGGTTGGCTTCAAGTACAGATATGGTCATAAAACATTCTTCTGGTCTGACCAGTCATACACTGTTCCATAAACCTAACCCCATTCCAAGACTTGTTTATCAAGGCTAAAAATTTGGCAAAAAATAAGAAGTAACATGATCAAAGGCAGCCGTTCAAGAAGATAATCTAACTCATAGGGATAAGGAAAGAAAGAAGTTCAAGAGTACCTATGAAATTCCTTGACCCAAAGTGACACTGGAAAATGTTTTCACTAGACTCAATGACAGTTGTCAACTTAAATAAGTTGGGAAAAATTTTGAAACACCCCCAAACTTTTTGTCTGTTTCAAATTTAGCAGGTACTAATATTTCATAAAATTTGTATTCCAAGGCAAAACATGTGACACAAAATGGTAGCATGCATTATTGAACAATGATAGCTATAAAAGAATAAGATTTACCAAACAAATAGACATAGGAATCTGAAAAAATAACGACTAGCCTTGCTATTCTCATAATAAGTCAGAAAAATTTAATGACTTTCATACATATTTAGACACTATAACCAATGTCAAGTCATGATAGATTTTCTAGCATTGCACTACAACACAAGTAAACAAGATGTTTAGAACAAACCGTAGCTCTTGTGCTTTCATCTTCACTTCCTCCGGAGTTAAAGAGGGTTTGCCAGTTTCAGCTTCAGCGTTAACAGGCACCTGAGAGAAAATAAGATATAAAAATTAAACAGAATGAATTTACGTAACAAACGTTTCCTTCCAGAGCATAACTATGCCAGAATGGCATGGTGACATGTCCCAAAATTATGGAAGTTGCATGTTGTCATATTAACTATTACATTAATAAACCACTCAAATGATAGCATGGACATTTTATAAGAATCAATATCCACATAACATAAGCAACACCAACATATTCAAAAGGGCAAAAGCCATATCATCAAGCAAAATGCTAAAAAGCACCATGTGAAGACAATAGTTAATGGTACAATCATGAAATTGTATTTGGTCGACAGCACCATTAAAATGACAATGAAATGACCAAACAGGAATTAAATCAATAAATAACATATAAATCAATTTGTGTGCTGGTTACAAATGACATGTCAACTTGGTTCCAAGAGAATGTAAATAGTTATACTAATTAAGGACATAGTAAAATAGTGTTAAATAGTATGATGAGTTATTTCAAATTTTCACAAATATAAGTTAGCGAACATGAATAGGGATACTATAAAGCAAATCTTGAAAAATTACAACACAATACGGCAAAAATACATCAATGAATATATATGTATTCTAAATCTAGATACATGCATAAACATGCGCACACACACAAGCATATATATATATATATATATATATATATATATATATATATATATAAGCATATAAAAAAGAATCTATAATTCATAGGAGGCTTATGGGCTCCAAAATTGGCCATTCACTACTAAAAAGTTAACATAAGAAAAAGAAACAAAAGTCCTTCCCCTCATTTTTTGAGATACAATATTAGTATGTTTTTAAGAAGTAGTGGGTTTCTTTTAATGTTGCAAAATAGGGTACCTAATACAAGTATTGGACAAGTATCCAAGAAGTATCCCACAAGTATCAGTATTAAATACATATTGACATGGACAGGCATGTGAGTTTTAAGTATCCATGCTTCTTATAATCTAATAAGCAAACCACAATTGACAAAGAAATATAACAAGGTGCCACAAGGAATAATTTATATCATAGTATTGTTGCAAATGCAATAACGAATTCTACAAAGCAATAGATGGATGCATCGCCTAAAAATTGGTCATTCTCCCTCAAATTAAGTGTTTACATGCAATCAGTGAAATGCAACCCACATATAGCCATTATCTCTAACAACAATGACATGCTCAGAACCCAATTAATTGTTATACTGAAAGTCACAACCTCATACATACAAACATAAAGATGCCTTATTCCACCTATATGGGTTTCAAGTATCCTACTATGCCATTCATGACAATCAACCTCTCAAGGATTTAGGCATCACCATGCTCATGGAGGCCATAGGCTCACAATTCACATGGCACATGCAATATGCATGCTGACATTCCGCACAGGCTAATACAAATTGAATGGAACCATCTGAACCTTTTAAGCTTGTCATGAACTAATACAGTCAACATCATGGTAGTGCATACCATCCTATACCGAATGTATCATAGCATACCGTACCATACTGGTACCGAATCAAGACTTGGCATCAGTGCGTGCTGAGTCTCAGTATACTGAACCATCTACATAGATGTACCAACATTGTACCAATATACTATCAGTATGGGATCTGGTATCGAAATGGCAAACCTTGATTAACACCAAGCAATACTGAGCAATTTGCTTGGTACTTAGTACCCTCCATATACCAAGTGCCAGCATGAGCTCAGTGGCCATCATGAACCACCATCTAAATCCTTGCATTATATAGGTCCTCAAAAATGAAAATGATTCTTAAAAATGGAAATTGTCTGGAACTCTTCTTTCACTATTAGATCCAGGTCTATTTTCATCTCCCTTATCTTTTATGACCTTCCAATCAATGGGACACCTTAAAGCAACTGCAGTGACTTATGCTGCACCTGCCCAATCATCTTAGATGGCTTTCTTGATCCTCTTGGTGTACCTATTACGATTTCTTAAACTATTGCATTCCTACTTATACAACAAGGATTATCCTTCCCAGTTTTGCCGCATATCCATCTCCGCATCACATTCTCCCAACCCACTCTTGTTGTATAGTGCCCTTTGCAGTGCCCCCTCTCTCAATCCATAAAGAAAGGTCTCCTAATCCTTTTATGCAAAATTTCCTTGATAGATTACTAGCATCCTAAAACTGCACAATACTCATATCTCCACTTTATCAAACTTACTTTATGTTTAAGTGAATAAATCATCTCCCCAACTTAAAGGATCACTTTAGATCTCGCATTCATAGATGTAAATATTATATAACAGAGAACTTTCACAAGCAGAGGTAGAGTTTCTTTTCTTCCAATAAGGAAGATTCTAAAAAGCATGCATTCATGTTCTACAACTTTCCAGACCTGCTCCTCTCTTATCATTGTGCAATCTTATCCCTAATTTCTCTAACCATGTACATCATGGGAAGCATGGGGATCAGCATTCAGATCATGTCCTGTATTTAGTTACTGTATTCCAGTAGCAATTGATCCTGCAGCTTCAAGATTATGGTTTACATTGCTATTCAGCCATGCAATTCATTTCAGAAACTAGTTATTTTACTTAAAAAAACATATCAAATTTGTATGCATGAATTTATTTTTTCATCAAAACAATTTTTTAGAAAAAATAAGTGGCAAAATATATGTGCTCCGATGTCCAGGCTATAAATGTTTCACCTCTGGTAGAAAGATGGAGTTTTTGAATGATATCAAAATTGCACTGTTACTAACAGAGGTACTAATTGCCTCTGTTATGCTTCAAATATGGGTGCAGCAGAAGAGAAAAAAATGTTATTATGCCAAAGTATATATTGATATGGCATACTACAGCAACCACTTTCACAGATTGAAACAAGTACATACCAGAGGCATCTGATCAATATCAGGATCATCTTCATGATCTGCAACCCAATTTATGGCAGCCTCAAGACCGCTATTGCCTGTAAAAAAATAGGAGACCCATAATAATGCATACAACCAGTGAATCCACAATATTTACAGGAAAAGATGAGTAAACGAACTCAAGAACATGAATTTAATTATCATGCGGTAATAAACATATATGCACATGAACACATTGGTGGATGCACGCTCTATAGGTTATGTGATCTTTTCCTTTTACTGCAGACATAACTGTATACTGTTGCCCATTTGCACTGCAGAGGCAACCGGAGGGACAGGATAAACTTTGGGTCCTGCCTGGTATTCATGTGAATTGATGGATGGGATAAACAGTCAGGTCAAGAGAGGCAAGGAGGGTGTTTCTTGTTTGTGTTTTCAAGGGGTTTTTCAAAAACATACTTGAAAATACACGATCTTAGAAGCCAGGAGATCAAAACATGAGTAAGTGCAGAAACTGTAGCAGGTTCCTGGAGTGGAAGCTAGCACAGTAATTCTGAGATTCCAATTTCATCATCCTCATACTTCTCCACCACTCATTCGACATTATAGAGGCATCACGAATCCCAAAAATCGATCATCATGCCATGGCAGTTCTGAAGGATGTTAACAGCTGTTATACTTCTTATATCACATGTCAAATGTTCAATATAATGATTTTTGGGATAACTTAGTCATTAACCAACGTTCAACCACCATATGCTGTCATATAACAATGATCATTAATAAGACTGACCTCATTGATCAATTTCAATATTTAGCTTTCAAATCAGTTTTGATGGAACAAGGTTCTTCATACCACTGCCACCAATCATGAGCTTACAGATTTACATTCCACAGTAATTGTCACTCTGGAGACACATAGACACTTCCAACCTCTCTTATCTAGTGAAGAACATGTCAGAACTTTCTGTGGTGGAAAGATGAATATGCACCCTGGATCCTCCTTATGATCCTCTCTTTTATGGACCTCATTCTTCACCACAGATTTTTTTATGATTTATTTATGGATAACAATGGAAGAAGGAATCAACTCATCACATATATAGGTTTTTTAATCTTAAAGATCTTTTTGTGTGTTACATCTTGGGGCTTGCATAGTAAAAAAAAAGGGGGCTAGAAAATTGACAACTTTGCAGGAAGACATCTATTGAAGCCTAATCACAACAGGTATGCTCAAAGAATAGTAAAATCTCAACAATTCATCTGCCTTCAATCTTTAAGATAATCAAGGAGGAAACTAGCATAGTGGTGACAAGAAAAAAGTATAAGAAGCAAAGCCTACCACAACAAAATGGATGGCTGACCACCATCTGTATAAAGAAATAAATAAACAAATGAAAGGAGAAACTGCATATAAAGAAACTTACCAGAAAAGTGAAGCGCTCTTGTTGCACGAGCTGTTGGAAATCCCATTGATTCAAGTTCAGCAAGAAATTTTTTATCGACTTCTGGGACAACCATCTCTATGAAACATAGAAAAAGCAGATAAATAAATAAATGAAGGTACGCATGCAGACTACAATTGGAAATTAAATGAACACACCAATGAGATTATTGTTTTGATTTTCCCTAAAACTAAAAAGAAAAAGGTAACCTCCATAATATTGACAATTTTTGGTACTAAATGAGGGAGAGCATATATAAAGCAAGAAGGTGTATTCATGATTCCTATCTGAATATCAAAGGTATAAATATCATGTCTGGTGCCCGTAATGATCTTGATTTGGCACAGCACAGTATATTGTGCCACTTACCAGCATACATGAAAATGAAATATTGTACAACCATAGCAATAAATAAACAAAAAGTAAGTTAGGCAAACTCAACCATTTTTTCCTAAAACAAACTACACTGCTTGGTTGCCTGTTGATGAACAAGCATGTTCTAGACCTTTTTAAATCAATTTCTGATTGTTGCAACTTAAAAAATGCATCAAATATCCCAATTCTTCTTATAAGGGATATTTAATAAAATATATCATATACCATTTAAAATTGCTTTATAAAGAGGACTAGACATGTGAATTATATGCAAACAAGAACTCTATCTCTTCCAAACAATTCCAGGATCTTGAGTCCATCCCAACCTTTGTTTATAATGCCTTAGCCACATTCATTGTTCCTATTTCGTGTCCACATCTTGTTAGCCTTCATTCTAAGAATGTTATATGTGATGGGACCATCTCCAGCGCAAGAATGTCTTAGGTGCAAAAGTTTATCAAGAAACACTATCTTGCAGAAGATATGTTTACTACATGCACGGGCAATTGAAGCTGTCAAGAATCATCCCATTAACTAGGAAATGAAAACTGGACTTTTTTTATTGAGCTAACCTATTAAACTGCACGGCCTAATTGCAATAGCACGACTTTGAAACCTTGCCTCATTTTCCATTGTACCTTAATCTTGATTTGAACAAAATTTTTGGTCTTATTTATCCTTCAACCTACAGAGATAAAGTACTGCACAGGCCAAGCACATGTCCAAGGATACTCATGTGAGCTTTTTACCCTCTCTTGGAACTCCTGAGCCCATTCCGGCAGTTAAAGCTCCCTGACATTCAAACCAGCCTTTAGATGCTCCTTTCCGCTCCTCTAATGGCCCTTGTTCTCTCTTTCGGAATGACTTTAAACCACTAATAGTGGTATCTTGGACTTTTGATTAAGTCATTTGCAACTTTATAGCAGTCATTCACAACCATTGCAGTCGCATACTATATCATGTGCAAACCTGGTTCTCTCATTGTCCCACAACCATGATGGCACAGTTGGATGCAATGGTTCTAGGGCCTAGTGGATGTAGTCACCATGAAACTGGCAGGCGTCGCACCAGCAGGCAGGATCAATGCAATCCTTGATCATGGAAGCCAATAGTAACCCAATCTCTTGATTTTGTCTTGAAATTTAGGTTTTTGGCTGATGAGCAATACTTTGCAAATGCTATAGTCATTCAGCTGTTTATCCTTGGCTTAATTACATACACAAAGTTTAGATCATCAAAAAGGAATATGGTAATGCTATACAAGAAATGTTGTAAGTGGGATGATGAGCTTTCCACTAAGTATCAATTCTCGTTCTTATTTATTGAAGAAGAATGCCACCCATTGACTAGCTTGTTTTGAGTTGACTGATGGCAAAAAATAACAGTCCCACGGATCAAAAGATGGTTTAGCATTAGAAAGTCATTGTAGAGGAAAGCTAGGTAGCCAAGCCTAGCTTTCCTAGACCAAATGAAACCACCTAATTTAGTTCTCAAAATATATATTTATGATTCTATAAATACCCTCAATTCCATGTCCTCTCATTTCTTTTTATATCTTGTGTTTGACTCCCATGCAGTGCCCCCTCTCTCTGGCATATAACAACAGCAATAACAACAAAAGCTTAAGAAGCAATGGGGGGATAAGTATCTAAGGAGATTCTAAAGTGGATTAACCACCATTAGTAGTAGATTCATGGTGCTAGACTTTGACTTTCTTCTTATTTAACTCTTCCGAGGTTTTATATCTCGTGGGGTGAGCTATATTTTTTTTCAAGGAATAGGATGCCACCAACCCATCCCAACATTTGAGACGGGGTATCTGAAGGCATGCCAATTGAGATGCTGGGATGATAGCAAGATGATCCTATCCCGACATCTCATGAACATCCCAATGGGATTTGAAATCATGCTCTTCTATACCTTCTCCCTCTTTCTTTTATCTCATCACCGCCTCCTCTCTTATCTCTTTCCACTTCTTTTCAAACTTATGGCTTCCAGATTCCTTGTACTTTTCACACCTTGCACATTGCTAGCTTGTAGATAGCCCTCACTATAATGTTTAAACGATAGAAATTTTCAAACCTCATCAATTTTCATATTCCTCAAGTACTATAATCAGAGCACATTGATACTCCCTCAAATGTGGAAATCTAAACTCAGGAGGCAACTCAAAACTACAAATCTTACCAAGGAGCAGGAGTGTTAAAAAAAAGTGACATATCCCATTCAAGATAGCACGAAGCCATAAAGGAAAATTCACCCCAATTAGTTATTCCAACACAACCAAAATCTCATACAAACTAAAAATGATGGATCATATATAAGATAGCAAGTGACCAAAAGCCAACAACAGAAAAAAAGGGGAAGGATCTCCAAGACCAGTCATGACTAAAGCTGTAGGAATCAAAGTCACGGGCATGACAGATGTTTATGGTCTTAAGAAGAGTGAAAATGAGATGAAAGCAGAGAAAAGAGAAGACAATAGAGAAAGAGGAGAAAACAGAAGATCAAGGGTGGCCTTGGAGATGGGAATGGGCTTGAAACTATAGTCTGAATATAGACAGACTTCTTTTGGGTTTTCACTGGGGACTACAGAAGCCATTCTACACTAGATTACGACAGCTTTCATGTTAGCTTAAAATAACCTTAGGGAATACAAAGCCCTAGAGGGAAAGCTAGACATGGCTGCTAGCTTCTTCACCATTGTAAGCCTTCCTCTTAAAACTTTCTACAAAATGATTTTCTGCTCAGCTATAATCACCTAGGCCTACATTCTGATAATTACGTCTATGTAATTAAGAAATTAAGTAATGATACAAAAGAGCATCAAAAAATTCAAAAAGTTGGGAGAGTTCCAAGTCATTTGATATAATGCTAGAAGATAGTTCTCTAAATCAAGATTTTAAATCTCGTGGGATAAAGGCATTCCAGTTTTTCTATGGCACGAGACGTATCCCATTCCATCCCATTCCGATCCCTAACCCCATCAGGCATCCTGATACTTGCTTAGGATGCTTTTTTTCTTTAAAAAATTTGTTTATAAAGCTTTAGTATTTTTATTTTTAAATATATTTGAACTTCAAAAAATATATTTTTATAATAAATTAGATATATTTAAAATTGATACTATAATATATTATAACTAAAATAGGATAGAATGAAACGATAGAAACCGGTCCGAGATTCTCTCTGGGACAAGATTGGATGACCGAGATGGCCCCTATCCTTTCAAGACTTGAATCACTGCTTTAAATAAAGAACTATTAGTATACAAAGATAATTATTAAAAAAAATAAGAGAGAGATATGTTCTCATTTGATGATTTCAGTCTCCTAAACAATAAAAGTTAGACAGCTAATTTCCACTCTTCCCCACTTGCCCTACTCAAGGTTTGACTTACTAAATTGCCTGATAGCATTGTTCATGTAGTGTCCTTGGATGTTTAACTTCCATTGCTGGCTTTCAACTTCGCTGATCGATCTATTACTCTTGGTTAGACTTCTTCCAATGCTTTGGTCATATAAGAATAAGTGTTAAATGGCCACACGCTACATGTGTTGATGGAGATGTGATTCTTCACAGGCTAGATGTAACTCTCAAATATTGGAGCTATGCACCAAAGGCTGTTCATTGTCTCAATGATCTTGACTCTCCAGCTGATTAGGAGATCTAAATTCACTAGCATTACATGAATTCTCAAGGATTCAATTTTCTGCACTGTATTCCCTTTCAACGCATGTATAATGCTATTTCATTTAAAAAACAAAAAAACAAAAAAGTCAAATCTGTAGGCAGATACCCATCTCAATCAAGTTCTTTTATAGTTTGATCACATATTAATAAGCTCATATTTTATAACAGAGACAACCACAAAACAACAGCAGCTATTAAACAACAAGATGAGCAAATAAAGAGAAGGAAGAACAGAACCCATCTGGCAATCCCAACCAAAATTAAGCATCTTGTAACCTAAAGAAGAACACTAGTCATCCACAAATATCAATCAAAACTCCAACTGAAACCTTACTAAACTGAACCTCCACCATCGCGTAAAACCCTATCAACGCAATTAAAACTGAACAAGAGAAAAATTAAAGAATGACCTTCGGACTGATTACTCTCAGCAGGAGCCGCAGCGCTCTCCTCCGATTCCATGGCAGCCTTTGGGGCTTCCAATTCAATCGGCTTCGCCGCCTCCAAGGTCTTATCAGCGAAATCCGCATGCCCTGTCCTCTTTGTGTGCAAATCGGTCTCCTTCAACCCCAAAACCACTCCAAAATCACAAACTGTTTACAATGCACGAAATCCCAAAACAAAACAGCACAAAAAAGAGGAAAGGAGCGATTTTGGGGAGATTTCCATACGGTTTTGGATCGGCAGGGCTTGCCGCAGGTGGTACAGATGAGATTGAGGACGGCCTCGGTGGATTCGGAGAAATTGCTGTGGGAGGTGAGCTCCGCGTGCTCCTGGGCCTCCTTCACGCTCTTCAGGTGGGCACCACAGTCCCCACAGCGCAGTGAGAGACCCGCCATTAGAGAAGGGAGAGCGAGGGGATGAGATCGAGATCGATCGATGAAGATTGGGGAATAGAAGAATCGGAAAAAACCTCTTGATCTGTTCGAAGACGGAAGACTTCGGAACTCCTTTTATATAAACTTTTCGGGTGGGACAGGGATACCTTTCGTATCGTTTCGGCTTCCTTCCATGCTAATTAGGGTAGAATTAGGAAGTGGTGGAAGGTAGGGATTTTTTTTTTCCAAACTAGTAAAATGCTTCTTAAGAGAAAAGTAAAAAGTTAAAAATATCAATTTTTTTTTACTATAATTATTGATAAAAATAGATAAAATATCTATCAACATTAAAAATGAAAGAAAGTGGCCAAGAAGAAAAATGTTAAAGGATAGATATTTTAAATAAACTTTAAAAAATGTAATAAATAATTAAAATTTAAATTAAGAAAATAGCAAGTGGCAAGAAAATAAGATAATGATTTTTTTTGCAAAATTTAGGTCATTCATATTTCTATTTTATACAAATTACTCGTATATTTAATATATTTTTTATTTTTATGTTTTGAACCAAGCTGAACTTTAAATAAATTTTGGTCTCTAAACTTAAGTTCAGCTTGAAGTCCAAACAAGTCCAGCCTGAATAAACCTAAGTAGACTAAGTTCGATCCTAATAAACCATTTCTCATAATATCCCCCCTAGTCTACATTATTATTGCACTCATTGATGGTAGTAATAGCATCCATGGGTTACAAAGGCATAAGATCCGATAAATCAACAATGGAAGACAAAGGGAAAGTTAAATTAGAGGAAATCAGTAGTGATGATGGTTGTTGGGCTACTATAGTTCAACTTGCTAGTGAGGGGGGTCTAATTGTTGAGGTGATGCTTGTGAAGAAGAAGAAAAAAGTAATTAATGAAATAAGTAAGAGCTGGGAAGTAGGTTTCATCATTATGATGGTGCTTTACCAAGAAGCTGTGTTTGGCTGCTATATTAAGGGGCGAAAGAAAAAAAAGAAATCAAAAGAGATTTGAGAGAGGAGGGGCAATATGAGCCAAGTTAGATATGAAAAGATAAGCTATAAATAAAATAATTTTTCTCTTTTATTTTAGATTACCATAAAAAAGTTTGAATTCAAATGCAATCACCCCATCGAATGTATTATGATTTTTTTTACAATCATTTTAGTTTAGATTTGAGAGTATAGATTGACCACTATTAGGTGACTCATTCAATTATCTAACCTAAATTTAAAGATGATGCTATAGCTATTCTAATTTCAATTTGAGAATTTGGAACAATAATGTGGCTCATCATATAATGTTGTTTAAGTCTAAGGATGATGTCACTCCTGACTAATATGGCATCATCAATTTTGTAATATTTTTTAAAGATTTCTTTGAATCATATAGTAGGGAGAGTTTTCTTTCTCATATTCATTTGATAGGTATAGAGATTCTTTGCTATTTATTGTTAGAGTTGTTAATATTTGATAAGTTTATCTTAGCGTAAGTGCCAGAGGCTTTGACTTTGATATGCCAAGATGCCCAAAACTATATCCAAAAAAACTAAGTTTGGATTATTCTTAATGTGGTGTGACAAAATTCAAATAACCCCAAATTTGATCCAATCAAATATTAGTTGAGTTTAAAGTGTGCATTTGAGTTTGAAAGGTTGATATGGTTGCTCTATCAAATAGGCATTTGACTATCATTCTCATGATATATCTTGAAAATCCTAAGCTATCCAAGCCAAAACTTAGTCATTATTGAAGCTAGAAGTTCAGTATCCATCATTTATTTAAATTAGATATATCGATGCCTATGAAGAGGATCCAATAAGGAAACTCATGCGATGAAAGACAATCAAAAAATAAAAGAAAAGCATGGTTACATTGAAAGTTATATTTGAATAAGCTTGAAGTGTGAACATTTGAGATTATTATTATTAAGCTAAGATAATGAGATGGAATATACTCTAGAAGACCACCAAGCTAGAAGAACATAAGGTGACATATGATTCATAAGTATTCATTAAGTATAAATTTTGAATTTTATCATCAATCATATTAGAAAAGATAATTCAAAGTATATTATTGTAAAAGAAAGCTCTATTGGTACCATTCGTCATCGAGTTATTTTTTCAATATATCCTGAATCATGGAAAATGAAAATTGGATGAGGAAGTTATGAGCAAGTTATCGAAGATATGTCAGTGCTAACAAATTCTTAAAAAATTATGAAAATATCATTCTAGGCTCACGATGGAAAGGATAATTTCTTTTCTTTTTTTTTCTTTTATCAAATAGCTATGTATATTTCTTTTTATTACTCAAGTCAAAAAAATTAGGAGCTTATAATTTATTTTTAGAAATTTATTTAATATTTACCTTTATAATTTTATATAGAAACTAGAAAGCCTATTAACTTTAAGAGGTCTTAATCTATAAAATGCCTCTAATTAGTAAAGCATTTCATTAATAAAAAGGTAATAAAGTTTGAAGTTTTCTTTCTTCTTTGATTCCTTACTTATTATGGTGTAAAACTATAATTCTATGAGAGATGATCGATGCAAGGCCGTCCACCTTGAGTATTCTTTAGAGAAATTGAAGGTGTATAATTGAAGATCCTCAAGAAATTGATGTAAGGCCAATAATTATTTTTTTTATGCAGACCTATCTATATCAAATTTTAGTATTGAAGCCAAAATTCTCCTAATCCTTCATCAATCTACAAATTTAATAGATCACATTATAAAAAGATAAGAAATTAAGGGTATTGATTTTATTTAATCTTTGTTTTCCAACAAAAGTTAGGGTAGAGCAAAATTAAATCTAGGCTATTTATACCCAATATTCAGTAGCTTTATAATCACTAACTTAACCTAAAAGCTCCATCAATAATCAAACTTTTATTACAATAGAATGAAATTTTTCTTGGAATCTTATGATGAAGTTTTTTTTGCCATATGAACAAGAAAAAAATGAATGAAAAAAAAAAAAAGATCAAGAAAGATATCAACTTCTTTTATTTTCTCAATAAAATTAAATCAATTACTTTACTCATAATTTGCTTAATAGTGAACATGAATCCAACCTTTGTATTAGGGGTATGAAGGAGAAAAAGGTGTTGGGGGAGGGGGGTATTGTCAAGGTGAGAGGATTGAAGGTAAGAACATTTGTTTAAAATTATTATATATTTCTTAATGATAATTATGGTCTGCTCTCAAGTTTGACTACCATTTATATAATATAATATATAATATCTAGTTATCTTTTATTCTATATATTAATTTTATTGGAATTTCATGATTAATCCACACACTTTTGTTGAATGCGAAATAAATATGGTTAAATATGAAAGACGGTCCAATTATGTATAAAACATCTATATGCAAGCTAAACTAATTTTGTAAGTTTTGCAAAAAAAAAAATGAATATCTAATTCGCATGATGAATAAAGAATTGCTACAATTAATAATGCTTAATAAAGTTATATATAAGTATCAACTTAATAGTAAAATATATTCTATTTAATTTTACTAGTATTTTATAAGCATGATGTGCATTCTTTACATCCAAATTTGCCTTTAGGTTCTAATAACTATATAAAAAAAAAGTATGCAAAAGAAAGAAATTATTCTTTGAAGGACTCTTTAATGCTAAGTAAAGAAATTATTCTTTAAAGGACCCTCTAATGCTAAGTCAGTAAAAAAATTTAAGAAAATAGA
Organism: Metroxylon sagu; assembly: GCA_017589505.3. Taxonomy (NCBI): domain Eukaryota; kingdom Viridiplantae; phylum Streptophyta; class Magnoliopsida; order Arecales; family Arecaceae; genus Metroxylon; species Metroxylon sagu. Next base: position 698,149 of record JACVBY030000463.1, on the reverse strand, counting down.
GAACAAGAATATAAGAAGGTAAAAAGTGCGTACCTATTCCCTATATCTTTTATATATAGGAGAATTAAATCCCTTAGGGGTTTGGAAATCCTTGATAAATCGTTAAGAGTATCTTATGTGATGTTTGATTAGATGGAATCAAGACCGGAATGGAATGATAATTTCATTCTATTATTTCGTTACTTAAAATAAGATAGGAATCATCGTTCCTTTGGAATGAGTATTCCATTACTCGAAGGAATGGGCATTCCTCCACTTGAGGAATCGTAATTCCATTCCATCCCTCTTACCGCATTTTATTTATTATTCTAAGTTTGCCCTGTTCTTTTTCTCATGAAATGAACCATCGCCCCTCTCTCATTCTGCTTTCTATCCTCTTCTTCCAACTCTCCTCTGCAGCAATCTTAGATGAGATTGCATATAACTTCGACAATCAGCCACTACGGATTCATCATCCCCAATAAACATGAGATAAGAATCTTTTTCACATTCTTCTTCTTTAGTGGCCTCTTCTTAAATCCCCCCTTTCTCTCTTTATACTGGTTCCACGTCTTCATTTTAGCAAACAAATTTGATAACCCTTGAAAAAATTGGAGCTTTGCTCTTCTTTTGTGATTTTTTTGATGATTTTCGTAGTTTTTTTCTGTTAAAGATGTTCTGTTTTTCAATATATTTTTGTTCAGTCTGCTATTATTATCCAGGTTCTATATTTTTTAGTAATAATCCGAAGTTAGAGTGAGTTGGGTGGGAAAATGTGTTTTGGGATACGGGATTGGACTCTATGGCATCTATTAGATGGGATTGAAAACTATGGTTTTAGATTTCTAGGTGCTTTTTAGGTAGAAAATTGGATTGGATTCAGAAAGATTTTTGCTTTTTGTGATTTTTGGTGATTTAGTGGTTATTTGAATCTCTGTAAGCATAGGAACAAGAAAATCAACCCAAAGCATGATCTTGTTAAGGAACCAAATGCTTTCTTGGTCTGGAGAAAGATACCATGATGATATGTTACAGTAAAGAAGTTGGGAGGTGACAACTTCCATTCTAAAAGTTACAGGATCTCAAGAGTATAACACCAAGAAATGGCTCCATTGCCTTCATTATGGGACTAACTGCTGTATATCCAGGACTATAGATGCATAGTGATCACCTAGTCTTTCTAACATGTTTTAATTAACAATATTTTAAGGAAAGAAGCAGATGGAAGCCTCAGTGGATGTATTTTCATACTGAAATTTCTGTGCAATGCATTTACATATTTATGTTGTTTCTACATATAATGTTGTTCAAAAGATTAATATAAGTGAAGAGTCAAAAAAAAAAAAAAAAAAAAAAAAAATCCAAGATTTGATACGGGGCTATGCACATTAACTTCCTAAATTCGGAGTTTGTCAATTGTTAATTAATTAGTAATGATGTTTAGTCCATTATCTTCCAAGATACTAGAAAAATAAAAATATCTAAATTTTGTATGGGCTTTTTTTTTTTCTAGAATATCTTAGCCAAGTACATTAGAATACTTCTAATTTTTTAATGGGCTGTATTGCCTTCTTTGCATGAAGAGATTGTACTTTTATTGTACTGTAAAAAGTCCAATGTGATTTTCTCATTCTATAGCTTAGTAATATCTACTATGGTCATATCTCTCTTCCCCTTAATCCTCTCTTCGTTTCTTAGAGAGGCTTGCTATTTTGTTATTATTATCGAAGCTGAAGTCATCATAAGGTTTCAAATTGAATACTATAAGAATATTCCCCCTTAAATGAAAACATTAGTTAATCTTGTTCTAATTTTCCTCTTTCTTTGCAATAAAAGGAACAATTAATATCTTCGACCAGATCTTATAAATATTGACTTTTGTAGTTATATCCTTTTCTTAGAAGTTTATAGACTGCTGTATATTTCTAATGTTTCTTTTGCCATAGTTGTGAATTACTGAAGTTGCCAAATCACTTGCTTAATTGTTAGTAATTGACTTGATAACTATTTTATTGTATAACTGTTTTTTTCAAAACAAACCATCAAGGTGAAAGCTGGGCTCCACGCATTTCCTATGAACATCTTCATCTAAACATTTCTTATTCCCATACTATTCTCCATTTTAAATCCATCATGTCTTCTATGAATACTCTCTTTTCTCATTAGCTTTGTATCTTGGTTTTCACTGCGTTTCTGTGCTGCTTATTTTGCTGCCGGTTAATGTCATCCTCCAATTTGAATAAGTTATTTACACGTAATTAAGGAAAGGATTGGGATAAGTCTTGTCATTATGCTTTGTAAAAAGTGCTAAATTAGCCGTTGTTGTAATGTTATTTATATTTGGTGATCATATTGCATCTTGAATCTACGCATGGAAGAAAGAAACTTGAAATGTTAGGGGTTGACATGCCTCTTTCCTAGGAAATTTTATGTTGTATTCCTTTTCTTTTTTTTTTTTTTTTTGAAAACATATGTACTTTTAATGTGGATTTATTTAAACCTATTAATATCTTTCTTATGTTTAATTATTTATAAATAATTATATTTATAAATTAAAGTGGTTTCAAGAACTCTGATTGGTTGATTTGTGTCTTTAAATGTAGTCATGGCTTGTTTAAATTTAAATAGAAATATTAAACAAGAGAGAGGATTTGCTGCCCTTTTTATGCATTGGGATCAAATGTTGCATGTAGCTGGATGGTTTTTTCAAGTCATTAATTTTGCATTTGCTTTACATGCCCAAAAGAAATCCATGAGGAAGGCAAAGATATATGTCCTTGATTTTTATACAAATAGGGATTAGATACAGTAGATGATTTATGATAAATAGGTGAAAATAAATATTAAATATTTATTAAAAAAATATTTAATATTTATATAGAAATACTATAATATTTATGTAAATATTATAGAAAAATGTTTATAAAAAAATTTATAATCATCAAATAAAATTTTATTTTTATATAAATTTTTAAAATATCTTATCCAAACACAATCTTAATTTTTTAACACACATCTCCAGTCAAAATTTACAGCATAAATTATTTTCTATATATAAGAATAGAATGATAAATTTATAGTAAATCACTGTTTTAAATAAATATTGGAATCATCGGGCTTATTCTGCCTTTATTCCATAGCTGTCCCAATCCCGCTTTGGCTTTGAGCGGCTGGTGATCGGTTTTCAATGGTTATATTTATTTTTATAAATAAAGTTAACCGGAGAGTTTCACCCACGCCACATATTATCCTATCATTGGATGATAATAATAATAAACAAATAAACGAGTCAAAAGAGCGGACACGTGAAACCAAGTCCCAAAAGAGTTACTTGGTTGAGATCCGAGATAAACTTGTCCGCGATATCTTATTCCCAAGGGACGAGGTACATCAGAGGACGGCTCTTAACCCCAGACCATCCGCACCTCCGACTTTATATTCTCTTGACCGCGCGGGGCGAACGTTCCTCGATTTCGAGTTCTTGTCCTTCCCCGCGCGCGTTTCCTCTCTCTCTCTCTCTCTCTCTCTCTCTCTCTCTCCTCGTCTCTGCTTCCACCCTCCACCACCGGCGGCGACCGCCTCCGACGGCGTCACCACCGCCCTACCGGACCGCAGGTCCCTTTCCGGCCTCCACCTCCAACGAACACAGATTTGGCCCGTCCCAACTTTCTCTCTCGCCTCCCTTTCCGTCCGCCGACCTCCTCTACCGGCGTCTCTCCAACTCCGGCGACGTTCTGCCTTCGCCTTAACTGCGACAAATCTCCTGCAAGAACACCAAGCCGATAGTGTTTTTCTCTAGGTACGACCTAATTTACCAAATTTTAACTTGTTACCTAATCTTTGCCTCCCTTCGATGCTATGCAAGTGTTTGCTGTTTTGTTCCAAAGAAAAGTTTAGAATGTTTTTGTTGAACCTATGGATTTGATGCTGTTTACCTTGTTGATTATTGGATATCGGGAATGATTTTTTTTGATGTTTTTTTAAATATTCACATTATGCCGTTTTTGGACTAGATCTATTAAGATTGTTGTTTCATTTGAATCTGAGAAACTGGGTGGTCAAGGATCACGCCAAATGTGGCTGCGAAAGAGAAATTTGCTTGTAAACATTATTGTTCTTTGGTACACTTTGGTGCACCAAGTAAAGACATTGTATATTTATTGGCAATGCAACATTAGATTTAGTGTAGGTCTAGGAATGCTAATTTCATCCTTTTTTATAGCATAACAATACTTGAGCAGTAGCTTTATTACTCCTGTAATTTTTCCAAAATTTTATGCAATTGTCCTCCACATTGTGGGGTCAGGAATCTGAACAAAAAGAGATCTACTAAGTTTATCGTCTACATATGTGGGAGCATTTATTTGGCCTTCTCAAATTCTAGTATGTATGCCGTGATCTTTTTTCAGAAAAATAATAAAAGCATTTATATAAAGTTATTAGTTTTATAGTTCTTGGAGGGCATTGCTGATTTTCATAACAATTCTGTGAGCTTGTTGTTATGTTTGATTGCGACAACAAGTGAGATCTTAACATGACATGGAAGAAAGATGAATCCCCAAATTGGCATGGGGCAAACTATGATCATGATTACTTTTAAAACCAATGGAATCCTATTTTCTTTGTGAAACTTGAGTCCAGTTCGTACAGTTTGTTTTATTTAGATGGCAAGGAGGAAGAATCTCTGTTAAAAATGTATCAAGACTATGAGGTTCGTTATATTTCTAACTAGTTTCATAACAGTTTTGCAGCAAGCTCTTTTGGGCAAAGAGACATCACAAACAAAGTTCTGGTAATTTTTAGAGGAGTCCCATAACATTTAGCCTGAAACAGTTGAAACATATAAACTTTGTGCTTAAAATGATCCAATTATTACATAAGCAGTTTCACATTTAAGTATTGTACTTCTGCTTAGAAATTCAAGTTGTATTTTAAAATGAAGATTTTTTGTCTGAAACTTTGTTACATTGTGCTTGGAATTGATCTAGTCAGCTTTTCTTATTCCCTTTACTTAGTTACTGGTAGCTCAAGGAATTTGGTTGATGGATTTAGAGTTTATAGAGGTAGATTGGTAAGGCTAATCAACTTCAAAGATTATCAAGCACAATTACCTTTCAAGTTTGTTTGAGATATGTTCCATAAGTTAAGATATCTTTGGAGTCGCCATTGGTAGAGTAATTATGGAAAGAACTATTACGTGTCTAAACTATGCCTCATGGTTTTGAGATATCTTTGGAGTTGCTACGGCCATGGCAGAGTTATTTCATAGAGAGACTGTTGTATGTCTATGCATTGAATTCTATTTTAGTCCCGGTTTCGTATCTTATAGTTTGACTTTCAAAATTTTATTTTATTAGAGGTACGGCTTTAGATCCTAGAGGGATAGGAGGTGTCTCGGCCATCTTGTTTAGTTCTTGTGAGAAAATGAGAATTGAGATGGTACAGGAATGAAACCCACCAACATGGGGAAAGAAGAAGGAAGAGAAAAGAAAGAAATGAAGGAAAGATGAGGAAAAGAAAAAGAAAAAGGAAGGAATGAAACGAGGAAGGAAACAAGAAAGGAAGGAAGTGGGATGAAAAAGAAAGGAAGGAACGAAGAAGGGAAAGAAAGAAGAAATGGGAAAGAAGGAAGATAGGGGTGAAAGTTGATTAGATCATGGTTTCAAGTTCTAATGGAACATCCCATGAGATGTCAAGATCTCATGTTGCCGTTCCTACTATCGGGATGGGACCATCTCGCTATTGTCCCCGATTAATCATGACATCTTGAAGTATTCTTTATACCAAGGGTTGGGACAAGATGGGATGGGACGACCTCATCCCATGAAATTTAAAACCTTGGATTAGATAATATCAATCTAAATCCATTTTCATATTTAATCTATCCATAAATAGATATAAATTGAAGTATCCGACTAATATTCGTACTATTTATATCCATATCCATCAAAGAAAAACAACTATGGATGTAGATAAATTATGGTATGCCGTATTGGTGCAATTATGGTATGTCGTATTGGTGCATACCACCACACCGAAGGGTATCGTCTTGTGTTGGTGCCGAATCGAGAATTATGCATCGAATTGATCTGCATATTGTGTGTGTCGACATTATATTAATGTGGTATTGGTACAAAGTTTGATATCAAGATTGTGAACCTTGAGATAGACAATTATCCAATCCGTATCCAAATATCTGGTTCTACTTGCAATCTTATTTAATCTTATGTAAAATTTATAAACTTCTACAGAAAACAAATGGCCATATTAATATGGAATTCTCAATTTACCTTCAACTTAGTGATATATATGATCTGGTGGTCATAAAGTTTAACTATCTCACTACATCATCTATATTTATATTTGTTCCTTCAATATCTGAGTTGAATTGTATTCATACTCATTTAAAATAAATGTGGATGTGAATATTTATATCTGACTAATATCTATATTTACATCCATGTTCACCAAACAAAAATATACGCAAATATGGATATGCTAACCTTTGATTCATATCCCTTTTATTTTCAATCCTAAAGAAACAAAGACAAGAAGAAGGGGGAGAGTACCTACCGTGACGCTTAATCAGATAGCCTTTGGGAGAAAGTAGGATAATGTGACATCTTCTTCTATGAAGAAAATAGGATGCCCTGATCCCACAAAGCATGCAAAATCTTGATTCAGGCACATTTGATGACAGTGAATTTCAAGAAATAAAATGATGTCAAGTATATATGCACTTTTAGTCCTTTTCGAGGTTTAGCCTTTCATATTTTTGATTGTTGTTTTAATACTGGAGATTATTCTGTCTCTCATAGTGTTTCGTTTTTTTTGAATATACTGTAGTAAACTTTTCATATTTCTATTTCTCAACTAAAATGGATGTAAACATAGGATTATTGCTTGCACCTAATCGAGGCCCAATGATCTAGCACGACCTGAAGGGGAATTGACTCATTATACTGTCTTAGATGATGCAATGCACAAATGTTTAAATAATGATGTGGCACAACTTGAAAACAAGACTTTAAATACCTTTCTACTTGATGGTTCTAAGATGCAATGCGATATTCTGCTTTATGGTTCTAAGGTGCAATGCAATTTACTGCTTTATGACTGAGATGATGCCTAAGAAGATTAATGCTGAGATCTGATGGAGATTATTTAAAGAAATAAACCACTATTCTATTGATAGAAAACCAAAGTAGAAATGTTAATTAATAGAAGTTAACTATGAGATGGGTTTTCTTCATCATCTGATAAGCACCTTTAAGTGTTAAAAGCCTCTCAATCCAACTAGCAGTGAAGACAACTAACTCCCTTAAACAGCAACTATGGTAGCACTCTTGTAGTAGGGAACTGGGGGGAATAAAAACGTATGCAAGGCTGCTGCTATGGAGTTGCAACAGCCCCTATAATATAGGATTTTGGATGGAGGAAAGGTTCTGTTTGGGCTGAGATAGTGTGAGAGGGAAAAGAAATGGTTGAGGGTTTAAGGTAAAGTAGTTAGCTATAGGCTTCTGAGGATTTAATGGCTGGGTTTTAGGGTTTCTGCAGCAAAGATGGGCAATACATCTCAAACAGCAAATAAATGGGATGGAGAAGTAAAAGGGGAGGACAGAGTTAAAGAACCTAGAATCACACCAGAGGGCCTCTACCTACTTTGCATCACACAAAGGAAACTCACATAAGAAAGAAACTAATTTCATTCATCGATGTTACACGAAACGTGGAGGGCAGCCGCTTGCTTATAGATAACTTAAGTATTATAAGATAAATATACACCTCCACTAAAAGATAATTACAAACTAGCCCTTCTTACCAAGTGATCTTTATTGACCAAGTGACCTTGCTTGTAGATCGAATGAACCTAGAATATATTAAAGTTCTTGGCACTCAAGCAAGTGCATTTAGGGTCATGTAAGGTTACTTGTTGTGCCAAACAAGCAAATTAAAACAAAAAAGCTTGGTACTTAAGCAATCGACCTAATTGAATACATAATGTAAAAAGAAAATAATGAAAAACTACATGGAGCTCATTAATGACTCAAAATAATAAGATTAGGGTTCCATAAGACCTAAAGTTTTTGTCTTCATTAATCTCCTAAAATCAGCTTTATATCCATTAATGTCCAAATAATAATTTTTATTTTGATTCTAATATCAAAAGTCATGAATGCCTGTTAGCTTCCATCATCCAAGCATTATATGCCAGATATTTTGAACTTAGCAACAAGATGTCTAAAAAATATAAATAGTTATTTCTTAATGAGAGGGCCTATAGTAGTCTGGCCATGAGTCAATTTGGAACTTTGTCTTAGGTCGGGGAGTGTGAGGTATGGTTAAAATAGAAAATCAAATATTGGCAATGTTGGAAAAGGAATTATTTGAGGCATTGAGGTATTTTGGAATAAAGTTCTCACATGGAAGAAAAGTCATGCTTTTATATAGTTTTAGGCAATGTCTGCGGCAACAATTTGTGGCCATGCTAGTTAAGTGCAAGGTTGGTAGGGTATAGTAAATATCAATACACAATATATTAGATCATGTGGGTCAGGTACCGTACTTAAAACAAGATATTTCTATTTTTTTGTTTTTAATTGATAAATAGATATGGGCCATTTGATACTTGAACTGATGATTCAATTAAAACAAGAGAAATAGAGAAGGGCTTTATATGAAACATCACTCGTCTCTCAATTCCCTTCCAACTACCACATAATCTCTCTTGACTCTTCTCTCCACCAAGTGCGCTCCTCTATTCCTGCTACTAGCATTGTTGCCCCTTCTCTCTCTCTAACCAAGTGCCCTCCTTGGCTCACTCTCGATGACCACTCCAACTTCTTTTCTTTCCCCTTTTATTCTCCCTCTTTTCCATGCTTGAAAGCGAGGAACTAGAGAGGAAAAGTGATTAGGAGAACCTTCTTCCCCTAGTTCATGGGTGCAAAAGAACAAATAAGCAAAATTTTCAATCCTGTGGGATAGGGTCATCTTAGTTTTTTCTATGGAATGGGACACATCGTTATCCTGCCCTATGCCGTCTCAACACTTGGGGTAGAGGATATTCCAAAATGCACTGGTTAGAATACTAGGACAATGGCAGGATAATCCTTTTCTGACAGTTGGGATGATAATCTATTCTAGCATCCTATGTGATGTCCTGCCGAAATTTTGAACCATGTTGGCAAGTGCCAATTGATACTACTTGGTTCCAACCAAACTGGTTGATAGCACTTAGTTTAGCCTAGTTTGGCTCCTATGTTGTTTTGAAAGCTCAAAACATGCCGATATAGAGCGATATGAGGTGTACCATATGGCTTAAGACGGTTTGGTGAGTCATGGTTCAGGGATACTCAATTATTTGAACATTGCAGTTTATGTAGTGGTTGCAAAGAGCTTGCATGGAACTAGATGCAATGTATAATAGACTTTGAGATTTGTGCTCCGCAAATAGTGTGTGTGAAGATGATTGCAAGCCCACATAAAGTGTTCTGTTAAACACAAATCTCCATTTTTTCTATGCATCTCATCCTGACATAATTGGGTAGCAGGCCTATTGCACCTCCAATTTGCCAAAGAAGCATGTCTCTACCCCATGAGAATCCAATCTTATCCAAAATCAGATGATATCTACGACTAGGACTACATCAAATATATTTTAATTCAACCAATAATGTGTTGGTTACGAATTCCACACTCCTGCCTGATACATCTACCATATTGTCCTTGTGATTGACCTTTTTAGTCCCTGTTCAAAATAAGCCCAAGAAACTACAGAACATGAGCCTTCTAGGTTAAGCTCTTCCTGACCTGGTGCAGAACATTTCTTTCTTTGCCCTCATTAGGTGAATTGAATATTCAGTATCGGTTTATGTTTTTTGTAATATTGAAATGTGTTTTTCCTTTTCTTATACTAATCCTACATATCATGCTGTATTTATATCTATTCATCTATTTTTACTGCACTTTTGCATTCCTTCTGAAAATGCTTAATGTGCAGTGCACATTCTCTTAGCCTATTGAACTTTTTAAAAAAACAAACAATAAAAGACTTGGACCTCATCAAGAAACTTTTATGTAGATTAGTGTTTCTACATCAGAATCTTTCTGAATACTCAAACTGGCACTTGCTTCATAAGAGCTTCCTTGTGTTAACTTTTGTTCAAGGAGATCCACTTCCTTGCACCCACAGCACTCCCATTCCAAGCAACTAAGAATTTGATTGCATTTGACATAAAAAAGGCTCAAAACTTCACTGGATAAGAAATCCTCTAGGGACCAAAACCTAGTATTTCCATGTGGTGGTCTTCTGTAGTGGACTCTATTAGCTTTCCATTCAGTTGCTTATAGGTGCCTTCCAATCGATCAAATTAATAGAGATGACCTAGTAACTCAGAAATCTTGCTTTAAGAAAAATAATTGCTCAGGTTTCTGTTTCTCCTTTCTCTGCCACACTTCATGGTATCAGTTTAAGGGTAGCAATTGGGACATACATCAGCCAAGTGACTTATTAAAAATGAGATTTCTGAGTTACACAAGAATTGCTTTGGATCAAATGTTAGGAGAGGGGATCCACATGTAAATTTGGAATATCAAAGGCCTTCATGCTTGTTGTCCTGAATGTTAATTGATCAGATTTTCTGAGCAGAAGCTAAATAAAGAGGAAAAAGACCTATTGTAATGGAGGGTTTGTAATACTAAAAGACTAACTAGGAACATGAGGATTTTGATTGGAGATGTAGGATCTATTACTAAGTTTTGCTCAAAATCCTAAACAGTTCTGTATCAAATCTTAGTAGAAATCCATTGGATCTGAGTTTTAGGGCAAGAAGATTTAGTGACAGGCCTGAGGTGATGATAATTTGTGGCCTTTGATGTAATGATAGTTTATGGCTTTTGTTAATTGGACCATATTTAGCACCAGGGTCTGCTGTACTGATTGTATTGTGCAATACCGATAAGATACCTATAGGTATTGAGATTCAATTTGGTTTAAATTGAATCGATTCAGATTGAGTAGAACCGTCCTATGTCATTTGGTACTGACCCGTACCACTCGATTGTGAGCAGTACAATGGTTAAGAAGTGATAAAAAGTATGAGCATCTTATCCCAGTATAAATGGTTAAGAAAGGATAAAAAGTATGCTTTCAACTAGAGTTACAAAATGGATTGGGTTGATTCGTAACTTAACTCAACTATGTTTGAAGGCCTATGTATCGACATCAGAACTAGGTCTCTATGCATTAATCAAGGAACAATGCTAGCTCATTCCAAACAGAACATGTCAAACCATCTGTTTTGATTTCTTACACTCAAAGAAGAGCGTTAGGGGGCTCCAAAGTTTTCTTTAGGGCAAATCTTCCAACACTTTAGTCAATAAAGCTATTAAGAAGTCTTAGAGCTAGGTGAGGGTTCCAACCTTTAAAAGACTAAGAAAAAGTCCTTTATCTGTGAGGTCTAGGACTACTTTTATAGATATTTGAAGGAGTTGTGTTGGAGCCACACTCTCCTTGAGTAGCTAACTTTGATAAGCATAACAGATGAAGCAAGGAAAGGAGTTCTTCCTAAATTAGGTAGCAAAATCCCCCCTAGGTTAACCTACACTCTGGATAAGGATAGAACTACATGAAGGTTGGTGCTTTCTTTGGAATGAAGGGGCAAGCCATTCAAGTATGGAAGGTCGACCACATTGCACTTAGCTATCGCTACTTGCCACGGCTATTCAACCAAGCTGCCATGCCACTTTCATCCATTCATGCGGTCCAAATCTATGCTCAAGTCATAAGAGTAGCTTTGCTTCTTGCTATAACCAATGCGGATATGAGCTCGAGTAAAGGTATTCTCTCCTCGTTTCCTCGTTCTGGACTCGAAGTAAAAGGCCTTAAGGCCAAATTAAAGCTAGCGACAAATCTTAATCTAAACGCTCAGGACCTGACTATGGCCGGTTGTAGAGTAGTCAAACTCATTGAAGAGTTCGAATCCCTCTTCGTTCAATTGAGAACATTGACAATGAAGTCGATAGGCACCTTCCTCTTGGGAGATCGATTGAGCCATCATAGAGGAACGATGGGAAGTCTTCTCTCCTACCATATACATAAAACTAATCGGGTTATGCGTTGCGGGATTGTCATTGATCTTGCGATAATTCAGGTATGATTTATTATATGTTAAGCATGCATATATACTCATGATATTGAGATTATCGACCATGTTTTGGATTTATGAAATCCAAATTTTCTATTAGGGAGCCGACCAATCCATGGCTCAAGCTTGCCTAAAGATTACTTATTATTTGATCACATCGATTCGGTAGCATGGCTAAGTGCTCTTGTTTGGTACTTCCCACAGATAACACTAATTTGTTAACATCAAAATTTGATCTACATATATCAATCGAAAAACAACACTCAGCTCATCCCAAGCAGAACACGTCGCACCACGTGGCTCAACTTCCTACGCTCAAAGAAAGAATATAAGGAGCCTCGAAGTTTTTTTTCAAGAAACCCTCCAACGCTCTAGCCAATCGAGCTATAAAGGAAGTCTTAGAGTTCTCTAGGCTCCAAATTTTAAAAGGCTGAAAAAAAAAAAAAGACATTTAAAGGAGTTGTATTGGAGCTAGCATCTTTTTAGGTAAATAGAGGAGTTTTTTTGAAATTGGGCAGTATAATCTTGCTTGGGTCAGCCTACACTCCAGATAAAAACAAAATGAAGGGACTAAATATGAAAGGTTGGCCACATTGCGCTCTGCTGTCGATGCTCCTCATCTCCGGTGATCCAGCATTTCCGACCTATATCACTATGGATTAGCTCACAGTGCTCAAATGAACCTAATCTAAATTTTGGGTTAAGTCTGGGTTTTAGTTACATTTATGGTGTTTTGGTTTGGAGTTACTGAAGACGTCCTCCATTACGGAGAATTGTCGCTTGGAAGACGATGCAACTCGGCATCCATTGCAGCTTCGACTCCAGGTATCCAAGCGCATGCCTTGGCTCTCACTGCTTGGCCGGCGGCAAGGGCGGAAAATGGGTCTATTGGTGTGGCCACAAGAGGGCTTACATTGGGTGCAATTCCATCCGTCAAATTTAATTTGACGCTGGTTTGGACTTGGTTCTCTTCTTCGAATTAACGGCTGAGATGATGCAGGGTTGGCAAATCTAACAGAAGGTTTAGGGTTCTAGCAGTTAGGAATCGGGAGGGATTGGAGCTCGCAGATTTGCGGCAGCTTGAACCTAGACCCATCGAGGAGAAGAAGCGAATCATAGCCCTTTAAGAAGCGTCACATAAGGTCAAATGATTTGCTTTTAAATTATTATTATTGTTTTGGATTATCATCCGATGTGTAGTCGCTCTGTCAATCATCTTTTCCTTTTTTTCTTTTTTTTTTTTCGTTCAATATCACCAGTAGATTTTCTTTAGATTCTATTTATTTGTCAAGAGCTCAAATTGCGTATTTTGTGGGCGTGACTTGGAGAGCAGTTTGATTTTATTACCTTTTATTTCTTATTATTCTGCACCTTATTCGAAGTTCTCTTCCTTCTCCCCTAGTTTTTATTTTATTTTATATTTTTTAAGTCTTGGTTCTGTGTTTTTATTAAGGTCAATACGTGTTTCCCATGTCTGTTTAAAGCCTGTTTCTATCTTAACTTTTCATTGTTTATTTATTTATTGAATCCATTAGAGCACTGTTCTTCGTTATGTACTCTAAATATCTCCAACTAATTTGGTTAGACCTCAACTGAACAATGCTGAAATCTTGTTCGTTGTTGGATGATAAATAGTTGATATTTATCTTCTTACAAAGGAGCATCAGGGAAAAGAAGGTTTGGTTGGGGAATGTAGAACTAATTTCTCTTATTTTGCAGGTGATGATCGAGTGTTGAATTTGAACATATGAAGTGTTTGTTTAAATGTTTATGTGAATGCTGCTAGAAAGCTTAAGACTTGAATTTATCTCAAGTAACTCCGTTAGGACTTAGGCCTATATCAGAATTCTTGTGTCGAACAAAGATAACAGAAGCATGCGGCAGAATGGTCAGTCAGCTCGCCTTCCTAGGAAACGCTTCTACAGAGCACGAGCCCACAGCAATCCTCTCAGCGACTCTCACTTCCCCATCCCCATCAGCCCTGCTGATGTGGATTATTCGCAGCACTACCCCCACTTCTTCCCCTTGGAGAGATCTGATAATGACAATGGTAGTGCACCGCCCCCCAAAATTCGATTTGCTGACATCGGTTGTGGGTTTGGTGGATTGCTTGTTGGCCTCTCCCCCCTCTTCCCGGACACTTTAATGATTGGAATGGAGCTTAGAGATAAGGTACGAAAGGTTGCTTCCTTTTCACTTATATACAATCGGTTTAATGGGTTGATATGTTGTTAAAATTTTTAATGATTTTGTACAGGTAACTGAATATGTAAAAGAGAGGATATTGGCCCTAAGAACCGCAAACCCAGGCCAGTATGAGAATATTTCAGTTGTTCGCACCAATTCTATGAAATATATACCCAATTACTTTGAGAAGGGCCAGCTGTCAAAGATGTTCTTCCTGTTCCCGGATCCCCACTTCAAGGAGAAGAACCACCGGCGTCGGGTGATCAGCCTTCAGCTTCTTGATGAGTATGCATATGCATTGGAGGTTGGAGGTATCATATATACAATTACAGATGTGGAGGAGCTTGGAGATTGGATGAGGTCATGCTTGGAGGATCACCCTCTGTTTAAAGCTGTGCCGGAGGAAGAACTTGAAGCAGACCCAGTTGTGAAGCTGTTATCTTCTGCTACTGAAGAAGGTCAAAAGGTTGCTAGAAATGGGGGCCAGACTTTCCGGGCTGTGTACAGACGCATATTGTCCGATGATGACTAATCTGCTTTTGCTGGAGCCAGGGAAACACATTTCATGATATTCTAGCTGCTGGACTTGCTGTCTGCTAGAGCTAAATAAGATATGCTAGATTGTTTGGTGGTATGATAGGTTTTGTAGCTTGTAGTTTAGCTGCACTGATGTTGTGGTGAAGCTTGCTTTATGATAAACATAGATGGCTGTTCAATAAATTCTTAGTTCAGATCTTTGTTATTTTGTCTATCAAATGTTGTTGCACGCTTTGAGTTTATACCATATGAATACTTTGAGCTGCTAATTGAACTGATCTAAATGATTCAGTCTCCAGGTTCTTTCAGAACAGTAATGAACTGGGGGATTTTTTATGTCATTTATATTTTATACAGTGATATAATAGATTGATTATAGTGGTGTTGGTTAGTGCAGTTATGTTTTGTAGTATATTTTATTCTGAGCTATGTGGTAAATGAATACGGATGTGTGTTAGATAGAATTAGACTAAATCTAAGAACATTTATAGGTTGCTAATAAGATTTGCACTAATAATAACTTAACGAAATATTGTTTATATTTTATGATATCCTCTACCTTTCTTTCTGGAGGATCTTGCTTAAACAGGAAATCGGGATAGTTGTACCATTTCTGAAAAACAAAAGAACTTCAATTAATTTATGCAGAAACCTAGATGCAGTATCACTGCAAATGTTTCATAAAAGGATAAACATAAATCATGATTATGATGATGATGATGATGATGATGATCTTCTTCTTCTTTTTGTTCTTCTGCTGGTGGTGGTGGTGGTGGTGGTGGTGGGAGAGCTTGTTTCCCGATAAGGTCTCTCAACTTATCCAAACGGTAATCCCCCTCCCATTCCCACCGCTCCTTGCATTCAAAAAGGGGGTTTATTGCTGCTTCCAATTGGAGCTCCACTCTCATCCACAAGGATTGCTCTGCCGCTGCTGAGTGCGATAAGACTTCACCTTCCACTGGAGAAGGAAGCTCTTTGTTTTTGGATATAGGTATCAACTCTTTAGTTTTCTCCTCTGATCATTCTTGCTGCTTGATAACTCTCGCAAGAAGAGCTAAGTTTCTTGGACTCCAATGGAATAATTTGCTTCTTTTTTTATTTCTTTGGAGATTTAGATTGTTGGTGGAGAAATTAGGGGTTTTCTTGTGTCTATTTTGTCTTTCTTTCTTTCTAATTCTATAATTTCTGAGATCTCTTCCAGTTCTAACCCTAGGAGACCAATCTATTCTTTTTTTCACCATCTGAAAAAAAAAGTTAATAAATGGCTGATTCTCTGCTCCCAAATCCCTAATCCCCTTCTTCACTTTGCTTCTTTCTCAGATCCCTAGGCTGGAATTGAGCTCCAGGGTTTCTCAGCATCCAAAAGCTAGGTTTTTTGCCTCGAATTTCAGGTAAATTTTGAATCATACTCAACTTTGTTTGTTCTAGGCCTTAAAAGAACTGGTTTTATTTGTAGAACTCCTGATAGGTCAGAGTATGTTGTTTGCTTGATAGAACTCTTGATAGGTTAGAGGATGTTGTTTGCTTATCAGATTTAGGTTTTTGACTTCTTAGCCATTTTAATTCAAATTTGGAACTTTCCAGGTCTGTGCTGTGAAGCTGTTATAAGAATCCAGCAATTGATTCAGTGATGTAGTGGAAGTTGATTTAGATTCTTGTGCGTGATTTTTTTGGTTCTGTAATATCGAGCTTGCAGCTCAAAAGGAATGTTAGTATTAGGATGGTTGGTGATTAAAGGGACCAAGTTACCAAGTTGACATTTGAAAGACATAGTTATCTGATTCGGTTTAATGTCAACATTCTGCTCAAACAGTTATTGAACTTTGACAGGCAGATTAGTTTCCAACGTACAGAATTAGGCATTTGGTTACCTTACTGGTATTGATACTCCCTTAAGTTGCAATCACCTTTATTTGTTTATGTGGGATTGGTTTGTGCCATTTTATGTTGTTTGATATGATCAAATATAAGGTTCTTAAGGCCGTTAGATGATCTTTAGGCCCTCAAGTAATCTGTGCATTATTCCTTATGTTGTTGGATGGATGCAGGTCAATGGATTCAAGTGATTGACTGAAATGGATTAACTTTAACCTGAGTACAATCATGAAGATCGGTGTAGCAAAGCTTTATAAAAGATGCAAGTGTTGCACATGAATGATATGCTTAAAATTAGCATGTTAATTTTATTAACAAATTCAACATTCTTAATTAGACTTAAGGCATTCTGTGGTGGGTTGTGGAAAAATATGCTTGTACTAGTTTAGGTTGGGTCAGGTTTTAGGATTGGGTCTAACATGATAAATGATTTAAGCTGCACTTTTTTAATATCTGGACCTAAAGATATTTCAAGTGATTTCTGTCTCGATTGGATTGAATCCATTTTTGATCAATCTTGGACCCAAAACAAGTTCCTTTGATTCAATTGCAATCCTATGTATAGTACTATGGACTAAACAAGCTCAACAATTGCCATCTGTCGCTTGACAATTTACTTTGCATAAGGAAGTTACACTGCAATGTTGTGCAATAAACTTGGTGTAAAGTTTTGATTCAATCTTCAAGATGGCTTCAAGTGCCCACTAGATTGCCGTTGGTAATTTTGCCACAGTTGTCGATTTCATGAATATTATCTAAGAGCATTTGTTGGGCCTAGATATAGGCAAATATTTGGAGTCATTATAAGGTTTTACTAATCCTCAGATTGAATAGAGGACCTAGATGATGATTTGAAAGAAAATCTCCTTTTCCTCATTTTCTCTTTGCTGAGTTTGGTTCTTGGTTACCTTTTCCACAAGTGACATCAGGGAGGGATAGCCTGTTAGAGGTCAAAGGTCATTGGCAGCAAGCATGCAAGCAGAGCAATTTGATTCATGATGCTGTCCAAAAAAAGATGTAGGAGTGAGTGACTACACTTTGTGCAGAGTTTGCAGGGGTAAGGAAGAAGCCATTTATTTCATGCATTTTTCTTGCCCAGTGATGTCATCTATATGGTATAGATAGCATGGCAGGGGATCTTGTCAAAGAAATCTACTCTTTTGTTTAATTATTGTTCTTACTTAGAAGCCCAATGGAGATGAATTGATCTGATACTGTTCTAGTATCATTAATCTCAATTCTGAAGCTATATGTTGCAAACCTGGAAGTTATAGCCTAAAAGAAGTTTGAAATTATTTGAGGGGAAAGTTTCAATATATATTGAATAAGTCCAGAGTTGTCTGTGTGCTAGGCTGGTGCATTGACTGGTATCACTTGTTTTGCATTTGGTCCATTGGCTTTTCTATTTTCTTTCTTTCTTTTGCTGCTATTGTTTTTGTGCTTTGGAGGTGTGATTTGGAAAGTAGCTGCATCAAGGAATCTCCTATTTTTTGCGATCAATGGTTTCATGCTTAACTTGCAACATAAGGGATGTTGGGGCTTTTTAAAAAATGATTTATTAGTTAACTTAATTTTTCAACCACCTCCTACTCATTGCCATGGTCTATCAACTCTCAGTGCTGAAACTTTTGTCAGCTTTGATTTTATCTTTTGGTATTGAAGTTTTGAGATGTAAATGCTTGTTCATGATATTCATGATCATCTTTTCTCTTTGGAAATCCTATATTTTTTGAGTCTTTTGGACTTCTTATAATTTTTTGATGTTAAAGTATTAATGATGAACAAAAAAAATCCTTGTGGATATGTCATATCAATGATGGGAGCTAAAATCCAGAAGATATTTGATTGGTATGCATGATTCTCTACCATGTGTTTGGATGGCAATGTATGCCGGAGTAAGTTTGGTTGAAATGCTATGTCAGTCTTAAGTATCTCATATCATGCCAATGTTGGTCCATAATATGCATGTTGCATGTAAAAATGCTCAATTTTTGTAAACACATACATTATGGGTCATTTTAAAGATGAATGGTTTAGTAGAACATAAGGTAATAGACACAGCTACACCCTGTTAACAAGTCTAAACAATGAACTATGTTGGAAAAAATAATTATAGAAGAAGGTTTTTGTCAAAATATTTGTATTCCAATAGGTATCAATTGTATAGGTAGGATTGCTTTGTATGAAAACATTTATGCAGTACTGCGGAGCAAAGTGAGCCCATTGTGAGTGCATACTGCCTAGCATTAGAAAGATCTGGTATGGTGCACAGTGACACTAAAAGACAATTAAGGGTGAGTCATAGTGTAATGTAACTTATATAAAAAGGCAAAGTTTAATGCATAACTGATGCACCTAACCTGGTATGTCCTCAAAAAAGAAAAAAAAAGGAAAAAAAGGCAAAGTTTAATGCATAACTGATGCACCTAACCTGGTATGTACTCAAAAAAGAAAAAAAAAGAAAAAGAAAAAAAGAAAAAGAAAAAGAAAAAGTTTTTATGTGTGACTAGTTGGCCTGCAATTCTAGGCCCGTCTTGTGCTTGCTTGAATTCATTCTTGAGAATATGAAGTTTGATAAGGAGAAAGGATTGAAGTAGTTATACTGGTTTAAGCATCTTATCCCAGTACAATGGTTAAGAAGGGATAAAAAGTATGCTTTCAACTAGAGTTATAAATGGATTGGATTGATTCGTAACTTAACTCAACTATGTTTGAAGGCCTATGTATCGATATCAGAACTAGGTCTCTATGCATTAATCAAGGAACAATGCTAGCTCATTCCAAACAGAACATGTCAAACCATCTGTTTTGATTTCTTACACTCAAAGAAGAGCGTTAGGGGGCTCCAAAGTTTTCTTTAGGGCAAATCTTCCAACACTTTAGTCAATAAAGCTATTAAGAAGTCTTAGAGCTAGGTGAGGGTTCCAACCTTTAAAAGACTAAGAAAAAGTCCTTTATCTGTGAGGTGTAGGGCTACTTTTATAGATATTTGAAGGAGTTGTGTTGGAGCCGCACTCTCCTTGAGTAGCTAACTTTGATAAGCATAATAGATAAAGCAAGGAGAGGAGTTCTTCCTAAATTAGGTAGCAAAATCCCCCCTAGGTTAACCTACACTCTGGATAAGGATAGAACTTCTATGAAGGTTGGTGCTTTCTTTGGAATGAAGGGGCAAGCCATTCAAGTATGGAAGGTCGACCACATTGCACTTAGCTATCGCTACTTGCCATGGCTATTCAACCAAGCTGCCATGCCACTTTCATCCATTCATGCGGTCCAAATCTATGCTCAAGTCATAAGAGTAGCTCTGCTTCTTGCTATGACTAATCTGGATATGAGCTCAAGTAAAAGGTATTCTCTCCTCATTTCCTCATTCCTGGACCAAGTAAAAGGCCTTAAGGCCAAATTAAAGCTAGCAACAAATCTTAATCTAACTGCTCCGGCCACAACTATGGCCGGTTGTAGAGTAGTCAAACTCATGAAGAGTTCGAATCCCACTCTTCGTTCAATTGAGAACATTGACAATGAAGTCAGTAGGCACCTTCCTCTTGGAGATCGATTGAGCCATCATAGAGAACGATGGGAAGTCTTCTCTCCTACCATATATATAAAACCCTAATCAGGTTATGCATTGCAGGGGAGCTATAGATCTTGCGATAATTCAGGTATGATTTATTATATGTTAAACATGCATATATACTCATGATATTGAGATTATCGACCATGTTTTGGATTTATGAAATCCAAATTTTCTATTAGGGAGCCGACCAAACCATGGCTCAAGCCTGCCTAAAGATTACTTATTATTTGATCACATCGATTCGGTAGCATGGCTAAGTGCTCTTGTTTGGTACTTCCCATAGATAACACTAATTTGTTAACATCAAAATTTGATCTACATATATCAATCGAAAAACAACACTCAGCTCATCCCAAGCAGAACACGTCGCACCACGTGGCTCAACTTCCTACGCTCAAAGAAAGAATATAAGGAGCCTTGAAGTTTTTTTTCAAGAAACCCTCCAACGCTCTAGCCAATCGAGCTATAAAGGAAGTCTTAGAGTTCTCTAGGCTCCAAATTTTAGAAGGCTGAAAAGAAAAAAAAAAAAAAGACATTTAAAGGAGTTGTATTAGAGCTAGCATCTTTTTAGGTAAATAGAGGAGTTTTTTTGAAATTGGGCAGTATAACCTTGCTTGGGTCAGCCTATACTCCAGATAAAAACAAAATGAAGAGACTAAATATGAAAGGTTGGCCACATTGCGCTCTGCTGTCGATGCTCCTCATCTCCGGTGATCCAGCATCTCCGACCTATATCACTATGGATTAGCTCACAGTGCTCAAATGAATCTAATCTAAATTTTGGGTTAAGTCTGGGTCTTACTTACATTTATGGTGTTTTGGTTCGGAGTTACTGAAGACGTCCTCCGTCCTCCGTTACGAAGAATTGTCGCTTGGAAGACGATGCAACTCGGCATCCATTGCAGCTCTGACTGCAGGTATCCAAGCGCATCCCTTGGCTCTCACTGCTTGGCCGGCGGCAAGGGCGGAAAATGGGTCTATTGGTGTGGCCACAAGAGGGTTTACATTGGGTGTGATTCCATCCATCAAATTTAATGTGACGCTGGTTTGGACTCAGTTCTCTTCTTCGAATCAACAGTTGAAATGATGCAGGGCTAGCAAATCTAACCGAAGGTTTAGGGTTCTAGCAGTTGGGAATCGAGAGGAATTGGAGCTCGCAGATCTACGGCAGCTTGAACCCAGACCCATCAAGGAGAAGAAGCGAATCATAGCCCTTTAAGAAGCGTCACATAAGGTCAAATGATTTACTTTTAAATTATTATTATTGTCTTGGATTATCATCCGATGTGTAGTCGCTATGCCAATCATCTTTTTTTTTTTTCTTTTTTTCTTTTCGTTCAATATCACCAGTAGATTTTCTTTAGATTCTATTTATTTGTCAAGAGCTCAAATTACGTATTTTGTGGGCATGACTTGGAGAGTAGTTTGATTTTATTACCTCTTATTTCTTATTATTCTGCACCTTATTCGAAGTTCTCAAAGCGTTTAGCTTCTGTCCACCCTTTCTCTTCTTCCTTTTCTCCGAGTTTTTATTTTATTTTATATTTTTTCTTCTTCCTTTTCTCCGAGTTTTTATTTTATTTTATATTTTTTAAGTCTTGGTCCTGTGTTTCCATTGAGGTCAATACGTGTTTCCCATGTCTGTTTAAAGCCTATTTCTATCTTAATTTTTTGTTGTTTATTTATTTATTGAATCCATTAGAGCACTGTTCTTTGTTATGTACTCTAAATATCTCCAGCTAATTTGGTTAGACCTCAACTGAACAATGCTGAAATCTTGTTCGTTGTTGGATGGTAAATAGTTGATATTTATCTTCTTACAAAGGAGCATCAGGGAAAAGAAGGTTTGATTGGGGAATGCAGAACTAATTTCTCTTATTTTGCAGGTGATGATCGAGTGTTGAATTTGAACATACGAAGTGTTTGTTTAAATGTTTATGTGAATGCTGCTAGAAACCTTAAGACTTGAATTTATCTCAAGTAACTCCGTTAGGACTTAGGCCTATATCAGAATTCTTGTGTCGAACAAAGATAACATAAGCATGCGGTAGAATGGTCAGTCAGCTCGCCTTCCTAGAAAACGCTTCTACAGAGCACGAGCCCACAGCAATCCTCTCAGCGACTCTCACTCCCTCATCCCCATCAGCCCTGCTGATGTGGATTATTCGCAGCACTACCCCCACTTCTTCCCCTTGGAGAGATCTGATAATGACAATGGTAGTGCACCGCCCCCCAAAATTCGATTTGCTGACATCGGTTGTGGGTTTGGTGGATTGCTTGTTGGCCTCTCCCCCCTCTTCCCGGACACTTTAATGATTGGAATGGAGCTCAGAGATAAGGTAAAAAAGGTTGCTTCCTTTTCATGTATATACAATCGGTTTAATGGGTTGATATGTTGTTAAAAATTTTAATAATTTTGTACAGGTAACTGAATATGTAAAAGAGAGAATATTGGCCCTAAGAGCCGCAAACCGAGGCCAGTATGAGAATATTTCAGTTGTTCGCACCAATTCTATGAAATATATACCCAATTACTTTGAGAAGGGCCAGCTGTCAAAGATGTTCTTCCTGTTCCCGGATCCCCACTTCAAGGAGAAGAACATCTTGTAACCTAAAGAAGAACACTAGTCATCCACAAATATCAGTCAAAACTCCAACTGAAACCTTACTAAACTGAACCTCCACCATCGCGTAAAACCCTATCAATGCAATTAAAACTGAACAAGAGAAAAATTAAAGAATGACCTTCGGACTGATTACTCTCAGCAGGAGCCGCAGCGCTCTCCTTCGATTCCATGGCAGCCTTTGGGGCTTCCAATTCAATCGGCTTCGCCGCCTCCAAGGTCTTATCAGCGAAATCCGCATGCCCTGTCCTCTTTGTGTGCAAATCGGTCTCCTTCAACCCCAAAACCACTCCAAAATCACAAACTGTTTACAATGCACGAAATCCCAAAACAAAACAGCACAAAAAAGAGGAAAGGAGCGATTTTGGGGAGATTTCCATACGGTTTTGGATCGGCAGGGCTTGCCGCAGGTGGTACAGACGAGATTGAGGATGGCCTCGGTGGATTCGGAGAAATTGCAGTGGGAGGTGAGTTCCGCGTGCTCCTGGGCCTCCTCCACGCTCTTCAGGTGGGCACCACAGTCCCCGCAGCGCAGTGAGAGACCCGCAATTAGAGAAGGGAGAGCGAGGGGATGAGATCGAGATCGATCGATGAAGATTGGGGGATAGAAGAATCGGAAAAAACCCCTTGATCTGTTCCAAGACGGAAGACTTCGGAACTCCTTTTATATAAACTTTTCGGGTGGGACGCGGATACCTTTCGTATCGTTTCGGCTTCCTAATTAGCGTAGTATTAGGAAGCGATGGAAGGTAGGGATTTTTTTTTTCCCAAGCTAGCAAAATACTTCTTAGGGGGAAAGTAAAAAGTTAAAAATATCAATTTTTTTTTTCTGTAATTATTGATAAAAATAGATAAAATAACTATCAACATTAAAAATGAGAAAAAGTGACCAAGAAGAAAAATGTTAAAGGATAGATATTTTAAATAAACTTTAAAAAATGTAATAAATAATTAAAATTTAAATTAATAAAATAGCGAGTGGCAAGAAAATAAGATAATGATTTGTTTTGCAAAATTTAGGTCATTCACATTTCTATTTTATACAAATTACTCATATATTTAATATATTTTTTATTTTTAGGTTTTGGACCAAGCTGAACTTTAAATAAATTTTGATCTCTAAACTTAAGTTCAGCTTGAAGTCCAAGCAAGACCAACCTGAATAAACCTAAGTAGACCAAGTTCGATCCCAATAGACCATTTCTCATAATGTCCCCCCTAGTCTACATTATTATTGCACTCATTGATGGCAGTAATAGCATCCATGGGTTACAAAGGCATGAGATCCGATGAATCAACAATGGAAAACAAAGGGAAAGTTAAATTAGAGGAAATCAGTAGTGATGATGGTTGTTGGGCTACTATAGTTCAACTTGCTAGTGAGGGGAGTCTAATTGTTGAGGTGATGCTTGTGAAGAAGAAGAAAAAAGTGATTAATGAAATAAGTAAGGGTTGGGAAGTAGGTTCCATCATTATGGTGATGCTTTACCAAGAAGGTGTGTTTGGATGCTATATTAAGAGGCGAAAGAAAAAAAAGAAATCAAAAGAGATTTGCTAGAAGAGGGGAAATGTGAGCCAAGTTAGATATGAAAAGATAACCTGTAAATAAAATAATTTTTCTCTTTTATTTTAGATTACCATAAAAAATTTTGAATTCAAATGCAATCACCCCATCGAATGTATTATGATTTTTTTTACAATCATTTTAGTTTAGATTTGAGAGTATAGATTGACCACTATTAGGTGACTCATTCAATTATCTAACCTAAATTTAAAGATGATGCTAT
Source organism: Metroxylon sagu (assembly GCA_017589505.3). Classification (NCBI taxonomy): domain Eukaryota; kingdom Viridiplantae; phylum Streptophyta; class Magnoliopsida; order Arecales; family Arecaceae; genus Metroxylon; species Metroxylon sagu. The sequence goes on along the minus strand of JACVBY030000463.1, from coordinate 673,437 downwards.
AGCTATTCTAATTTCAATTTGAGAATTTGGAATAATAATGTGACTCATCATATTATGTTGTCTAAGTCTAAGGATGATGTCACTCCTGGCTAATATGGCATCATCAATTTTGTAATATTTTTTAAAGATTTCTTTGAATCATATAGTAAGTAGGGAGAGTTTTCTTTCTCATATCCATTTGATAGGTATAGAGATTCTTTGCTATTTATTGTTAGAGTTGTTAATATTTGACAAGTTTATCTTAGCGTAAGTGCGAGAGGCTTTGACTTTGATATGCCAAGATGCCCAAAACTATATCCAAAAAAACTAAGTTTGGGTTATTCTTAATGTGGTGTGACAAAATTCAAATAACGCCAAATTTGATCCAATCAAATATTAGTTGAGTTTAAAGTGTGGCATTTGAGTTTGAAAGGTTGATATGGTTGCTCTATCAAATAGGCATTTGACTATCATTCTCATGATATATCTTGAAAATCCTAAGCTACCCAAGCCAAAACTTAGTCATTATTGAAGCTAGAAGTTCGATATCCATCATTTATTTAAATTAGATATATTGATGCCTATGAAGAGGATCCAATAAGGAAACTCATGCGACGAAAGACAATCAAAAAATAAAAGAAAAGCATGGTTACATTGAAAGTTATATTTGAATAAGCATGAAGTGTGAACATTTGAGATTATTATTATTAAGCTAAGATAATGAGATGGAATATACTCTAGAAGACCACCAAGCTAGAAGAACATAAGGTGACATATGATTCATAGGTATTCATTAAGTATAAATTTTGAAGTTTATCATCAATCATATTAGGAAAGATAATTCAAAATATATTATTGTAAAAGAAAGCTCTACTGGTATCATTCATCATCGAGTTATTTTTTCAATATATCCTAAATCATGCAAAACAAAAATTGGATGAGGAAGTTATGAGCAAGTTTTCGAAGATATGTCAGTGCTAACAAATTCTTAAAAAATTATGAAAATGTCATTCTAGGCTCACGATGGAAAGGATAATTTCTTTTCTTTTCTTTTCTTTTATCAAATAGCTATGTATATATCTTTTTATTACTCAAGTCAAAAAAATTAAGAGCTTATAATTTATTTTTAGAAATTTATTTAATATTTACCTTTATAATTTTATATAGAAACTAGAAAGCCTATTAACTTTAAGAGGTCTTAATCTATAAAATGCCTCTAATTAGTAAAGCATTTCATTAATAAAAAGGTAATAAAGTTTGAAGTTTTCTTTCTTCTTTGATTCCTTACTTATCATGGTGTAAAACTATAATTCTATGAGAGATGATCGATGCAAGGCCATCCAACTTGAGTATTCTTTAGAGAAATTGAAGGCGTATAATTGAAGATCCTCAAGAAGTTGATGTAAGGCCAATAATTATTTTTTTTATGCGAGCCTATCTATATCAGATTTTAGTATTGAAGCCAAGATTCTCCTAGTCCTTCATCAATCTACAAATTTAATAGATCACATTATAAAAAGATAAGAAATTAAGGGTATTGATTTTATTTAATCTTTGTTTTCCAACAAAAGTTAGGTTAGAGCAAAATTAAATCTAGGCTATTTATACCCAATATTCAGTAATTTTATAATCACTAACTTAACCTAAAAGCCCCATCAATAATCAAGCTTTTATTACGATAGAATGAAATTTTTCTTGGAATCTTATGATGAAGTTTTTTTTGCCATATGAACAAGAAAAAAGTGAATGAAAAAAAAAAAAAAAAAGATCAAGCAAGATATCAACTTCTTTTATTTTCTCAATAAAATTAAATCAATCACTTTACTCATAATTTGCTTAATAGCGAACATGAATCCAACCTTTGTATTGGGGGTATGAAGGAGAAAAAGGTGTTGGGGGAGGGGGGTATTGTCAAGGTGAGAGGATTGGAAGTAAGAACATTTGCTTAAAATTATTATATATTTCTTAATGATAATTATGGTCTGCTCTCAAGTTTGACTACCATTTATATAATATAATATATAATATCTAGTTATCTTTTATTCTATATATTAATTTTATTCTATATTTCATGATTAATCTATACACTTTTGTTGTATGTGAAATAAATATGGTTATACATGAAAGACGGTCCAATTATGCATAAAACATCTATATGCAAGCTAAACTAATTTTGTAAGTTTTGCAAAAAAAAATGAATATCTAATTCGCATGATGAATAAAGAATTGCTACAATTAATAATGCTTAATAAAGTTATATATGAGTATCAACTTAATAGTAAAATATATTCTATTTAATTTTACTAGCATTTTGTAAGCATGATGTGCATTCTTTACATCCAAATTTGCCTTTAGGTTCCAATAGCTATTAAAAAAAAAGCGTGCGAAAGAAAGAAATTATTCTTTGAAGGACTCTTTAATGCTAAGTAAAGAAATTATTCTTTAAAGGACCCTCTAATGCTAAGTCAGTAAAAAAATTTAAGAAAATAGAGAACAAGAATATAAGAAGGTAAAAAGTGCGTACCTATTCCCTATATCTTTTATATATAGGAGAATTAAATTCCTTAGGGGTTTGAAAATCCTTGATAAATCTTTAAGAGTATCTTATGTGATGTTTGATTAGATGGAATCAAGACCGGAATGGAATGATAATTCCATTCTATTATTTGGTTACTTAAAATAAGATAGGAATCATCATTCCTTTGGAATGAGTATTCCATTACTCGAAGGAATGGGCATTCCTCCACTTGAGGAATCGTAATTCCATTCCATCCCTCTTACCGCATTTTATTTATTATTCTAAGTTTGCCCTGTTCTTTTTCTCATGAAATGAACCATCGCCCCTCTCTCATTCTGCTTTCTATCCTCTTCTTCCAACTCTCCTCTGCAGCAATCTTAGATGAGATTGCATATAACTTCGACAATCAGCCACTACGGATTCATCATCCCCAATAAACATGAGATAAGAATCTTTTTCACATTCTTCTTCTTCAGTGGCCTCTTCTTAAATCCCCCCTTTCTCTCTGCATACTGGTTCCACGTCTTCATTTTAGCAAGGAAATTTGATAACCGTTGAAAAAATTGGAGCTTTGCTCTTCTTTTGTGATTTTTTTGATGATTTTCATAGTTTTTTTCTGTTAAAGATGTTCTGTTTTTCAATATATTTTTGTTCAGTCTGCTATTATTATCTAGGTTCCATATTTTTTAGTAATAATCCGAAGTTAGAGTGAGTTGGGTGGGAAAATGTGTTTTGGGATACGGGATTGGACCCTATGGCATCTATTAGATGGGATTGAAAACTATGATTTTAGATTTCTAGGTGCTTTTTAGGTAGAAAATTGGATTGGATTCAGAAAGATTTTTGCTTTTTGTGATTTTTGGTGATTTAGTAGTTATTTGAATCTCTGTAAGCATAGGAACAAGAAAATCAACCCAAAGCATGATCTTGTTAAGGAACCAAATGCTTTCTTGGTCTGGAGAAAGATACCATGATGATATGTTACAGTAAAGAAGTTGGGAGGTGACAACTTCCATTCTAAAAGTTACAGGATCTCAAGAGTATAACACCAAGAAATGGCTCCATTGCCTTTATTATGGGACTAACTGCTGTATATCCAGGACTATAGCTGCTTAGTGATCACCTAGTCTTTCTAATATGTTTTAATTAACAATATTTTAAAGAAAGAAGCAGATGGAAGCCTCAGTGGATGTATTTTCATACTGAAATTTCTGTGCAATGCATTTACATATTTATGTTGTTTCTACATATAATGTTGTTCAAAAGATTAATATAAGTGAAGAGTCAAAAAAAAAAAAAAAAATCCAAGATTTGATACGGGGCTATGCACATTAACTTCCTAAATTCGGAGTTTGTCAATTGTTAATTAATTAGTAATGATGTTTAGTCCATTATCTTCTAAGATACTAGAAAAATAAAAATATCTAAATTTTGTATGGGCTTTTTTTTTTTCTAGAATATCTTAGCCAAGTACATTAGAATACTTCTAATTTTTTAATGGGCTGTATTGCCTTCTTTGCAAGAAGAGATTGCACTTTTATTATACTATAAAAAGTCCAATGTGATTTTCTCATTCTATAGCTTAGTAATATCTACTATCGTCATATCTCTCTTCCCCTTAATCCTCTCTTCGTTTCTTAGAGAGGCTTGCTATTTTGTTATTATTATCGAAGCTGAAGTCATCATAAGGTTTCAAATTGAATACTATAAGAATATTCCCCCTTAAATGAAAACATTAGTTAATCTTGTTCTAATTTTCCTCTTTCTTCGCAATAAAAGGAACAATTAATATCTTCGACCAGATCTTATAAATTTTGACTTTTGTAGTTATATCCTTTTCTTAGAAGTTTATAGACTGCTGTATATTTCTAATGTTTCTTTTGCCATAGTTGTGAATTACTGAAGTTGCCAAATCACTTGCTTAATTGTTAGTAATTGACTTGATAACTATTTTATTGTATAACTGTTTTTTTCAAAACAAACCATCAAGGTGAAAGCTGGGCTCCACGCATTTCCTATGAACATCTTCATCTAAACATTTCTTATTCCCATACTATTCTCCATTTTAAATCCATCATGTCTTCTATGAATACTCTCTTTTCTCATGAGCTTTGTATCTTGGTTTTCACTGCGTTTCTGTGCTGCTTATTTTGCTGCCGGTTAATGTCATCCTCCAATTTGAATAAGTTATTTACACGTAATTATGGAAAGGATTGGGATAAGTCTTGTCATTATGCTTTGTAAAAAGTGCTGAATTAGCCGTTGTTGTATTGTTATTTATATTTGGTGATCATATTGCATCTTGAATCTACGCATGGAAGAAAGAAACTTGAAATGTTAAGGGTTGACATACTTCTTTCCTAGGAAATTTTATGTTGTATTCCTTTTCTTTCTTTTTTTTTTTTTTTTGAAAACATATGTACTTTTAATGTGGATTTATTTAAACCTATTAATATCTTTCTTATGTTTAATTATTTATAAATAATTATATTTATAAATTAAAGTGGTTTCAAGAACTCTGATTGGTTGATTTGTGTCTTTAAATGTAGTCATGGCTTGTTTAAATTTAAATAGAAATATTAAAAAAGAGAGAGGATTTGCTGCCCTTTTTATGCATTGGGATCAAATGTTGCATGTAGCTGAATGGTTTTTTCAAGTCATTAATTTTGCATTTGCTTTACATGCCCAAAAGAAATCCATGAGGAAGGCAAAGATATATGTCCTTGATTTTTATACAAATAGGGATTAGATACAGTAGATGATTTATGATAAATAGGTGAAAATAAATATTAAATATTTATTAAAAAAATATTTAATATTTATATAGAAATACTATAATATTTATGTAAATATTATAGAAAAATATTTATAAAAAAATTTATAATCATCAAATAAAATTTTATTTTTATATAAATTTTTAAAATATCTTATCCAAACACAATCTTAATTTTTTAACACACATCTCCAGTCAAAATTTACAGCATAAATTATTTTCTATATATAAGAATAGAATGATAAATTTATAGTAAATCACTGTTTTAAATAAATATTGGAATCATCGGGCTTATTCTGCCTTTATTCCATAGCTGTCCCAATCCCGCTTTGGCTTTGAGCGGCTGGTGATCGGTTTTCAATGGTTATATTTATTTTTATAAATAAAGTTAACCGGAGAGATTCACCCACGCCACATATTATCCTATCATTGGATGATAATAATAATAAACAAATAAACGAGTCAAAAGAGCGGACACGTGAAACCAAGTCCCAAAAGAGTTACTTGGTTGAGATCCGAGATAAACTTGTCCGCGATATCTTATTCCCAAGGGACGAGGTACATCAGAGGACGGCTCTTAACCCCAGACCATCCGCACCTCCGACTTTATATTCTCTTGACCGCGCGGGGCGAACGTTCCTCGATTTCGAGTTCTTGTCCTTCCCCGCGCGCGTTTCCTCTCTCTCTCTCTCTCTCTCTCTCTCTCTCTCTCTCTCTCTCCTCGTCTCTGCTTCCACCCTCCACCACCGGCGGCGACCGCCTCCGACGGCGTCACCACCGCCCTACCGGACCGCAGGTCCCTTTCCGGCCTCCACCTCCAACGAACACAGATTTGGCCCGTCCCAACTTTCTCTCTCGCCTCCCTTTCCGTCCGCCGACCTCCTCTACCGGCGTCTCTCCAACTCCGGCGACGTTCTGCCTTCGCCTTAACTGCGACAAATCTCCTGCAAGAACACCAAGCCGATAGTGTTTTTCTCTAGGTACGACCTAATTTACCAAATTTTAACTTGTTACCTAATCTTTGCCTCCCTTCGATGCTATGCGAGTGTTTGCTGTTTTGTTCCAAAGAAAAGTTTAGACTGTTTTTGTTGAACCTATGGATTTGACGCTGTTTACCTTGTTGATTATTGGATATCGGGAATGATTTTTTTGATGTTTTTTTAAATATTCACATTATGCCGTTTTTGGACTAGATCTATTAAGATTGTTGTTTCATTTGAATCTGAGAAACTGGGTGGTCAAGGATCACGCCAAATGTGGCTGCGAAAGAGAAATTTGCTTGTAAACATTATTGTTCTTTGGTACACTTTGGTGCACCAAGTAAAGACATTGTATATTTATTGGCAATGCAACATTAGATTTAGTGTAGGTCTAGGAATGCTAATTTCATCCTTTTTTATAGCATAACAATACTTGAGCAGTAGCTTTATTACTCCTGTAATTTTTCCAAAATTTTATGCAATTGTCCTCCACATTGTGGGGTCAGGAATCTGAACAAAAAGAGATCTACTAAGTTTATCGTCTACATATGTGGGAGCATTTATTTGGCCTTCTCAAATTCTAGTATGTATGCCGTGATCTTTTTTCAGAAAAATAATAAAAGCATTTATATAAAGTTATTAGTTTTATAGTTCTTGGAGGGCATTGCTGATTTTCATAACAATTCTGTGAGCTTGTTGTTATGTTTGATTGCGACAACAAGTGAGATCTTAACATGACATGGAAGAAAGATGAATCCCCAAATTGGCATGGGGCAAACTATGATCATGATTACTTTTAAAACCAATGGAATCCTATTTTCTTTGTGAAACTTGGGTCCAGTTCGTACAGTTTGTTTTATTTAGATGGCAAGGAGGAAGAATCTCTGTTAAAAATGTATCAAGACTATGAGGTTCGTTATATTTCTAACTAGTTTCATAACAGTTTTGCAGCAAGCTCTTTTGGGCAAAGAGACATCACAAACAAAGTTCTGGTAATTTTTAGAGGAGTCCCATAACATTTAGCCTGAAACAGTTGAAACATATAAACTTTGTGCTTAAAATGATCCAATTAATACATAAGCAGTTTCATATTTAAGTATTGTACTTCTGCTTAGAAATTCAAGTTGTATTTTAAAATGAAGATTTTTTGTCTGAAACTTTGTCACATTGTGCTTGGAATTGATCTAGTCAGCTTTTCTTATTCCCTTTACTTAGTTACTGGTAGCTCAAGGAATTTGGTTGATGGATTTAGAGTTTATAGAGGTAGATTGGTAAGGCTAATCAACTTCAGTATTATCAAGCACAATTACCTTTCAAGTTTGTTTGAGATATGTTCCATAATTTAAGATATCTTTGGAGTCGCCATTGGTAGAGTAATTATGGAAAGAACTATTATGTGTCTAAACTATGCCTCATGGTTTGAGATATCTTTGGAGTTGCCATGGCAGAGTTATTTCATAGAGACCTGTTGTATGTCTATGCATTGAATTCTATTTTAGTCCTGGTTTCTGTATCTTATAGTTTGACTTCTCAAAATTTTATTTTATTAGAGGTACAGCTTTAGATCCTAGAGGGATAGGAGGTGTCTCGGCCATCTTGTTTAGTTCTTGTGAGAAAATGAGAATTGAGATGGTACAGGAATGAAACCCACCAACATGGGGAAAGAAGAAGGAAGAGAAAAGAAAGAAATGAAGGAAAGATGAGGAAAAGAAAAAGAAAAAGGAAGGAATGAAACGAGGAAGGAAACAAAGAAAGGAAGGAAGTGGGATGAAAAAGAAAGGAAGGAACGAAGAAGGGAAAGAAAGAAGAAATGGGAAAGAAGGGAAGATAGGGGTGAAAGTTGATTAGATCATGGTTTCAAGTTCTAATGGAACATCCCATGAGATGTCAAGATCTGTTGCCGTTCCTACTATCGGGATGGGACCATCTCGCTATTGTCCCTATGTCCCAATTGGCGCATCTTGAAGTATTCTTTATACCAAGGGTTGGGACAAGATGGGATGGGACGACCTCATCCCATGAAATTTAAAACCTTGGATTAGATAATATCAATCTAAATCCATTTTCATATTTAATCTATCCATAAATAGATATAAATTGAAGTATCCGACTAATATCCGTACTATTTATATCCATATCCATCAAAGAAAAACAACTATGGATGTAGATAAATTATGGTATGCCGTATTGGTGCAATTATGGTATGTCGTATTGGTGCATACCACCCTGCACTGAGGGTATCGTACTGTGTTGGTACCGAATCGAGAATTATGCATCGAATTGATCTGCATATTGTGTGTGTCGACATTATATTAATGTGGTATTGGTACAAAGTTTGATATCAAGATTGTGAACCTTGAGATAGACAATTATCCAATCCGTATCCAAATATCTGGTTCTACTTGCAATCTTATTTAATCTTATGTAAAATTTATAAACTTCTACAGAAAACAAATGGCCATATTAATATGGAATTCTCAATTTACCTTCAACTTAGTGATATATATGATCTGGTGGTCATAAAGTTTAACTATCTGACTTACATCTATATTTATATTTGTTCCTTCAATATCTGAGTTGAATTGTATTCATACTCATTTAAAATAAATGTGGATGTGAATATTTATATCTGACTAATATCTATATTTACATCCATGTTCACCAAACAAAAATATACGCAAATATGGATATGCTAACCTTTGATTCATATCCCTTTTATTTTCAATCCTAAAGAAACAAAGACAAGAAGAAGGGGGGAGAGTACCTACCAGGACGCTTAACCAGGATAGCCTTTGGGAGAAAGTAGGATAATGTGACATCTTCTTCTATGAAGAAAATAGGATGCCCCTGTCCCACAGCATGCAAAATCTTGATTCAGGCACATTTGATGACAGTGAATTTCAAGAAATAAAATGATGTCAAGTATATATGCACTTTTTAGTCCTTTTCGAGGTTTAGCCTTTCATATTTTTGATTGTTGTTTTAATACTGGAGATTATTCTGTCTCTCATAGTGTTTCGTTTTTTTGAATATACTGTAGTAAACTTTTCATATTTCTATTTCTCAACTAAAATGGATGTAAACATAGGATTATTGCTTGCACCTAATCGAGGCCCAATGATCTAGGACGACCTGAAGGGGAATTGACTCATTATACTGTCTTAGATGATGCAATGCACAAATGTTTAAATAATGATGGCACAACTTGAAAACAAGACTTTAAATACCTTTCTACTTGATGGTTCTAAGATGCAATGCGATATTCTGCTTTATGGTTCTAAGGTGCAATGCAATTTACTGCTTTATGACTGAGATGATGCCTAAGAAGATTAATGCTGAGATCTGATGGAGATTATTTAAAGAAATAAACCACTATTCTATTGATAGAAAACCAAAGTAGAAATGTTAATTAAGAAGTTAACTATGAGATGGGTTTTCTTCATCATCTGATAAGCACCTTTAAGTGTTAAAAGCCTCTCAATCCAACTAGCAGTGAAGACAACTAACTCCCTTAAACAGCAACTATGGTAGCACTCTTGTAGTAGGGAACTGGGGGGAATAAAAACGTATGCAAGGCTGCTGCTATGGAGTTGCAACAGCCCCTATAATATAGGATTTTGGATGGAGGAAAGGTTCTGTTTGGGCTGAGATAGTGTGAGAGGGAAAAGAAATGGTTGAGGGTTTAAGGTAAAGTAGTTAGCTATAGGCTTCTGAGGATTTAATGGCTGGGTTTTAGGGTTTCTGCAGCAAAGATGGGCAATACATCTCAAACAGCAAATAAATGGGATGGAGAAGTAAAAGGGGAGGACAGGAGTTAAAGAACCTAGAATCACACCAGAGGGCCTCTACCTACTTTGCATCACACAAAGGAAACTCACATAAGAAAACTAATTTCATTCATCAATGTTACATGAAACCTGGAGGGCAGCCGCTTGCTTATAGATAACTTAAGTATTATAAGATAAATATACACCTCCACTAAAAGATAATTACAAACTAGCCCTTCTTACCAAGTGATCTTTATTGACCAAGTGACCTTGCTTGTAGATCGAATGAACCTAGAATATATTAAAGTTCTTGGCACTCAAGCAAGTGCATTTAGGGTCATGTAAGGTTACTTGCTAGCCAAGTAAGCAAATTAAAACAAAAGCTTGGTACTTAAGCAATCGACCTAATTGAATACATAATGTAAAAAGAAAATAATGAAAAACTACATGGAGCTCATTAATGACTCAAAATAATAAGATTAGGGTTCCATAAGACCTAAAGTTTTTGTCTTCATTAATCTCCTAAAATCAGCTTTATATCCATTAATGTCCAAATAATAATTTTTATTTTGATTCTAATATCAAAAGTCATGAATGCCTGTTAGCTTCCATCATCCAAGCATTATATGCCAGATATTTTGAACTTAGCAACAGTATCTAAAAAATATAAATAGTTATTTCTTAATGAGAGGGCCTATAGAGTCTATGAGTCAATTTGGAACTTTGTCTTAGGTCAGGAGTGTGAGGTATGGTTAAAATAGAAAATCAAATATTGGCAATGTTGGAAAAGGAATTATTTGAGGCATTGAGGTATTTTGGAATAAAGTTCTCACATGGAAGAAAAGTCATGCTTTTATATAGTTTTAGGCAATGTCTGCAGCAACAATTTGTGGCCATGCTAGTTAAGTGCAAGGTTGGTAGGGTATAGTAAATATCAATACACAATATATTAGATCATGTGGGTCAGGTACCGTACTTAAAACAAGATATTTCTATTTTTTTGTTTTTAATTGATAAATAGATATGGGCCATTTGATACTTGAACTGATGATTCAATTAAAAGAAGAGAAATAGAGAAGGGCTTTATATGAAACATCACTCGTCTCTCAATTCCCTTCCAACTACCACATAATCTCTCTTGACTCTTCTCTCCACCAAGTGCGCTCCTCCATTCCTGCTACTAGCATTGTTGCCCCTTCTCTCTCTCTAACCAAGTGCCCTCCTTGGCTCACTCTCGATGACCACTCCAACTTCTTTTCTTTCCCCTTTTATTCTCCCTCTTTTCCATGCTTGAAAGCGAGGAACTAGAGAGGAAAAGTGATTAGGAGAACCTTCTTCCCCTAGTTCATGGGTGCAAAAGAACAAATAAGCAAAATTTTCAATCCTGTGGGATGGGGTCATCTTAGTTTTTTCCATGGAATGGGACACATCGTTATCCTGCCCTATGCCGTCTCAACACTTGGGGTAGAGGATATTCCAAAATGCACTGGTTAGAATCCTAGGACAATGGCAGGATAATCCTTTTCTGACAGTTGGGATGATAATCTATTCTAGCATCCTATGTGATGTCCTGCCGAAATTTTGAACCATGTTGGCAAGTGCCAATTGATACTACTTGGTTCCAACCAAACTGGTTGATAGCACTTAGTTTAGCCTAGTTTGGCTCCTATGTTGTTTTGAAAGCTCAAAACATGCCGATATAGAGCGATATGAGGTGTACAATATGGCTTAAGACGGTTTGGTGAGTCATGGTTCAGGGATACTCAATTATTGGAACATTGCAGTTTATGTAGTGGTTGCAAAGAGCTTGCATGGAACTAGATGCAATGTATAATAGACTTTGAGATTTGTGCTCCACAAATAGTGTGTGTGAAGATGATGGCAAGCCCACATAAAGTGTTCTGTTAAACACAAATCTCCATTTTTTCCATGCATCTCATCCTGACATAATTGGGTAGCAGGCCTATTGCACCTCCAATTTGCCAAAGAAGTATGTCTCTACCCCATGAGAATCCTATCTTATCCAAAATCAGATGATATCTACGACTAGGACTACATCAAATATATTTTAATTCAACCAATAATGTGTTGGTTACGAATTCCACACTCCTGCCTGATACATCTACCATATTGTCCTTGTGATTGACCTTTTTAGTCCCTGTTCAAAATAAGCCCAAGAAACTACAGAACATGAGCCTTCTAGGTTAAGCTCTTCCTGACCTGGTGCAGAACATTTCTTTCTTTGCCCTCATTAGGTGAATTGAATATTCAGTATCAGTTTATGTTTTCTGTAATATTGAAATGTGTTTTTCCTTTTCTTATACTAATCCTACATATCATGCTGTATTTATATCTATTCATCTATTTTTACTGCACTTTTGCATTCCTTCTGAAAATTCTAAATGTGCAGTGCACATTCTCTTAGCCTATTGAACTTTTTAAAAAAATAAAAAATAAAAGACTTGGACCTCATCAAGAAACTTTTATGTAGATTAGTGTGCCTACATCAGAATCTTTCTGAATACTCAAACTGGCACTTGCTTCATAAGAGCTTCCTTGTGTTAACTTTTGTTCAAGGAGATCCACTTCCTTGCACCCACAGCACTCCCATTCCAAGCAACTAAGAATTTGATTGCATTTGACATAAAAAAGGCTCAAAACTTCACTGGATAAGAAATCCTCTAGGGACCAAAATCTAGTATTTCCATGTGGTGGTCTTCTGTAGTGGACTTTATTAGCTTTCCATTCAGTTGCTTATAGGTGCCTTCCAATCGATCAAATTAATAGAGATGACCTAGTAACTCAGAAATCTTGCTTTAAGAAAAATAATTGCTCAGGTTTCTGTTTCTCCTTTCTCTGCCACACTTCATGGTATCAGTTTAAGGGTAGCAATTGGGACATACATCAGCCAAGTGACTTATTAAAAATGAGATTTCTGAGTTACACAAGAATTGCTTTGGATCAAATGTTAGGAGAGGGGGTCCACATGTAAATTTGGAATATCAAAGGCCTTCATGCTTGTTGTCCTGAATGTTAATTGATCAGATTTTCTGAGCAGAAGCTAAATAAAGAGGAAAAAGACCTATTGTAATGGAGGGTTTGTAATACTAAAAGACTAATTAGGAACATGAGGATTTTGATTGGAGATGTAGGATCTATTACTAAGTTTTGCTCAAAATCCTAAACAGTTCTGTATCAAATCTTAGTAGAAATCCATCGGATCTGAGTTTTAGGGCAAGAAGATTTAGTGACAGGCCTGAGGTGATGATAATTTGTGGCCTTTGAGGTAATGATAGTTTATGGCTTTTGTTAATTAGACCATATTTAGCACCAGGGTCTGCTGTACTGATTGTATTGTGCAATACCGGTAAGATACCTATAGGTATTGAGATTCAATTTGGTTTAAATTGAATCGATTCAGATTGAGTGGAACCATCCTATGTCATTTGGTACTGACCCGTACCACTCGATTGTGAGCAGTACAATGGTTAAGAAGTGATAAAAAGTATGAGCATCTTATCCTAGTATAGGTTCATATTGTACCATATCGATCATTATCATACCAAACTAGTAGTTTACCAGTATAGTTTTTGATACTAGCTTTTCGGGCCTATTCAGCATCGTCGATCAATCAGGCAAGTACTCACAAAATTAGTTTTCCCTTTGGCCTCTATCTTCATGTGGTTAAGAAGTATGGATCAAAGCATAACTTCATTAAATAATAATCCCCTGAAAACTAATTTTGAGTCAATATGAATTCATTGATCATTTCAAAGGAAAAAGTTCTATACACAACAACAGTAACAACATACAAATAGGAACATCCTATGAAACAATCTCCTTCAACAATCATAACAATTCAAAGATAGATAGTAAAAATTAAGACTTAAAGCTAAGTAAGAATCTAACCAATATTTTAGCAAACAACTAATAAAGAAAGGGCCTTTGATCAATGAACCCATTGAAATTTGTAGTTTTTTTTGTGGAAATTGGTTGCTGCAATTGGTTATTTCTTGTTGAAATCTTCTATGCAATATAGCTAAGTTCAGGATCCGGCAATCTTCTCCACCTTTAAATCTATATAGATTACAGAGTTACCCCATCTTTTTCATCTTTAGAATCCATGAATTATGTAAATGCAAGGGTAGGGAAGGTGACCGGATATAGGCTTGGCTATATTCGAATGTAGCCAACTCCAACTATATATATAGAGAGAGAGCATGCGATTGACTTGGCTATACTCGAAAGGATCTCCACTCAGATTCATTTAGGTCTAAATTTGGATTATGGAAGTCTCATATTGATAATTCGAGCCATTAAATGAGATCTGCTGCCTCTAAAATGCTTACATACAAAAAAAATCGTATGATTTGGAACCTACAGTCAAAAAATTGGACAATTTAAATATTACAAAATAATACATGTTCTTTTAACATTTTGATGCTTGGGCTATGGATCCTCAAATCACATGATTTTTTTTGTGTGTAAGCATGTTAGTGGCAATAGATCATATCTAATTGCTTGGATTATCAATGGATAACCCTCATCATCCAAATTTAGATGACCAGATCTAAGTGCAGGTCTGTTTGATCTTTTCTGAGTCCAGGCCCTAGTAAACTCATTGGTGAGGAGTTTCATGTGATAAGTTTGTAGCCAGTTAGTTGGTGAGAAAATTTTGATTTTCTATGGATGCATTTAGTAAGGAAAGATTTAATATTTCTACATATTTTAGAAAGTGGGGCTCTAAACAAAGCAGAATGAAGGAAACGAATTCATGTGCCTCATCCCAACTAGTTTGAAATTAAAGCTTAGTTGAGTTGAGTTGAGCATGGATGCATGCAATGACTAATAGAATCTCTTGTTGTAGCATATAAATATCAAATGTTTATACATAGATATCGACTTGGACATGCGCACACACTCTGCTTCATAAACTTAAATATTGTCAAATTCCAATGCATATTCAATTTTAAGCAGGGGTCATTCAGTAAAGTACTGACTATATTGATTGTTTGGTAGCACTGCACGGTAGCACTGCACTGTAATATATTAGTTTCTTGACAACATTTGACCATTATCTGGTAACAATATTGGTAGAATATGGTAAATAGTTGAATTTTGAAGTGATAAATATCTGGCCATCACATGTTCATAATGTTCAATAGAATGAAACCTGACTTCATGATCTACTGAATGTATTTGAACTATCGATGCAGCAGCTATGCCTGGACTCACTAGTGACAGCTTATATTAATGCAGGTAAGAAGCTGATTGTCAATCATAAAAGCATTAGAGATAGGATCTGGTTGTGGGATTCATGTGAAGGGTGTAATGACTGGTTTTCTTGTCAGGCTTATTGTGTCACCATGAAAACTGCTGATAAACAAGCTAGAACAACTATTGGTGCATGTAAAAGGAACAGACTTGACTGCACTAAATCTGGAACCAAGAAAACTGCCAAGCAGAGACAGAAGACTACAGGTAATGTTATAGAACCGCGTTGTAGCATTTGTAAGCTTGAAAGAATTAACCAGTATCATCTTCTTGGTACTCATTAGAGAACAGGCCATTTTGAGCAATTGTTCTACACTCTCCTTTAAATGAACTGTGGACTTGCATCATGGTTTAGACATGGAAGCATACAATCAAAATAATATGTCATACATTAGGTAATACTTTGGTTTCTTCGGAGTCCACTCCCAGCAGTCTGAACAAATAAAATCCATCAATAAAGAAGTCTTGATGAGTTGGCTTGTGAACCTCCTCTCTCCTAGAAATTCTTTGATTTTTTTTTCTTTTTTTTGGTTTTGCATATAATGTGTTTTTTAGTTCCAATTTAATTCTGTTCAGGGAAAAACAGTACTGAAACTACTGGACAAATTTTACCTTCTCGAAATCAACCATCCCTTCTGCAGACCCTGGTTATGCAAACTAGTGGTCAGGAAACATTACCAGGAAATTCTGCGTCTGTGTCTAGACAATATCCACAATGTTCTGGGAAGCTTAAGCTCCAGCTGTTTCCAATAGATGAAGTTACTCAAAAAGGGTTGGAGAAGGTGAATTCAAAACTTGAAAATATCATAATCAGTGGCTAGAAAGATTTTTTTTTTGTCATTAAAAACTGTGTATAAACCTAGATATGCCATGCAACATGACCTTTTGTATTCATGTTGATATTACAGGATAAACATAACCCTTACCTGGAACTTACTTTGCCAACACGAAAGAAAATCTCATCTGTAGTGAAACACCTCAATGTCAAGTGGGGCAGCTCAGAATCTGCATCAGGAGAGCTCATGCTCTTTTCCTATGATGCTCAGCTGGACAACCTAGTCGGTTACAGAAGATGGACAATAAAAGATTGTGATACCAGTGCTGCCGATGTATATGCCACCATTGGTAGCCCTTCCATCTTCCGCTTAAGGTATACCTCTTATATTTGTGCTGCTTTTTGTGTGTTCAAACTAGAAGGTTTTCATTTGTGATAGCTATGAGCTACTTTAGCTAAAAAGCAGACTTGGATCTTCTTTTTTCAAGATATGGCTGGTTCTCCAATCTTGAGCTAACCACCTGTGGGAGACCTCTGACACGTCTCCATTCTGAAGACAACTTACGGACTCAAGAAACTCACATTTTCGATGCAACCAATGAGAGAATGCCTCAATGTCCTACGTCAAGCACAGAAAATGGCCCAGTATGTTCTGATAACACGTTAAACCCTGGCATTGGTACACCCCCTGTGTTGGACAAATCAGTTCAAGCAGTGGTACTTCTAGCTAATCTTGTCTAATTTATTAACCAATAGTTTTTCCCCTGTATTTTTGTATCTCTGCTGACTACATTTCTAATTTACACGTTTCATTTTTATGGTATACAAGGACAAAAGTGCCTTGCTTTCATGGGCTGATTGTCTATCTAATGTAAGCGTTGGAGCCCTGCTATCTGAAGCATCATCAATTCCAGATGCCCCTGCACCGGGTTCAGGTCTTCAGCAGATCCCAATTACTTGTGATTCATTTGATGCTGCTATTGCTTCCCTTATTGCCCGCCATCAAACAAAAGCTCAGTCTACACAAGTGCCCCATCCATCCATCTGGGATGCTGAAGAAACATGTCATGCATTTGCATTCCAAAAGACCACTTCTTCAAACAGTAATGATCCAGCTTCATCCAGAGATGCTCATATTGCTGCATGTACTCACAATATCATTTCAAATTCAGTTATACCTAATGATATGGTAATTGTTTTGCTTCGCACTGGAGTTTTAGTAATGAAGGTTTTTTTAATATTGTAGTAGTTGCTTTTGTAACTGAGAAAAGAATAAGACTTGTTTATTAATTATAATTTTGCAGCTAGGCACTCAGGTTGTGCATGCAGTGTCAGATGGTATTCGTCAACAACCTGTGACTAATCAGCAGCTTCACATCAAGAACGATGCAATTCCAGAACCCGATCCAGAAGCCACGGTGGGTTTGCAGCCTCTCACTCAGGACGATGCTAGTAAAGAATTGAAAACAATTGCAGAGCCCCAAATAGAAGCTTTACACAATAACGACTTTGGAAGAGTGGATATCCGTTGGGTACTAACAAGATCTTCTAAACTATTGTCGTCTGCTTTTTTTTTTTTTTCCTGCTATTTTTTAACTCTTCCATGAAATTAAAGATAGCTAATATGATACCTGTTTGTTTTTCCAAGACTCAGCAGCCTGAATCCTCGGGTCTTTCAGGATGCATCACCTCTTCCTCTAGACAGATCAGTGGGGGTGACAGTACTAATCTTGGCACATTGTTCGAGACAAGTCTAGATGCCTTTCAGAACTTCTCTATTTTTTGATACAGAGAAGGTGCTCTCTACTTGAAGCTGCTTCAGAGGTTTGTGCCCCCTTGTACAGAAATTTCAACTAGCTGAGGCCATGGACCTGTTTCTTTGGTTGGTTTACATGGTTAGGCCTTACAAAGATCTTTAACTGCAAGTTGTATGAGGGTCCTCAGGCAGAATAACCCACTGACATTTTCCTTCTGGTAACCCTAGAACAGCAACATTTTAGGTTTTGAAATTGCCTTTGGTGTTTGCAGAAGGCCTATCATAGATGCAACAGCTTTGGAGTCTTTAGACGAATTATCCTCAACCTTTACTTTCCTGCTGTTTTTGGATATGGTGAACATGCTGCAAGGGTCTGAGCTTTTCTAATACATGAACTGTTGGCTGGTGCTAAACCTTTAGCTTCACCCAACTCCATGTGCCTTAGCCAAAAAAAAAAATTGGAGAGGGCCATCTGTGATTAGTGCGATAGCTATGATTGGAGAGGGCACATAGGGCAGTGGGCCAGTGGGTCCCATCCAGTCATGGTGGTCCATCCATGATTGGGAGATAAGACACACTGCATTCCAGGTAGGGACTAGAGAGGCGAATCCAACAAATCTACCCCTTTTTCTGATCTCAAAAGACACCAGGAAAACATTGCAAATTATAATTTTACAAAATGGTCTTCGTTTATAAGGAACTGTAAGCCATACAGAGTCGACTATTCTTTCGAGCTGCATTCGCTAGTAAAGTTGCAGGCTTATTCGGAATCCACTTTATATATATAATGAGCTGATGTCTCCAGAAGTTGGTGGCCTGAATGCTTGATGTTTGTAAAAAAGATTATGTAGATGTCGTGGTTCCAGGCCTAAGAAATTAAGCTGCAAGGAGTCCGCTCAATCTTCAGATGCTCCCAATTTTTAATTCTTCGTAACCTTTGATGCTCTATCTAAAAGCTTTAGCTCCAGCTTTCAGTGCATCTTTAACGATGAAATGACAAACAAATCTCAGTTCGAGCAATGCCAAGCCACCGACTCCAGCTTTAGAGGAGGATGAACTAAAGACCCATCACATATTATCTTAAAAATGCAGTTTGCTGATGCCCAATTAATGATGTGAACTCTTCGATGCACTTGTAGGCCCTTATTTGTAGCAAAAGCAAAACCTTTAGCAACATATGCTGTCTAATATTCAAAATTTGACAAATTGTGCAAGATCTATAGCTTGGCCAAACCATTTGATTTTTACTACATAATGGCTTCCAGTAATTCGAGAAATTGTGCAGGCATCTGTTCTTTCAAAGCATCCAACAGAAAGTAAGCAACGGTAGGCCATTGTTGGGTGATCCTTTTACCCAATTGGTGCCCAAACAACCAAGAAGTGTGCTTCCATTGTCCATTCGGTATTTCAAGACGACGTAAAATCCTCTCTCTCAAAGTGAAGATGTATCAGATCTGCGCCAGAGAATGTGCTCGATACTTGATGATTGCAATCACGTTTGGTGCAGGCAGCGGTAAAACTAACACAGCTGTAACTTAATTAGGAATAAAGCTTACAATGCATACATTTCCACAGCAAGAAGTGCAATCTTGAATGCGCTGGAGCTGACCACATTTTCCTCCAAGCTTCCTGGAAGTAGTATGCTTGCTTAAATGGTAAATGCCGGTAAGCAGATACTTGATAATGGAATCCAGAAAAAGCTCACGTAATACATCAAACCTCTAAGAAAATGATGAAGTCAGTATGGATAATTAGAGCGGCCAAGTAATCAATGAGCTTCAAAGATATCTTGTTGCCATTGCCAACATTCCAAGATATCTAATTTGAAAATTGGGAGCATTTGCTAAATAAGCTTCCAAATAAGTGACGTTTTGCTAGCCGTTGGTTTGTGCCACTCACCTTGTTGGGATGCTGGAGAAGTCTTGCGCCACTGCTATACGGTTTCCACTGGGGAGAATTCCGATTCAACAGATGAGCTCCATGTAATGCTAGCAATTTTTGAAGTGATTGTATTATGCATAGGACTGTTGGCTAAAGTATAAATTTGGATGGCAGAGAGATCTGAATCTTTCCTGAAAACATTCTTATGCACCCACAAAAAATTAAAAAAATTAAGGCTAAAATATACTTTTGATCCTCAAACTTTCGGTTCTCAAACTTTCTGTCAGTATAGTTTAATCCTTCATATTTTAAGAATATCCTTCATATTTTAAGAATATTACATTAGCTAAAATTAATGAAACAACTGATGTATAACTCTAATATAAACATATAGATGGAAGGAACACGGTTATTTCATTAACTTTAACTTATCTCACGTAATAAAACGTCAGAAAATTAATTTTAACTTATCTCATCAAAAATATAATATTCTATGAGGCCTCATGCAACAAAAAGGTCATGAATATAATATTCTATGAGCATAAGAGATTAGACTATAACAATTGAAAGTTTAAGAACCAAATTAAATTTTGAATGAAAGTTTGAGGACCGCAAATGTATTTTCACTACAAATTAATTATTACTTGATTGTGTATAATTTTTGAAATAAATACATAACATCATGAAGTTTTTCAAAAGTTAAAATATATGAAACATATTTTCAATTTAAGGCCAAATGCTGCATGTGCTGAATAAATTCATGGCTTCTAAATTGATGTACCTCTACTATGTTTTTAGAGTTCATTAATGCTTCTGAGATGGTTTATAGATATGATGAAAGAGATCAATTAGATGAAATATAATATTAAAAAGAGAAGTCCAGAGATTTTGTACGCAAGAAACTGCCAAATGATGTAATTGGGAACCCAGTGGTGATGCATGAGAAATGAGAGAATCTGACATACTGGATGGGGTTGAAGAAGAGGCAAGATGGAAAGGAAATGAGTGAGAGTACGGGGGCACGGGGTTATGGTGGCGAGGAGCTTCAACGGCTGTTCCATCTTCAGCTATGGAAGCTTTGCCTTCTTGACCGGTTCCTCCGGCACCACCAGAGCTTATAGCTCGTGAACAACCTAGTGGAATCTGGAGCATGGTTATACTTGTACCAACAAGAAATCATTTCAGAAAAAAGCTTGCCATTGCTCATGGGTGCTGCCATCGGTCATAGGCGTTATGACGAGCCGAAGACACGAGCTAGGTAATTTTTGCCACATACAGCAGGTATCAAAGGTATCAAGCTGCAACTCAGACGTGCTTCCATTCTATTACTCAAACACCAAAACTCCAACGTCCAACTTCTCCTCTCAAATTTACGGGACGAGAGCAAGGTAGAGAAATGTGAGATAACCTGAACCTTTTGGCAGGATTGTGCTTAGCAAGTGGCCCACAGTTCTAGGTATTTAGAATGAAATAGTGAACCGAAATCACCTTTACGTGAAAATAACTAATTTGAACATTGCAGAACACAACTTTTCAAGGCATATTCCATTCCATGCGATGCCAGATACACTTCTACTTCTTGCTCATGATGAAACAAACATAGCATGGTGCATGTCATTTGCAAATGTAAAGTGTTGATAGATGAGTAAGTTACTAAATTAAACGCACATGTTAATAATATCTTTCAAGGACATCTTGGACTGTAAATGAAAGCATTTTTACATTATCAGAGTACGAAACTGATGCTTAGCAAATCTTATCTCCATGAATGGATTTTGTTTCTTGTTATTGCAACTAAAAAATGAGCACAAGTATAGAGATCAACATTTGTAAATCAGTATTTCATAGAACAAAGCAATTGTATGAAGAATGGTTGAAGATCATACATTTGCCAGGACTTGAACCTGGATCTGTTGCTTATAAAGCAGCCGTCTTACCATTAGACCACAAATGTTCAATTACAAAAAATATAATCAAAGAGGCGATGAGAATATTCTTATGACCTACACACCTTGGTAGTTGGCACTGCAGTAACGTTTCTAAATTTTCATTTTCTTAACATGCTGAGCTACTAATAATTTGAAAAAAAATATATATAGCTAAAATAGTATCATTCCACAAATTTTGTAACAATCACAAAAAAAAACCACCCCTTCAAACCCCCTGGCTGCCATTAACCCGTACAGAGAAAAAACAACCCTTCCAACCCCCTGGTTGCCATTAACCCGTACAGATTACTCGCCTTCAAGCTCATGCATTTTTTCCAAGTCTGAGAGTTTAGCCTTTGATGTGATATAATCAAAGGCGCATGCTATTTTAAAATTCGAATACAAAAGCAAATCCTTTGCACACACTGGAAAGCATGACATTACAATTATAAAATAGCAACATCGACAACATCAGCTCTCTTACAAAGACTTCCCCTATATATTGTTTATTTGTAAGGGGCTAATTTGATGCCTTCCAGTTTTATTAAAATAGATAACAATATCTGATTTGTAAAAGAATATGAAAAAAAGGGGACAACTGTTTTTCATAATACTTATTTCAGATTTCTAACAAGTTTCACACATAAAGCACCACACCAAAAAAAATGAAACAATTTTAGACAAACCTGCAAGCCAAACAGCCCCTAAGTTGCACACAATCTAGACAGATGGTAATAGAGGAAAAGGCTTAATTTTTCTTGGACCTCTTTCTTTCCCTCTACTCTCCCAGGCTTAAATTTATGCTGTTATTATTCCTTTTTTTATATTGATTTCTTTTTCAACTTAGGAAAAAAAAAAAAAAAAGATGGAATCATTTGTTGAGTCCAAATTGATTATCCAAGTAACCTCAAATGCTTTATTTGTTAATTAGTTGAATCTTCATTGTTAATTATTCTATGTTGCTTCTTTGTTTTTTGCATTTCTTTTTTTTATTTATTATTTTGGCAGGGGAGGTGTTTGAAGAGGGGGCACATTTGTCTATTTTAGAAATTATAAGGGTAAAATTATTCTCAAAACTTGTGTGATTGTGAATAAAACTTGGAGGGTCAAAATGAATTTAAACCCAAAAAAAATAATAATAATAACTCAGGTTACCTGCTGGTATGTGTTTTATTCATTTTTTTTTTTTTTTTGGCCTGCTCAAGTATTATTATCATATGATAATGATAATTAAAGTATTCTTAAATGTATATATATAGTATCACTACCTATAAATGTACAAGATATCAATAACATCAAACGTTTTACATTAAGCATGGCATAAGAAGACCAGGTATCTGTGAATTCCGCCAACAATAAAATTCGAGCAAGAGGCAAATATATCCATATCAAAAAGTCTGAAAATGGAGAAAATATAAAACTTCCACATGAGAAAAACTTCACAAGAACACAGATAATAGTAAAAATTCATCAAATGAACTCCACATTCATCAAATGAACTCCACACAGTTAAGAAAATTTAAATATTTCATCAAATAAACAATAAAAGTCCATGATTCAAAAAAAATTATCAATGCTTCCAATGGTACTGCAAGCACGATGACAATTTAATTTCCTAACAGCAGAAGCATAGCATTGTTCATTGATGTCAAGAAACTAAACGAAAACGAGCACAAAAATAAAGGAATCATTAACTTATTATAAATCTCACGATGTTGTGCCCAGATGTAACACATGGCACGATAAGATGAACGCGACACGTGTAACGATGAGCGCCGTTGATCTCCCAAGCAAGTAACTGTATCAGCCATTGGATCTCCGGCAGCTACCTGACTATGCCTGGTCGAAATTTAATACTAAAAAAAATCCGAAATTTTCTTATTAAAAAAAAAAAAAAGATAGCTATAGGGAGAAAAAGGAACCAAAGATTAGGGTTTCTTTTTAAAAAGGAAAGGGCGGAAAAATGTGACAACCGGGGCATAGGTGATACTGGCCATAAAACTTGAAACAATAACACCCATAAATGTGGTTGTGATATTCGATATCGCTGGGTATGGGAGGTGCAAAGAAACACTGGAATCCATTCTCAACACCACATCACCAGCTTTAATTTCACAAAATAAGATAAAATAAACCGAAATTAATCAGAGGAAAAATAAGAAGACGAAGAAGAAAAATGTATCAGATCTTGACAAGAGCGAGGCCCGTGGGAGGAGAAAAGGTCCGCTCGGTCAGTTGATCGACGGCTAGATCTGGCTGGTCTCAGGAGGCGTTCGGCCATGGCGAGGCACACCGAAGCCACGGTGCACCCGCTTCTCGACGCCGCTATACCAGCTTTCCAATCTCTATAAAAGATCGACTCCAAAGAAGATTGGAAAAAAAAAAAAGAAAAAAAAATTAAGGTTAGAGTTTCATCAGGCAAGAATTGAGAGAGGAGTTTAGGAGAGGAGGATGGAGAAAGGGGGAAGAGAGGAAGGGTGGATGATGGTAGAAGGAACGTTCGAAGGCTGGGTTCCATGGAGAGCCGCAGACGAAGAGGTGGAGGGGATGATAGGGTTTTAGCGAAGAAAAGGGAGCAAGTACTATATATAAGCGAGAGAGAGAGAGAGAGAGAGAGAGAGAGAGAGAGAGAGCTAGGGCGGTTTGGGTTTGGGTTTCGAAGCTTTCGGCTATTGGATTTGCTAGTGGGTCCGATTAGATTAGGGTTTCGTTGCGGCGCTCAGCCTACACCAAAGAGGTTGATTAGTTCATCGTAGCTCAAAGACATAGGGCCATTTGATTATTCGAATGAATGATTTTAGGTTACTGACATTATATTATTCATGTAATACTAAAATTATCAATATTAACCATGTAATACCAAAAACGTTCTTGATAAATTTTATAATTACTATAATAATTTATTACTATATCATATGATTTATTATTATAATATTTTATATTTTATATTATAATATTTTTTAATTTTTAATATTATATTATACTATAAAATTATATTATGATATAATTTTAATGAAATTATAAGATAAATATAATATTATAGCATAATAATGATATAATATATTATAATGTTATAATATGATGTTACATAATATTAAAATAATATTATAATATAATCATATTATTACAACTATTAGCATATTAAAATTATTATATTATACCACATTATTATAATATAATTTTATAATGTTAAATTATATTATATTAATATAAAATAATATCAAACATTATTTTTTCATAGTTGAAGCATTTTGATCTTCAAATTTCAATCTAATATCACTGCTTGGGAGTGATCTTAGATATCATCCTTAAGGATGGATAGGAGATCATTGGATTGGGTAGTAATTTTATGTATGAAGGTAATTTAGGATCACTATTATGTAGGATGTGTAACTAAATTCGATGATCCTATTATCTTCATTCGAATCATCGATTAACAGGATAGACGACTACTTCAGACCAAACATCTCAATAGTGCATGTATATAGCTGAAGCAATTAAGTTGTATGCCATTAACATTGATCATGTTTATTAAGAATTATACTCTAGCCTACACCTTTAATAGCTCCACATATATTAATTTGATTTCATACCATATCAATTCAAAATAAGTAGTTTAAAATAAAACAACAATACAATAAATATTAATAAAATTCATAGCTCAAATGTATATAATTTTGTCAAATCTTTTCATTGTTGGAAATTGGAATATGTGTACTTGAAAGGGAAAAAAAAAACTAAAAAGATTATCTTAATAGAAAATCAACGGATAATGTTGGACTAATTAATGGTCTGAACTTGTATTGGAGGCCAAAAACAAATTTTTTTCTTGCATTTTTCATTTCAACTATCAAAAAATAAAAAATATAACTAAATTAATTAAAAATATATTTTAAAATCGCCCCCACAACCACATGGTTAAAAGCCATGCGCTCTACCAGCTTCGCTGATGTCCCGTTTCGAGAATCAGAAAAATAATATCTTTTTTGGCTCAAAATCCATTTTTTTTAAATAGTAAACTACGTTCTCAATAATGCATAGCTTAAGCTATTTTTAACTTTATTTAATGTTTCAGTGGCGTAATGACTAATATGAGATTAAAAACAAAGCGAGAAAAACCGATTCAGGTCTTCCCTCTCAAGTTCAAAGGGTACTCGATTTAGTAACTACAAAAAGAGAAGAATAAAAGTGTTTGAAGGGTACTAGCATGATGATGGTGATGATGATAAAAGATAAACTTAGTTGCACCTAAACATAATTAAGCTCAACCTTTTTTTTATCCTTAAATTTATATGCTTCAAAATTAACTTATCTTTTTCACTTTTTTTAATATTAATTTAAATTTATAAATAAAAAGTATATAAAAGATGATCAAATCTAAATAAATCTATTTCATAATAATAATAATTATTATTATTATTATTATTATTATTATTATTATTATTATTATTATTAATAAAAGAAAAGCTTCATAACTGAGATGCCAATTGCGAGAGGGTTGATATCCCCAAATTGCACCCTTGGCATCTTTTTGTTTCGGTAACATGTTTTGAGCTCGAAGCATTCTCCATGTTGAAGATATTGATAGGTGTTATCATTCATATATATATATATATATATATATATTTATAATAAAACTTGGATATGATGCTAATATTTTGTTTTCAATAAAAGGATTGACGACTTTCATTGATAATTTTATTGAGGCCACTAATTACAGTAGGGGCTGGACCGAACTCAAGTCTCGTATACCACGTTTAAGCGGCGTCATTGGGTGGCCACAAAAATCAAGGGATTGTGCTTAAGATTTTAGGAAAGAAAAATTGAAATTCAGGTGATATCATACGCTTTAAGATATTTTGTAAATCTAGATACAATTTAAGTCCACTGCAAAGCTCACCTCAAACTTTGGATTAATGCATTCTCCATAGAAATTTCAGCACATTTAAGAGCAGTCACAACGAACAAAATGAGAAGCGATCTAATCAAATTTGACCTAAAAACAACTAAAACAAAGCACTAGTTTTAAACTTAAAAACAACCAAGCAGCCGCACGACAACTAGACCCAGTGCATAATGCATTTGTTGCACAACTGGACTTCGCTGGCACCTTATAAGATCAATTGAACGCTCAACTGCTCCTGCATTTGTCTCTCAGAATTTGCCTGCTTTTTCCTTTCTCAGTAACTGAAAGACCTTAGGGGGTAAAAAAAATCACCCAAGAATCACTGTTCCATACCCTGGATCTGAGAGCCTAAGTAGTTCGGATTTGTAATGAACCACCAGGAGACATTCTGATGATATCTCACTACAAAAATTTATCCTACTTAAGTAGCTTCTTAAATTACTATTCTATAGTATTTATTTATTTATCTATTTATTCATGATACTGGAGAGGTTGGCCTGTGATCAAACCGCTGAGCACCGGCAACCAAAACAGCCCAGCTTTTTCTGGGTCAACGGTTCCAACATTGCCTGGAACTATAAAAACCTTTACAACCCACAGGAAAGCTAGTGCATCATGAGACAGAATATAGTTTCCCATGCAGTTTGACCATCATAAAACCTGCCAAGTAGATTCTAATAAGGAAACATAAAACACAAATAAAAAAAAGGCTTCCTTTCAATTTTCCTTTCAATGAAACAGATGTAACGTTTAAAATTACACTGCAAAACGTATAAGCAGGCAGTTTGATAGTTTGGATATTTCTGATCACCCAATTTAAAACACAATCCTTAACTTACTGTGTTATGTACAGAAAGGCACAGAGAAGGAGCATTGTAGTACACAGATCAACAAGGAGAGCGATTATAGCTCAAGAAATGGTCCCAGATAAATTTCAATGCCTCCTGAACCATCTCTGTAAGAGGGCTTATATCCAAATCACTATCCTGTGAAGAAATAAAGATACATGTTACAGAGCTGCCACAAATCATTGACAATGAAGGTGCAATACATATCTAAAAGCCCTAATCAGATGCAGGATTATGCAAATCAAGTCATAGCTGGTCCCTATCAATTTTTCATGTACAAACGCTAGCCACTGATGACAATGAAGCTAACCCGTTCCATAAAATCACAAGGTTTTTTTAAATGATAATAATAAAAAATCATAGTCATCACAATTTGTACAACCGGTAAATATTTGAGGGAAAAGGAAGAAAACACATTTAATCACTGAAAACAAATGCAAACAAAGAAACAACCCAGGCCAAAATAATAAATCATCCCAAGTTTATGCCCTGAAGCATTCCAAGCTACCAAGGGAACAAGAAACAGGAACTTTAAAGCAGAAAGGCAGTCCAATAAAGAAAACACAGAGAAACGTCAAAATATGCTAAAAGAGCCTCTTGGATAAGAAAAATAGACCAACACTTACCCCAATGGTAAAAAATAAATGCATATCCACCTTAACATTTTAACAACAAATCTTAATTTTGAATCACTATAAAGACTGGATAATTGAAAGGCAGAAGCTAATGATTAATTTCCTCGTTGTCATGAAAATTAAAAGAACTAACCCTCAGATGCTTGGTTAGTCCAGACAGCTTTAGTGTAACTTCATCAGCAACTTCTCCTGTGGAAGTCATATGATCAAATCGGTCCGCATGTCTTAACTTAAGCCTCATAGTCTGATTTTTATAAGCTCTGTATTTACTGTGCCAAACGCCAACTATGCTAAACCTTTCACCCACAGACTCCTTTCCAAGAGGCCATCTCAAGCCCCCTTTCACATCTGGATCTGGAACTGCAGAAGTTATTAGTTTGCCAAGGCCATCATCCTCCTCATCCTGGAACCAATGAAATTGAGCAGAAAATGTTGTTGCACATAAACATGAAGTACTAAGCGTACAGAATTCATAACTCACATTCAGAATCTTTAAGATCCTTTTAGTAGCAAGCATGAGCCTCAGGTCTACATCTCTATACAGGCAAGATATATCTGACACCAGGTGCCGCACTGGGTTGAGTTCAATCTACAGAGAACAAAAGATAAACATGAACTGCCAGACAGGATACTTGTTTTCTTTCCAAATCTATGTCAAATCTTTAGACAAATATTCAATACCGAAAATACAGATAAGAAAAGAAAATATTTTGCACATCATGACAATGGATATCAGAATACAAATGCTTAAAGGTAAGATAAGAATAGTTGAAATATTTAGGTTCTAACAGTAAAATCAATAGCATTTTATCCATTTGCCCTAGATGCAGGACAAAAATGGTGAACATAATGCATTTTTTCTTTATTCTTTGACCAGATTTAAAAATTAAGGATATCAAGAAGCTTGAAGCCAAAGGGACACTGATAAAACACAATTATAGAATATCATATAAACAATGACATGAGATAAAAGCATCACAAACCATTTAGACTTTGCCTTGGTCCAAACATTCTGATGCAGTAGCATTAACCAGAGGAAGCACCCAAACCATGTTTAATCCTACTTTTATTAAAGCTATGCATTTTGAAACTTCTCACAAAGCAGGCAGCTTAATGCACATGGAGCCAGACTATCGTTTTAAACCAAAATAAGGTTTATTCATTCATGTTGTTGTATTAAGAAAGATGGTAATGGCTGAGATGTTAGATATATCATATCCATTGGCGGCCAATACCAATACAAACCGACATATCAGCTTGATGTCTTAGATTTTAAACCCTGCACCCAAGCTTCCTTGTCTCACAGAATCTACATTATGCGCAACCTCATGACAGGTTATTCAAGATGGTTTTTTTGCATTCACTGGCCCCTAATATCATGGAAGAGCAATAAAAGAAACAGTCAACCACCAATAATAAGATTCATTTTTCTAATCATTGCTTATTAGTATGCCACATCAACGTATATTCATTCCAATAATATATTTTATCAGAGAAGTTATCCTCTAGTATTCTCATTGGAAATTAATTTATAGGTTTGGCAAATTGATAATATATTTATGATTTGCTATAGGTGAAGGCACTCGATAGCGTTTGCCTCCCATCATTTTCATGAACTTCCATAAACAATATAATTACTGTAAAAAAAAGATCTTGTCAATAAAGATGCCATAGAATTTATCACTTGCACCTAATCAGAGGACCGAGGACTCCACTAATCATCTGTAGGTAACATGATAGGCTTTAATGCCAGTATGTATAGATTTCTTATGTATGGTTTTCTGATATGTCAAAACTGAAAATAGAAAAGAAACAACTATTTCTATACTCAAAGCGCAGGACTAGCTTCATTTATTACTAAGAAAATAGAAGAACTGAGAAACACATGATGCTCCGCACTTGATAGTACCAACTGAAACTCGTATAATGACACTTCAAGATATGAAAAAGATAGTTGCATAAAAAAATCTTTAACATACACATCAATTTTGTGTTATTGATAATCCTTGTCTACAATACTTCAGAAAGAGGTAGCTGGGCTCATCAGTTCTTCCATTTTGCTATCTAAAATGAGATAATGCTATCATAAACAAATTTTGTTTAAAAAAAAAAAAGAAAAATGTTAATTATAGTGGCATATTTATCCAAGTATTTGAAAAATGAGAGCAGTTTGTAAACTTGGAGAATTGGAGAGAACAGATTGGGCGGCATTGGTCATATATGGATATGCTGGAGGCTGGAGATAGAGAGAACACAAAGGTCACGAGGGATTTGAGAGAAACCTAAGTATGACTAAGCAAATCTACAGAAGGCAAGTCTTTGATAAATGGGAATCCAAGTTTACCTACCCTAGCAAAGCATCTAACATGAGCCATCTACCTTCAATTCTATTGGGATTAAATCCACATTGAGGATTCCCTCATTAGTTAGATGAAGAAAGGTCCAAATTACAGTAAAGAGATAGGAATAGAGAATTAGCTCAAGACAGCTTGCATGAGCTAGGTTGGGTCAACAAAGACCTGACTCAAGCTAGCCATGCACTCAAGTTGGACCCCACGCGGGAGCTAACTTCAGGACCAATGCCCCTGCTTGTGCACCCCAAAGTGGGGCGCCCTTCTAGGAAAAAAAAAAAAAGAAAAGAAAAGAAAAAGAGGGTAGTAACCCTGGGCCCTCTCTTACTTGGAGTCTGAGACTCCTAAAGAGGGGGTGGTTGAGAAAGGATGTTGCCTCCCTCTTCTTTCCTATTTGGGATGCTGAGTCCCAATGAAGGGCACCACCTCTTCTACAAAAAGAAGGGATGCGCCCTAGCTTATAATGTGAAAAAAACAAGGGAGAGAGAGAGGAAGAAAAGAGAGAGGCAAGGAGGACCTCTACTTCTCCATTAAAAAAAAAAAAAGGAAAAGAAAAGAGAGAAAGAGAGAAAGCAAGCTTGTTAGACAAGTCTTTTTTAAGGAAAAACAGAGAAGGCGAGCTTGTTAGACAAGTCTTTTTTTAGTAATGCATCTCCTTAGCTTGTGATTGCTAAAGAATCAAAGCTAATTAGAGCTATGTAAGATAGACTCATGGACTAAAGAAGCTGAGATTAGTAATTCTTTGAGGGTCATATGCTTTCATGACCTTAACATCTTCCAGAAAACATAGATTTGTATGAAATTCTTCACCATGTCTAGGTATAATTCAATCTAACCCTTATGTTTTTTTTTATATGGTGATGTTATTAACAAAAAACTTTATCTTCCATTACAAGTACTTTGATGATCCTCATGAAGTCATCAAATTCTCTTGCTGTCAGATTTTTGGGTAATGGTGTTAATAAATAACCATTTTGAGTGTCATTTAACAATATTACCCTTTCTTGTTGATAACCTTGAAAAAAAAAAAAAAACATACAGTTTGTATTGAAAAGAGATAGAGTATTACATACCATTTTTAGGGGTATTGATGCAAAGAGGTAATAAAATCATTTTATATGCATCCAAACACAGACTAGATGCATTGAGGGGTATACATGTAAATAGTGATTTTTGGGGGGCAAAACACAATAAGCCATATTTGCAAGGGTATAGATGCACAAAAAAATCCTTTATTATCTTACACTTGTGAATTCTACATAATAATTTTTCTATTCTGACTTCAGTTTTAAATTTTGGTTTCTATATTCTGTCATGTAGTTTGTACTTGATTCTTTTTCTTATTCTTTTCATCAGATATTCTTTGTGTTTTGAATTTCTTATGGCTCTGTACATTCAATTAATATTTTCATTAACATATACTATTTTATATGTCTTTTTTTTTTCATTATTTTTTCTATTTCAAACTTTTAGGTATTCTTTTGTATTAACTACATATCTACACACAAACACATCTCCAAATCTTGTTTTAAAATAAGTAATTTGAAAACTAGTTCTTAATTAAAATGATTTAAAAATAATTAGTGGATTGCTTTGAAATTTTGCTTTTTTAGTTTTCTCCATCATTCATTATAAGCAACCACAGGACAGGGAAGTATGCGCACCTTATAAATTTCAAGTTCTCCACCTTCTGTGACTATACACTTGCACGAAATAGTTGAATGAGGTCGATGTTTGTCGAATACCTGAATTGTTAAAAGTGATTGTGAATATTAATCAATCAACTAAGAATAACGTTTTCTTCTAGTAAGTTGAAAAAGATATTGTCACTCGCCAAAAAAGAATTGCTTAAATAAGCATCCAGAAATAGTTTTACAATTGAACATGTTAATTTCGTACCTTCACATGGTAATGCTCTTTTTCTGAGTCAAAGTTGAATCCAAGCTTAGGAATAACTAGTTGCCGGATCTCTTCCATGTATTCATCAGGAATATTCGTATAAAATGACTTATGCACTATACTCCGTATGTCTGATTCGGCAGCTGCAGCACTTCTGATGGAACTTAGGCAAACCAAAGGGTCTCTGCATCACACAAAAAAGGCAACCAAACAACAATGGACTTCTATTAATTTCCATTAGGAAGCATTATTATCCTGCAACTGTTGATTTTATAATAATTTTATTTTGCGAGCATCATAGAGGTCTTATTTCAAGACTTCAACTAAATTTTAATGTCATAAATTCCACAGCAATGAAGTATCACCCGAGAGATGCAGCCCTAGTGACTCTACAACGTCGCATGAATATGAACACATTAGCAAGAACGGGAACTAGTGTTTCTGGGATTCATATACATGAATCACAATTCACCAACAGAATATATAGAAAACATTACAGAACTATTATCTTAACAAATAAGAAAGTTTTCATGACTTCTTTTTGATGATTTATTCTCCAAGATCTTCATTGTTACATTTTCAAGCATGCTTTACAAGTTTATCATGTTCATTATTAGCACTGCTTAAAATCTTAAATGATAGAAACTGTTTGCATTACAAATTTCCAAGACTGACATTGGTGAAAGATTGCAACAACTTGAATGATCTTTCTTCCCTTGTTTTTTCCCCTTGATGGTAATTTGTACCACTAGCTCATAGCAAGCGAGGGCCAAACTGGTACCACGAACCTTTCTTTGGATGGATCAAGCTACCTATCAAGAACGAAAATAAAGCTCTATCTTGTTTAATCATAGCCTTACGTCTAGATACCTACTTTGTCTTGCTTCCAATCAGCTTTGATCGACGATAAATGAATGCAAGAATGTGAATTCAGAAAATACAAGAATTCGTAGAAAACGCACTAAAAACACATCAATATAGACAAATTCTTGGCAACAAGAAATGAGAGGCCCGTACCCGTGAAAGAAAACTTTGCCAAATCGAGCAACAAAAGATAGCTTAACCTCCTCATCCTCAGAAGCCGTTTCGTTCCTCGCACTCTGAGCACAAGCAAGAAGGTCCCGCCCGATCCTCTCAGCTATCGACGCCCACGGGCGCTCCTCGGGGGAGCCCGCCGGCGGATCCCCGCCGGCGACGAGGACCAGAGGCTTGCCGCCGCTCTTCCTCTCGACGATCTCGCACGATACGGGCTCCAGGCGGAAGGAGGCGGGCAGGAGGTCGCCGTCGCCGTCGCCGCCGGCGATCCACCACCGGGAGACGGAGCGGGGGGCGTAGACGATCTTGGCGCCGCGGCGGTGGGACGAATCGGCCTTCTCCCGCCGGCCGGGGCCGCCGGGCTTGGAGCCGAGGTGGAGGCTCCTCTTGAAGCTGGGGATGAGGGAGTCCGGGACCGGCGAGGGCTTCTCGGCGTCCTTGGAGTGGCGCTTGTGGGGAGGGATGTAGGCCATGGCGTTGAAGCGCTAAACCTAAGTTTGGATTTGGGTGGAGAGAGAGAAGAGAGGGGGTGGCGGTGGAAGGGGAACGGGCGGGGAGAGAGAGTTAAGCACGGGGAAAGAACCGTGGAGTGAGGCACTATTTATAGGACCGGTGAGAGAGAAGCTTGGTGGGTACCGAGGGTCTTTGCTAATAATAAAATTATTTTTTAAAATATCAGCGTGGCATCGCAGCAAATTTTTTTTTTTCCCCTGTTACTAATAGAAATTTTCTAACAACATTTGTCCAACGACGATTTATTCTCCAACACTGCCTCAATATTTTAAAAAAAAAAAAAAATTAGCTCAGATTGAAATCATCCATTCAAACGGTTTCAATGCAATACATTTTTTTTAGGTCTCCATTGTTTTTTCCCTTCAAATGAAAACAGTCTCTTTAAGTTTTTTTTTTTAAAGTGTTGGCCAAGTAGATTGATGATTTTAAAAATCATCAGTCCAACAAATGATCTTTACTCATGTTGTAGAAAAAAAAAAAAAAAAAAAAATCTGCAGTGCCCATTATTCATAGAAATAGTTTGCATCCAACACGAAACTCAAAAAATAGTTTTTAAACAAGCATTAATCAAAGCAAAAATTAATAATTGTTGGCATCACCATCAATAAAACTCGAACCCATCATGAAATTAGTAAATTTAAGTTAAGCATAAATAAGTTTGGATTAGAGTTAAATTGATCTATTAAATATAATTAATAAATAAAATACGTTTTTGATTTACTAACTAGAAATTGATATGCAACCAATTCAATTATTAAATAAATTAATTTATATAACATGACCTACAAATCCAGACACAATCCAACACACTAGATCTGTTTAACTTATTCAAATTAATTTTATTCTTTAATTAACTATCAAAATCATTATTTTATCACCATGCGAGATCTAAACAAAAATGGACTAATGCATAATTTAAATTATGCTAGATAAATATACCGTTGTTTTATAATTATATTAATATTAAACATATTACACACAAATAAAATTTTAGAATATGAAGCGCTAAAACTAAGTTTGGATTTGGGTGGAGAAAGAGGAGAGAGGGAGGGCGGTGGAAGGGGAACGGGCGGGGAGAGAGAATTAGGCCTGGAGAAAGAACGTGAAGTGAGAGAATTAGGCCTGGGGAAAGAACGTGAAGTGTGACACACTTATTTGCCCGGCAAAACAACGCGCCTTGAAAAAGAAGGCACCACTTTACTTGCCCACCAAGCATGATAATAAAATTATTTTTAAAAAGAAAAAGAATTTTCGTCACGTCATATGCCATGCCAACTTGGCATCGTACCAATATATATATATATATATATATTGCTAATAAAAATTTTATAACAAATAATTTTTAAAACCATTTATTCAAGAGACAGTTTATTATCCAGCAATATCTCATATTTTAAAAAAGATTAGCTTTGACTGAAATCATCTATTCAAACGATTTCAATGCAACACACTTTTCTTAGGCTTTCAACTTTTCCCACTTGTTGGCCAAGTGGAACACTAAATCATCTATTAGATTGATGGATGACTTTAAAAGTCATCAGCCCAACGGATGATTTCTACTTATGATGTAAAAGAAAAGAAAAAAAAAAATTATCTTACCATGCCGAGTTGGCATCCCACATGTATTATTTTTATAAATAATTTGCAAACAGCATTAATATCAAAAATAGTTTTTAGACAAGCATTATTCAAAGCAAAGAACCGGCAATTGTTGACATTATCATTAAAACGGCTCAAGCTGGATATGGAATTAGCAAATTTAAGTTGAGCAGAAATAAGTTTGGATTAGAGTTAGGTTGGCTCATTAAACATGATTAATAAATAAGATGTGCTTCAAATTGATCCACTAAGATTGAATTATTAAATGATTCGATTGATAGAATATGACCTATATATCACCCACTAAATCTGTTTGATTTATTTAAGTTAATTTTTATTCTTTAATCAACTATTAAAATAATTATTTTGTCATCATACAGAATCCAACGGAGAGAAATGGACTAATGTATGATTTAAATTATGCTAAATAGATATAATGTATGATTTAAATTATGCTAAATAGATATATAGTTATTTTATAATTAAATTAGTATTAAATGGATTACACATGTTATATGGGTTAAAAGAAGTAAAATTTGATTTAAGATGATATAGGTTGAAAATATATCATACATTCGTGTCAACCTGAATATTACCTGATTATTAAACAGGTTTTATCGTATAACCTGTATAATATATGAGTTGGGTCTAAATTTCTTACATGATTAAAAAATAGTTGGATTTGTATTGTCTTATTTACCAATATACTTTTGAGTTGACATGACCCGTTTATAATCCGGTAACATGATTTGCACCTTAATCTAGTTATAAAAAAAATCCAATTTATAAAAAATATATATATTGTATTTTAATCATACCTGATAAAATATCTAAAACAACTTCTATAATTTCATAAATATCTTTTAATTTATTACGTGTAAAAGTACTTAATTAGTTCATAATTAACAATGTCAATCATTAAGCATTTGTCAATTGAGAAAGTGTATTTTAATTAGAACAGTTAAAGAATGAGTAATAAAAGAAATCAAATAGAGAGAAAGTAAAAAATCAAAAAACAATTAAATAAAAATATAAATAATATTTATATACAAGATGCAATACAAGTTATATTTAAAGTACCTTAATTGTAATTAATATTATTTTTAATTAATATAAAATGATGAATAAATATGTAGCAACCTTGTCTCCTCATTTCTTTGATTATATGTATGAGAATAAATATTAAGTACAACATATTGCCTTTCTCGTCATATTGTTTCTTTTCAAATCATTTCTACTAACAACACGTAGCAATCCAACTTTAAAAGCTGTGAGTTAAATGTGAAGTCCAAAGGAACTGCAAAAATTATATTAAGAGAGCGTATGGTTGTCCAATCTATCCTTTTGCTATATAATTACTGTACATATTATCATTAAACATAATAACCTAAATGTTAATATTTAATTCGTAGTAAACTAAAATTATCATAAACCATAATAATCCTTTCTATATATATGAAAGGTATATTTTTGAGATTACAAAAATCTAATAATATCACTCAATTTCCATATAAATATTTAATAATATTTAATTTAATTATACATTTAATATGCACTTGTAATATTTAAATATTTAAAATTTTAAACACTAATTTATATTTATAATACAAAAATCATATTTAAATAATATTATTTATGTTTCAAGTATTATTTATTATTTAAATAATAAATATATATTAAATATTTATAATATTTGAATGTATAATATTTTTAAAATGATTTTTTTTAAAAAAAATCCTAGATCATTTCATATTTTTAGGCCAAAAAAATAAAAAGACAATCTATTAAAAGATAGAACAGTCTCTTAACAAACTACACAAGTAAAATTTTAGAATATGATAATTAGATTATTACATTTAGTTATTGTAAACCAAATACGGTAATACTTTTTTCGTAATTTGATTATTACCATCGTCACAGGTCCAGCAAGTCCTTGGTAAGACCGACCACCGTTGATACAATGGATTTTCGACATCCTGCATTCATGGGTGCATCATCACAAACCATGCAACAATTGCACCAAATAGAACACTACTTAAATAACTACGATTGAAACTGTAAATTATCATGAGTTACAAGAGAGTAAAACCAAAAGAGCTATGGTAATCTGCAGATTATGGAGTTACTCAGCAAACCTCAATGTGGATTTACAAGCGAGCAATCCATGCATGAGAGAATCTTACAAGCTCAAATGCGAATCACCAATTTGGGTCTTGACATGGCCAGTCTTCCAGAGCACAATACAAGTATACAACAGCCATATCACAAAAAATCTAAAAGCAAGTTGATCAGTTCAGATGTACCAGAGAATGCTGGCAGGTGAAAGCGAATAAAAAGAAAAGAGAGGCTTGCTTAAGGGACAAAAACCACACTTTGAAACCTCCCATGCAAGCTCCATAATCTATATAACTGCATAAACTACCAGATTTTTACAATTTACTGAGCTTCAATTAACAACAACATAAACAGCACGGGCCTATTTTGCTACCTTCGTTGATAGAGACAAGATAATGCATCATGTTACATTGGAGAAAGGATGTTTCCTGTAAGAATTACATAATTGAGTAGATCCCGAGGCTGCATGCTCTGCTGACGAGAAAAATAAAAAGCACTCGTCTCCATGGATTATTGCAAGGAGTCCAGCCTAAGCTTTTGATTCCATGGCCAAAAGTATCTTTTTCCTCGGACCCTGAAACCATCCATATCAACCAAATAAAGGGAAGGGAATGTCAAGAAACCATAAACAGGGCCCTGAGCAGCTTGCACTGACAAATCAATCATAATAGAAGACGAAAAGCAGTAGAAATGCAAGAAAACTTAATTGGGACAGACAAGTCCATCCGAATATATTTTCATATATCTACCAAAACATCCTAAAATTAACACAATTTTCTTTTCTGCACTAGTGACAGAAGATTTGGAAGCAGTATAGACATTCACAAGAATCGAATACAAACATCATTTATAATGCTACTTGTTGTGTCCAAGACCTCTAAAATATTGGAAAAGTACTTGTTTGGCAAAGACAAAAATTCATTAGCTTGAGTGTGATTTGCCTGCAGGCTGTTAAGAGTTGCATCTCCGTGACTCTCCATCACATTTGGGTGCCTAAATGAATCATATCTTGAACTCTGAACATCATAATATTTGAAGGCACAGTTTCAAATCCAAACAACCAGAAAAACAGACTAATAGAAATGCAAAAATAAATAAATTTAGAGAATATCAGGTGCATGGGTAACCATAATTATAAATCTAAAATCTATGGCATTCTAGAGGTTCACCTGCAAGAACAACATGGTGGTGCGATCCTAAAGATGGAAAGTTAATAAAATTTCTCGCAAATTATAAAATTAATCCAACTTTTACCTATTACGTTTTGAAGGTTCACCTGCAAGAACAATGTGGTGGCATAATCCTGATTTCGTGCATGTAACTTTTTTAAAGGACCTGTGAGCAAATTTAAATTACCTTTTTTTTTTTTCTTTTTTTACAATTGTTCTTGTGGTTTCCTGGCTTATCTAGTCAAAATCATTTTGCAAATCAGCAAAATGAATGAAATGCTAATGCCAATTTATTGGATTCTCTGAAAATTGCCTTTCTTATATCAGAATTATAGGTCATAATGTTCTCATATATCACTGTTGCTGGTATACCTACAAGCTTAGGCATTAATTGTTTAATGGTTCTTATATTTGGAGTCAATTACGCAGTTTTTAATTAATATTCTTGTACCATGTCTGTTGATTAGTGTGCCCTTTTTTTAAAGGTGATTTGATCCTTGTATCACATGTTGCATCCTTAGCTCCTCTTCATTCTGTTGATTGCTGTTGCACATTGTTTTGAAACCTGAACTTCTAGAGAAGCACATAATTGGTGAAGTACTCAATGTTTGATCTCAAAATGAAAAAGTATAGTGTTTAATGTTGGGTAAACTCCTACAGGTTCTGGTAATAGCTCACCTCTTAAAGATCATAACAGAAGGTGCCTTCCAATAATTCAGGAGAGTTTTAATGAGTTCTATTCACCTATTTACTATCTTAACCGGTCAAATATGAAGAGAAAGAAAATAACAATTTATTAGTGGCTGAAGATCTAGACGTTATATTTATGATATCTCCAGGAATTGTTATGAGATGAATTCTTCCAATGAGCTACAGATGAGTAACTTAAATCTCCAGTCAACATGATATCTGTTGCAATATGTGTTGTCAATGGCCTGATCTCAACTTAACAAGTTCCCCCCTCCTTTTCCAGTGATTCTCTTTGTTGATGGGCAGTGGGAGGCTTTTCACTTTTGCTAATTGGAACCAGCACTAATCAGCTTCGGTTGCCTGAAGGTACCTCTGCGCTTGGTCTTGCAGTAGCAACAGGTACATACATATATACAATTGTTTTGTAAGCTCTACCAACTATGTCATTTGCTTTTGGGGTCTTGGTGTAATTCATCAATTTCTGTGTTTAATCCAGACATGCTAACTTAATCAGGATGTGGTGAAGGTAATATCCTTTTCATGCCTAGAAATACCTAAAATATAATTTCCATTCAGTTATAGTATCTGTTGCCTGGAAGTGCGATTTGATGTTATTGCTCCAAAAAAAACACACGTTAGGAAGCTTAGTTTAACAAGATTAGGGCTTTTTAATATTAAGGAAATGATGACTTAAATGGTTTGAATATGTGCAACGTATACCTAGAGATGCATCTGTGTGAAGGAATGATTTGATACATGTAGAAGGAAAAAGAAATAGAGATAGATCGAAAATTACATGGAAGAAAGTGATAAAGAAAGACTTAAAATCTTTACATCTTACAAAAAAATATGGCACAAAATTGAACTGAAAGGAGAAAAAGGATTCATATAGCCGATCCCAACTATTTTGAGATTAAGACTTTGTTGTCATTGTTTTTACCTATGTTCTACCAAATCAAATAATAAAAATATATAGAAAATACTTCTTCTTTGTGAATTGCACTAACATGGGGTACAGAGTGAGAATCAATAACAGCATGCTAGAAGCATTGGGCCAAGTGCAAGAAAGATAATTGATGTTCTCCTTCACCACCAACTTGTAATATGATTGTTAAAAGGACAAATGTTAGTGCTTTGCCGGTTTTAATCACTGAATAACTGCAGGGATGCCACTATTCCAACATAATTTTTTTTTTAGAGATCTCTTTTTGATCATAAGACAATTTGAAACCTTAGCTAATGCAACTCTGGGCAATAGGGCACAAATGAGACAAGCTGAAAGGGGCAATCAAGCTCAAATAGAGCTTGAGCTGAGCTTGACAGAGTATGTTTGAGCATGATTTATTTATTATTTGAACCAAGCTTGAATAAGCTTCTTATCAAATTAAGTCAGCTCATGAATAAGCCAAGCTTTAAAATTTGCACAAGGCTCGTTTTCTAGCTGAACTGTGCTTGCACAAGCCGTTAACAAGCTAAGCAGAGCTGTTCGTAAACAGCTCATTTCATATGCAGCCCTATTGCATTAGACTTGCCTAAATGGTTGGGTACCTTTATGTAGCTAGTACAACAACTGTTTTAGATCTCAACAGGACGTCTAATAAGGCACTAGGATGGGTCTCTATCTCAAGTGTCGGGACCATCTTGGGATGGGACCATCATATTATCATCTCAACATCTCAATTAATGCATTCCAAGACATCTTCCATCCCAAGTGTCAGAACGAGATGGGACAGCAACACCTTTTATTGCAGGGAAAACCCAAGGTAGCCCCATTCCATCGAATTTAAAACCTTCTCCACAACCAACAACAAGTGCATAAGTAGAAGTCTATAACTACATATTTATTAAGAGGTTATTTAATTATCTATAGATTTTTTTTTGCAAAACATGATTCTCTGTAAAACAAGGTTACAAAAAACAAGAGGGAAACCTGTTTTTCTTCAGACTTGTTTTTCAGGTTTTATAACCTGTCAATTTTGGAAAAACAGATCTTAATGGAAACTAAACAAACAAACAACTGTTTTGGTAAAACTCACTCCTACCATGATGGCCAGTGATGGTCCGTGATAAACCTACTTTTCTAA
The DNA here is from genome assembly GCA_017589505.3 of Metroxylon sagu. Taxonomy (NCBI): domain Eukaryota; kingdom Viridiplantae; phylum Streptophyta; class Magnoliopsida; order Arecales; family Arecaceae; genus Metroxylon; species Metroxylon sagu. Next base: position 631,962 of record JACVBY030000463.1, on the reverse strand, counting down.
AACTTGTTAATCAAACAGCTCCTATCATGATGGTCAGTGATGGGCATGCATTTGAACATTCTTTTCATGATTTTCTGACATCTTATCATTTCTTGCCCATTGCAGCCAAAACATACATTTAGTCTAGCTTATTGGAATAGGTAATAAATACATCTTACTTATGTTTAATTATGATTAAAAAATAATAATTGGTTAACCTTTCAAAAAAGGGGAGTGGGTGGCACTCAAAGTTGTCACTATCCTTGATAATGAGCTAAGTGCTTAACTATTGTCCTTGAGTCGTTGTCGCAAGTCATGAATACACCTTTTTGTGAAGCACAACATTTATTGTATTATTTTATTCAGGATTGTACTTTTTAATGATTTTATCTCTTAATCATGCAATTTCAAATTAACTTACATGTTTGATAAGTGGTGTCTATAATACCTGATACAGAGTTAACTTCAAGTGAATTAGGAGTACCAATTAACCATGAAAAGAATTTAACAACTCAAAATTCTTGCACCCTAAATATGTTAAATACATATGTCGACAATTAATTTTGCATATACATAACATATGACTATTAATCTTATCCATCTAGATTCGTGTAGCCGACCCCAATCAGTTTATAATTAAGTCTTTACTGCTGTTATCGTTGTTGTTGTAGTAGTATTTAGATTCTAAATTTACTGTGGCTATGGCATCTTATATTTAGTTAAATCATACGATCCATGAATTCTATGCTTAGCCACATTAAACATATAGAGACCTAACATGTAGCATGATATAACTTCACAAATTTATATATCAAATTGGCTTCGATCAAATGAGGTTGGATATTTTATCAGTTTGGTTGAGTTTTCATAGGTTGTTGACCCGATATCTTCAGTTAAAATAATAATTTCATTTTCTAAAATTTATACACACGAACTACATGATATTACATAGTGGCAGGCTTAAGGTGGGTAAACATGAGTTTGACTTGACATTTTATTGATGGCTAGCAATTTATTACAGGATTTAAAGATATTTTAGACACTTGATTTTGCAGATGTTTGTTTTCATTTTAATAAAATTCGTGCAAGACTTTTATCCTTATCCTTTTTGTTCTTATGGGTATATTCTGTGGAAAAAGTGAGGGAGAAGAAGATAGAATTTCATTTTTTATACTAATTATTATCATGTTCCATATTGTAGGTCGGTTCAGGGAGTTGTCAATAACCTTTTATCTTTTTATCTTTTTCTCTTTCTTGGCAATATTCTGCAACATAATATAACTCCACTAAATGTATACAATAAAGATGCTTATTTATTTAGATTGGTAACTTTACGACTTTTTGGCTTTTATTAAATTATATTATTCAATATCAATATATTATTTAACTTTTTTTATAAGTAAATATTATTCTCATGATCTTTTACGCACATGCATATACTTGTAAAGCCTTATCCCAACTATTTTGTGGTTGACTTTATCAGTCCTCATTCACCAATAATCATCCAGCTTTGTCCTGGATATTCAGGTTGGTTTTATCAATCCCTATCACCTCCATCCCCTTGCTCAAGAGGCAAGGAGTGATACCATCTACAGGTGACACTTATTAAAGGCTAAACCTCAAGAAAAAGAAAGTTATTTAAGTTATTGCTCACTAGCCCATTATGTAATCCCTCTGTAATTGCTTAACAAGTTATACATGACGGTAGAGGCAAACAGTAGCAGTAATCTCAAATTCAGGAAACAAAAGTAGTACAGTAGCAGTAGTAAAAAATCAGGAAAAAAAGACCATGTTGCAGTTAATGCTCAACAATCATTTATACAATACTTCACAGATTCTTTTACAAGCCTTAGATGACAATAAATGTAGAAATATCAGCGGTCTCAAATCAGCAAATCATAGTAGCTAATGCTCAGCAATCACTGACATAATCTTTCTTTGATTATCTTACAAACTCTAAAAAGGCAGCTGAAAAGCTTATTGGAAATTTCAAAAGCTAGAAACTTACCATTGGAATTCCCAGAGCCTTGAGATCGCCATCAGTCATGTGCATAAGAGCTGTCATGTCAACCTGCAGATGGATTACGAAAAAAAAGAAAAAAGTTGGACACATGCATCCATGCACAGACACAGAAAAGATAGATGGTAATGAGAATTAAAAGTCCAGGCATTCATACCTCCTCTGCCTGGAATGTTATCAGATACTTTTCAAGGCCCAGAGAATGAAGGAAACCATCTATTGACAATTCAGACTGCATAGTTCAAGAAATGGGTTAGATTAAGACAGAAGACAACAGACTGCAACTCAGCAGTTTGAAATGCAAACAAGATCCCTTTATTCCCACAGAACGTGCAATGTACTCAAACATGCAGAGAAACAGAATAACATATGAGGAAGTAAAGACTATTCCAAGCACAGCAGCCAGGATGTGGACTAAACCTTCATAATCTGGCAACAAAAAGAAAATGAGGTTAGGGGGCTGGAGTGGAAGCAGGGGAGAGGAACCACTGACTACACACCACTAGAGTTCCAAACATAGATTTAGTAGCAGTCACATATCAATATCAAGAAATTAGCAAAAGTGCCCATCATTGAGAAAAATTATTCATGCATGTATAAGCTTGCACATTAAATACCAATATCTTTTAGTTTTACCTGAAATGTTCAAACCAAGAAATTTATTTTTTGCTCTAGTATCCTATTATCCACTATTACACAATGTTACCTGGATATACTTACATACACAGGAACAAGCATGCTAATACACAGTACCTGCATGATTATAAGGGTATCTATGCCTTTGCATCATCAAGTGTTCTAGAACAATGAACAATGGATGGCACTTCACAAATGATCATATCACATCCGTCCAGGCCCTTAGTTTTTAAGATCATCTATCACAATCCACATGAAGATTGAGACATGCATTTTAGCTAACACATGCATTTTAGAAGATGCAATGGCTGCAGAACTACAGAAAAATACAATTCAGACATCAACAAAAAATGCACCTTTTTGTGAGTTGTCCTTCTAGATGAAGTTGGGTTTGAGATTTTCTTGGTTTCTGGTACAGGTGCTTCAGCAGAACTAATATTTTTCTTAACGAGTTTAGCAATCTCTGACACTGGCCTAGCTTTTGGCAGGTCAGTATTTGGTGGCTGGGAGTGCATTGTACCAGAAAGCTTTTCACGAAGATCCCGCACTCCTGAATCCTTCCCAACCTGAAAAGCTTGCTGCAGACCTTTCTTCTGGAGCTTCAATCGAAGATCTTTGGGGCCAATGGGTTCTTAAGATACAATCCATGAAGAGTAAACATCATTAAAAAGTTAAAGACACTGAAAATATGGAACTACTTCTGATAATGATCACTGGTATTTCTGCTATAATTATACTTGAAGTTTGAGGTTGCTCATCATCCTCATATAGATCATGTGTCCATGTGTCATCACTTTGGCGTTGCCTGTTGAAGGACATCAGAATCAGTTAAACTAAACATAGATGGTTCAATGGAGAATGTAGAAAAAAGATAATTTCACAATTTGTCATGATCACAGCACCATATATAGGAAAAGGAACGTCTCATGATATAGATCATCACAAATAGAACACTTAATATCAAAATCAAATGAAAAATCAAGATAGGTTCTTAGAGAGCTAGATGCAATTGTGTAGAAAAGAACATGAAAAACTTATTCCATAATTTGTCGAGATCACAGCACCATATAAAGGAAAAGGAACATCTTGTGATATAGAATGTCACAAATTGAACAATAAATAATGAAACCAAAGATAAATCAAGATAGGTCCCTAAAGAGCAGGATACAATTGTTTAGAAAAGAACATGAAAGTCTCCTCATATCCAGTTATCCATACGAGTCTTTAACAACTGCTAACAATGCCCTTCGACAACAACAGCAATAATAAAACCTTAATCCCAAACCAGTTGGGATCGGATACATGAACCCTTTTTCTCCATTATGCTCGGTTTTGAGTTATAATTTTTGTTAGATGAAAATATTTTAAATTTTGTTTTATCACTTTCTCTCATGTAATTTTTGATCTACCTTGACATCTTTTTTCTTTTACATGTATCAAATCACTCATTCTTAAAAGTGATCTCTAAGTCTATATTACATATATGCAAAACTATACAATTCATCCTTCCTACAATTTGTCCTTAATTGATGCTATCTTCATCTTTTTTAGAAATAACTTTATTTCTTATTCCATCTTTTCTTATATTACCATGCATTCATCTTAACATTCTCATTTCAGTCATATTTATCTTGTATACATATAATTTTTTAAATACCTAATATTTCATACCATAAAGTATAGTCGATCTTATGGCTGTCTTATAAAATTTTTTCTTTAATTTGATAGAATTAATAGCCTGATCAAAATCATAAAATCAATCAATATGCAGATAAAGGGTTGTCAGTGTCCTAGTTTAGCTAAAAATATAGGCGCAGCATGTACAAACACTAAGTGCACTAAGCCTAGCCAACGGCCACTTATATGTATGAAATCCTAATCTTGTAATGGTGCCCTAATAATCTAAGCATATGAAGCAAAGACAATGACCTGAAAGCGAACTAAAAATCATTTGTAGAATGCAACACATTGAGTAGATTGCTCATGTATGGCTTACCAACTACCATTCAGAACACCATGTTTCCACTATTATAATACTAAGATTAAAGTCATGTTTGCAAGCATTCAGATAACTGCTCCATAGAATGGTATTTGGAACTGATAAATGCACTTGTATTTTGCAAGGCAAATTCCTTTTTTTAAACTACGTTTGGATTCAGATATATCCATGAAGCATATGCCTCCTATGAAACAAGCTATAGGCAAAAGATATTTCTCACAATAATCCATTTATTAGATCTTGACCCTTCATTCCCCAAAAGCCTGAACATAAGTTGAATTATTACAATGCCAAGTCTTAGTGAAAACCAAAAAATAATGTTCACATATGCAGACAATACTAAATTAAATCACAGACTGTAGTTTCTTATGATCTGATGGCTATCAGATACAAAAAAGTTCTTCCATTTACAACAGGACTAACTGAGACCAAAATAAACGAAAAGTGTTACACTGCCAATGTTTAACAACAAATTCCAGACCGACGAATCTTTAACATCTGACCACAAACCAACTTTCAAGCATGTATAAGCGACCAAAAATTTACCCCTCGAACTTGAGCACTTAAAGCGTGTAAAAATGATATTTTCCCTTACTTTATTAATAAAGAAGACATCTTTTTTTCCTCATCAGTGAAATATTAAGACAATTCAAAAGGTCCAAAAAGCCAACGCATCAACCCAGCGAGATTATGCTTTCTTAAACTAAACGAAGAGCCAATACCCATTTTAACGTTCTATCACACAAGCAACAATACCCTGACCATCAGGAACCCTAATTTTACCTGAGCTCACGCACTATTCAGAAAATTAGAAAACAGAAGCCCGTCTCGAATCGCTCCTCAAGCAAAATGAAACCAAGAACAAAAATTCTAATAGCAAATCAAAAAAAAGGAACCTTTTCCCGCTCTCCGGCCTGGCCCGGCCGAGATCCTCCACGAAATTGCCGTCAAGGCGTTCTTTGATGGATCTCTTGCGCCCCGCCGCCATCCGGTCCGCGTACATCTCGGCTTCGTCCCGTGTGGCAACGACGGCAGAGCTAGGGTTTGGTGAGAGCGAAGAGAGTAGGGATTCGATGAGGTTCGGAGGACGAGGGAGGGAAGGGCGGATGAAAGGGATTGGAGGGATCGCTGACAAGTGACACCAGGCGATACCCCGGTCCCTCGAAAATAAATGTGGTTTAAATTCATTTTAACCCTCCAACATTTATTAATTATCACGCAGATCCCTTTAATTTTGCTTAGAAGATTTTTATACTCGTAACTTTTTAAAATAAATAAATACCATCGTTCCATTAACTTCTATTACTTAACTGTAGACTAAAATATATCCTTTATTCTTATACTTTCATTAAAAATTTATTTTGACCCTTTAATTTTTAATTGCTACAATTTAACCTTTTATATTTTAAAATATTATACTTCTCATAACTTTTAAAATAATAAATACCATCATTCTATTAACTTTTTATTACTTAATACATAAACTAGAATATTTCTTTATTAAAAATTCATTTTGACCCTTAAACTTTTAATTACTATAGTTTAGCCTTTCATATTTTAAAAATATAAATATTAAGATGATATATATTAATATAAAATATATGAAAAATTTTAGAGATTAAGATGTAATTTTTTTAAAAAAATTAATAACAAAGATTTTGAGAGATCTTTCTGTGCGTGGAAAAAAAGAAATTAGTTGATGCTAGATATATTTATAGGCTTAATCTGGACTAGTGTGGCCAAACCAAACTAGAAATATGTTTCAGTGAAGCAGGCCTAAGTTTAGATATTAGACCAACTTTAGGTCAAAGCTTAGTAGTAAAAAGCTTTTATTAGAAGTTTGGTGAAAATATATATTTGGTCATCAAACTTTCACTTAAAATTGATTTTGTTTCTCAAACTTTTGTCTTATTTTAGTTCCTTAAATTTTAAAAATTTTGCATTCTTAACGCCTTGTTGTATGAAGCCAATTAAAATTAATAGAATAACTAATGTGTTACTCTAATGTGAACACATGGACTGACTGTCATGGTAACACGTCAGCTATTTCATCACTTTTAACTGACTCCAAGTAAGAAGCCGTTAAAAATGCAACATTGACTAAACTATAAAAATTGAAAGGTTGAGAACCAAAATGAATCTTAAGTGAGAGTTTGAGGACCAAAAGTATATTTTAGCATAGAAGTTTTTATATGAAGAAGTGTTCATCAGAGGATCCATCATCAACTTAATCTATGTTTATAGATATATGAAGAAGAAATGCTTGTAGTTGGAGGGGGCAGGGCATGCAATTTTATTTATATCTATTTTTTTCATTTCAAGAAATTAAATTGGTTCTATGAGCATGGGAAATCATGTGTACAGAAAAAAAAAAAAAGAAAAAGTTAATGTGATGAAAGAATATTGTTGTTTTGTATTCTTGGTCAAGTTTATAAGCTGGCCAATGAGGAGTTTATGGCATATAAACAACTATTTATTATGAACCATGCAACATCTTTTTGCTCCCAGTCCTATGTTAGAAGGGCAATGAAGCATGAGCCTTCTATGAATCATCCAAACATTAATCAGTTAAAAGAGTTGGATGCAGACCAAAATATTTCATCAGGGTGTAACAGTGTTTTTTAATTTCTTGGGGTGGTCTTTTATTTATGATTTACATCAGTGAGTCCACATAGATTAGAACTACTTCCAGATTTCAGCCTTTCACCTATTTTCCCATTAGACTTTCCAGCCTTTAAATTCCTACAGTCCCATTAGAATGTGGCATGAGGATTATGATCTGGTGGCCATAGAAATTTATTCCATGGTACAGGGATGCACACCTGCAGCAATGGGCTTCAAACATAGAGAGAACAAAAGATTGGTAAAAGAGGAAGCCTTGATACACAATGAACAAAATTGTTAGTACAATCACTGAAAGTTTTTGTAATTTAATCTGCCATCCTTCAACCTACTCATTTGCAGGACCTGCAAGAACACCCTGGTATAATCTTCTTTACTGATGCTGTGCCCCTTTGCCTCACTGGCTGCTCTCCTGATCTTGATCATATGCTTCAATTCAAACTCTTCAGTCTCTTTCTTCTTCTTCTCCAATGCCTCATTAAGGTGAGCAATGACCTCTTCAAGGCCCTCTTTTTGTGCTGAACTGCAGGGAGGAACTCCTTAATCATTCTCTTGACAAGTATGCCAACCATCCGATAGCTGCGCCAAGGGGGATCGAGTGAGTGGCTGCGTAGAACCAATTACAGGGGAATGCTCACCGACTTCCATCTTTAACTGTGATCTCAAAATAGAGCTGATTGATCTGAGAGTGCATGGCTGCATATATATCTACAATTTTCCCTACTATCACCCCTAGCTTTGCTTGCCATGGTTAATGGAAATGTGAGGAATTCAATAAGATTGATGCAAATATAAAGCAGTAATCATCTGTCGAAATATCATAAAATTTATTCATTCTGTCTGCCATCAAGCATTCTCGAATTCCCATTTGTAGCAAATGATGGATGATTTAAATTGCTCTGTACTTCCTACAGCTCTAGCAGTTCATCGATGGCATGCCAATGGAAAATAATTTCCATCACAGGTCACAAGTCAAGCATTGATCAGATATCCAACACACCTTGCCAAGGAACGCAAGAAATGCAGACTATAAAACTGAATACAGTTCCCAATCAAGGGTTGAAGTACTGGTCCATACTAGCACATAGTAGATATATTGTACTCTATAGAAAGAGAACCAGCAGTCATATACCCCTTTGTATTGTATGCATATAATTGTTGTCACTTTTGCTGTGCCAATGCCAACAACCATTACCTTGTGACAGTATGGTATGGTTTGGATGCCATACCACACTAATTCCAAACTTGCACAACAGTTAGGCTTCCAAGCGTTTTAGGGGCTGTTTGGGGTTTTGCAGTTGAACTTGCAAAGCATTTCATTTGTCTGGAGGAAAGTAATTAAATTACTTGGTGCAAGTTAAGCTGCACTTGTGACATGATCTCTTTGCTCCAGTTCTTTACACGCATCACTTATTATAGTTAAAAAAAAAAAAAAAAAAAACTTTAGCTGTTGCAGGGAGCATCTTGAACCGTGAATCCACATGAGCAAGAGCCTTCTTAAACTCTTCTACGTCTAGTTTTTTATATTCTTTGATGGCATCCCTCAGGAGTTCTACAAAGTTATTCATTTGTTTGCTCTTCGGATAAAATTCCACCTGAGGATACCTTTCACGGATGTCATTCAGAACATCTTAGATGATTGACAGTGTGATAGATTAAGTTATGAAGCCAAACCATTAATAAAATAATTGTTCATGGGAAATTAACCAACTTGCGTGTAACCGGGAGGGATGAGCACTTTTCACATGAAATTTTATTAAAATCAGAATAATTTAGAAGGAAGTTAGGGTTGCAATGGAAGAAAGAAGTTTATAAATTTTTTTATGATGTTCTTACCATTTCCAAGGCAAAGGTTTCTCCCATCTGTTGAAGCTATAAATAATCTTATGCAAGATCAAAGCAGGAGTTGATTTCTTTTAATGAAAGGTTTATAAACTTCTTCCATTCCACACATACCACATAAAAAACATCACCAATTAATCTCCTTTTTTTCAAGAATGGATGGTACTTTCTTCTTCTTCTTCTTCTTCCATGTTGACAGAAGATGTTGGAAGCTCATACCCTACAATTAAGGCAGTAATTCAAGAATTCACTATTAAACAAATAAGGAATCCAAACATTCCAAAGGTAGTTTCAATGTCTCAATTGTGAAACCAATTAATCATTAGCCTCAAGATGACTTCTCACGGAAAAGATAATCAGAATCGATTCAAGATATATTAAATTAGGCAAAAAAAAAATATGCCAATACTAGAACCAAATTAGATTGTAATCATACAAAATTATGTCTGTTATATGTTAATGTAACTTGTTACTTTGTATAATTCTCTGCTTTCATTAGAAGCGAAACTTTAAAACTAAAGGTTTGCAAACCACCTACGTATTACTCATCCTCTCGGTCCATGCCTTCCTCCAAGAACTTTGCTCTTGCTATCAAAGATTTTTCTAATTACTTTTAAAAATTTTGTTCCTTGATGTAGGAATATGTGCTCTAAATATGATAGAGAGCCAACAACCGTTGCATTACATTAGGATATTTTGACTCCACATGTTCTCCCCAGGAAACTGGATAAATACTGGTGGCCCAAATTGGGCTTTCCTTAAATATATGTTTCAATTAAGCCTTGATCTTTGGAGTAACCCATCACCAAGAACCTCTCGAGGTGATGACACCAAGTGACCTCTCACGGCTACGAGCTCCTTACCTGACGCCACTCAACGTCCTTCCTCGGCCACTAATGGAAAGTGTTGAAGCTGATTAACTGAATCCATCTTCGGCACGGTGGAAAAAAAAAGGGATTGAAGCAGCATTTCTTGAACTCTCTCAACAACTCTCTAAATTATTCGAATTACTCTAAAAATCAAGACTTTATGTACTTATATGAAGAAAAAATTTATAGTATATTATATGGAGTAGGACTCATATTCTTCGTATAAATGAAAAAATGTTCTAATTAAGTATGTAAATTTTAAGGTATATTTACAATCTAATTTTAAGTGACGAAGTCTTATCTCCATGAGAGTGACAAATTAAGCGTGAAGCCTACCTTCCTGATTTAGAGATGAGTAGTGATATGTCAACTCCTACGTCTAGCAAAGGGAAGTTGTACAGATACAGCATTTTGCTTCTTATTGATGTATCACGTTTATTTTCTTTTCATCAAATTGGTTCCTATAGTTGTCAAAAATTTAGAAAAATCTAACCTAACTTAAGAGTCCTTCCAAAAACAATATAAAATTAAATCGACCACAATGCATGATTTGTATACAATTTGATGCATTTTGGCGCAACCAATGTGATTCTGATGAAATTCCTGCCAATGTTAGGCCAGGCTGCTATCAGATTGGAACAATTCCAGGTACCCGTCAGTTTTGATCTGAACCTAGGCCTAGGAGAGTTCAGGTCTGAAATAACTTGTAACCCAAGTCCTACCAACGCTCACTGGGTTTGTTCACTCCTTGGATGAACATGAAACAATGAAAGTAATTAACGGTACGATTCAAACTATAACCAATAAATTTCTTAGTAAATGTGAAGTGCATGAGAATAAAACTGTGTCATGCATACCATAAATTGTGGATTGGTCTGGAGTCCACATCTGCTCGGAATAATAAGAGTCGGTCTCTAGACGCAAGGCATGACGAGATTGGAATATATACCAAAACATTTCTTTATGAGACTAAGATCGCTCTACCAACCAACGGGGTGGTTGCAATCCCAGGTCGCGATTCCAGCGTTAGTGGGCATTGCAATCAGCAATCAAAAAAGCAAAACCGGACATGTTCTTCTACCAAATTTACAAAAATAAAACAAATAAATGGAATTGTTGCAAGTCGTCGTCACCTTTTTCTAATATTTTTTAACAAAAATAATTTTTTTTTAATATTATTACTCCTGAGTTGGTATCATCAAGTTTGCCATCATGAGACAATATATAGATTATATAAAAAAAAATCAACATAGCATCCAGTGTTGTTGTTATTTATTTCTACAGCAAGTTGTCATTTTTAACATTTTTCCTAAGTTATTTGTTAAATCGTTATTAATATTATAAGCTATTATTTTTAATGATAACTCAACGCATTATAAGTTGTTAAATTATTATAATATTCATATTATAAGCCGTGCATTATTTATTTTCCTAAGTTTGCAAGTTGATTATTTGTTGCAAGTTGTCAAGCATAAAATTAAATAGAGTGAGGTGATTGGTACTTGGCTGATATATATATATATATATATATTTCTGAGCTGCCATAGCATTGCTCTACTTAGTACAGTAACTCAACACACAATGCATATTATCTCTCAGAGCACACATTCAAACCCCATAGACGAAACTCCACATCCTTCATTCCAGAACAACACTCAGTTGTAGTTACCCACAACGCTATAGACTGTTTGGAGAGCTGTGAATACAAGAAGCAGAGAAGCTGCTCCTAATGAAATGATTGCCCATGGATTGTTGAAGTAGTCATGCACAGCTTTGGCACGCCACCTGGGCCATCTCGACTGGCAGTAAGCATTCAAGTCTTCGTACACGTGCCTAAGTTTCTTGGATTTGAAATAACTGGTAACACCTTTGCCTAGTTTGTTGAAGAGTGATGCTATGTCGTCATCGTTACCAAGCCCCCGATGAATGATCCCTTCCTCATGGAGCAACTGAACATCTTTCGGGGTGTTGATGATGTCATTCATGAACAAGACGTAGTTAGTGACGCCCAATCCGTATTTAAGGCAACATTGCTCCAAAGTGATGAGGTTCCCCAAGATAAAGTTGGTGAAATTACCAACGTAAATGGCCGGAATACTCAATTCCCCCTTGTCCTTATCAAATAAGATGTCGAGAAAGCTAGTTGCTTCTCTCACCTTGAACTTCACTCCAGCCTCCGCAAGCTCGGTCATGGTGCGGACGGTCACCGGAAAATCCCTCGGAAGCGAGGGAGGAGGACTGCAACATGGCAACAACTGGGAGAGGGAATCCACTGTCCTGTTGATTGATGAGGATAGAGCAAAAAATAGTCGACCGCCATCATTTCTTCTTCTTGCAATGTTGCTCGGCTTCTCTAATTCTGCTCTACTACTGCAGATCAATTTGTGGAGCAAATGGAGTAAATGATCCACCTGGAAGCCTTGCTTGGGGAACGTCCGTGAGATGTCCGAATACTGCGGCAGAATCGTGGAGAAACAAGAGACGATAACTTGTTGGAGGCGAGAGCCATCCCACGATGGCATCCCAAACGCATTGATGAGGTGCTCGAGAATAAAATATGGAAGCTGATTTTCTAGCAGCAGCAAGTCTTGGATGAGAAGATGATCAAACCACATGTTTTCGAATAGCAGCGATGCAAGCTCCTTCGCTCGCGAAGCCTCGTCGTCGTTGTGGTCATCCAAAGTAATAAATATATGTACGAGGAAAGTTCCGTCGAGGAGCAGCATCTCCGTGAATTGATTGCTATCCAAGTCGATCACCTCCGAGTAGCAGTCCCGGGCCTGCTTCTCCAAGTCTCTCATCTTGCTAAGGCCGTCGTTGTTGCTGGTGTCCGAAAGTTTGGGGAGGTAGGCGTTTAGTATCCGCCACTTGAGCTGCTCCATGGCCTTTAACTCCGGCTTGCCACGGTGGTAAGGGCCGACGGAGACCAGTTTTGGCTCGTAGCTATGCCGATTGCCGTGCTGCAAGCTTGGGGGTACTCTGAAGATGGTTGGGTTGGCCGGGAGCTTCTGCGGCAACGACGCGCCCGCTCTATCGATGACGGAGGTCAACCACGCTTCATCGATCTCTAAGGCTACCTGCTGCTCGACCTCCGTTGGTGGCGCTCTACCATCCATTCTCTCTTTTTCTTCTCCTCTCGCCGCTCCGAGTGCTGAAGAAACTCTTGGGATGGAGGGGCGGGCCTGAAGCATCCTGATTTATGGTAGGTCTGAACTCAGTCATTTACTGTGATAATATTAACAAAAAAAAAAAAAAAAAAATTGACGTTTTGCTCGCATGGGTTAGACTGAACCCAGCATGACCCGAGCATGGCTGATGCATGCATTATTGTATTTTTTTAAGTAAAAATATTTTTTTATCGGTAAATAATAGATAAAAAATAAATATTAAAAAGTTTGAATGGTTATTTTACTTGAAAAAAAAAGTGAGAACATACGCAGAATAAACGTACACGTGCTTTTAAACTTAAATCATAACAAAATAATAATATCATTCTAGAATAAAAAATATATATAAAATAATAAAACTAGTCTTTCTCACGAATGCATAAAGCATCAGTCAAGGATTACGATTTTTTAATTATTTAAAGTAAAAATAATTAATAATAAATGCACTGAAAATCTAAACTTCATGTTATGTAAAAAAATTATCATTAAAAAAATATAAAATATTAAACAAATGTAATGTATATTTATATTATAAAATAATAAAATATTTAAAAAAATTATTTTTAATGATTTTATATTCAATACAAGTCGCATGCAGTAATATGATAAATTAATTTTTATTAAAATAAAAATAAACTTTCTTATATATGCATGTATATATACACCAATAAGGCCAGCAAGAAGTGTGATTTTTTAATCAAAAATTTTTCAATCTTATTAATAAATGAAAGTTATTAATAATGAATGCTTGCCCTCCTTTGAAGTGAAAACTAGACCACACTTGACTACTTTTGCTTTTTTTTTTTTTTTTTTCTTATTTGAATGCTGATTGCGATGCCCGCTAGCGTTTGGAATCGCTCTCTGGGATTCCAACCACCCCGTTGATTGGTAAAGCTATCTTAGCTCATAAAGGAATGCGTTGGTATACATCATAGTCTCATGATATAAGCGAAGGCAACCAGACCGCAGCTTGATCCAATCTCACCACGTTTTGGGTCAAGAGACTGACTCTTATGATTCCGAGCAGACGTGGACTCCGGACCAACCCACAATTTATTAAGAAATTTATTGGTTATACTTTGAATTGCACCATTAGTTTATTGCTTCATGTTCATCTAAGGAGTCAAGCATAAATTACAGGTTGCTAACAAAGGAGATCTGGATATAGACTTGGTCCAAACCCAATGAGTGTTGGTAGGCCTTAGGTTACAAATTAATTTAGACCTGAACTCCCTTAGGTCTAGGCTTAGATCCAAATTCAGAGGTACCTGGAATTGTTCCAATCTGATAACAGCCTGGCCTAACATTGTCTATAGAATATGCAACTCATGCTAGAGTTCCATGAGAATCACATTGGTTGTGCCAAGTTGCATCAAATTATGTATGTACCATGTATTGTAGTCAATGTGTTTTTATATTGTTGAAAATTTCCTATGTATTGGCTACCATTAATTGTTAGTAATTTTGGATTTGCAAAACTAGCTAAAAAAAATTTAGTCTAATGATACATGCAAAATAAACCCACCATTGATATGTGATCCATATTGTTTGGGCTTATGCCCATCACCATTCAATGATATGGTCAGCATTTTATGTAGGTTCAGAGCTCAATAATGACCCAGGATAGAAGGGCATATTAGACTTTCATTGTAAATAAGCTAGATCCTTTTTTTTCTCTTCAAATCTACGATCAATTTCTTCCAATTGAGAACACCTATTAGAGGACCAAGAAGAAAAAGATCTAAGCCCCAGCATTCCTACTGAATGCTTCTTTAGATCAAAGAATTCTCTATAGTTTTTTGTGTAAATCAAAATTAGTACAAAATAGGTACGATAATGAATTTTTATTTTATTTGATATTATAAATTCCACATATGTGATCATACAATTCTTACATGTGGTAGTAGAGCTTGCATATATTGATTTAGAGCCCAAATTCTTATTGTTTTATGTTGATTTATACATTTACTAGAGTTTTATATTGTAGTTGGATGGGTTTTGATTGCATACCTGGCCTTGTCTGCCCAATAAGTAGTTCTTCGTTTTTTTAATCTTGGATCTATTTGGATATAAGTTTAGAAATTAAATTTAACATGATAAAGGAGAATTATCACTCCTATTTTTCTTCTTTCTTCTTAACCTTTTTAGGTTTGGGGCAAAAAAATTATAGTATAAAATAGAAAAATCTCCTCCTCATTTTCTCTGGTCACTGCCCTAGTTTTTAAGTTGATTCTATAGGAATTTAACATCGCATATGGGTAATTTAGAACAATAAATAATAATATAAAATATATTACCATATTTGTTTTGTGCCAACTTTGATCAAGAGGTCCTTCTAAATAAGCATTCATCAGGAATATTGGGGTTAGATCTTCTTCTTCTTACTCCTTCAGGTGATATTCTTGATGAAAAAAAATGATCGTAGATATAAGGAGAGAAGAGGGATTTATCCTATTTATAATGAAACCCTAATGGGCCCTTCCATCATGAGTCATTGTTGGATTTCTGATCCACACAAACTATCAACCATATCACCCAATGGAGGTATGCTCAAGCCCAATCATGTAGATTACTTTTAATAAGAGTGGGTTAATCATGTTTGTATTATTGGACCAAATTGGTTCAACCAGTTTGCAAAATCCAAAATTACTAGCAATTAATGATAGCCTATATACAAGAAAAATTTTCAGCATTCTTCCACTTGGACAGCATTAAGTATAGTTGTTTAAGTTTTGAAAATATTTATTTATTTAAAAATGGTACTTAGATTGAACAACTAAATCTTAATATGGCCATAATTTTGAAAACGTGGATCCTTTGATGTGTTACCTCAGAAAGATTCAGTCTTATGAAAGCAACCAACACTAAATCATGACAGTTATTATGCCTCTTATTGATATACAACTAAACCATGGTTACAAGTGTCAATAACCTCTACTAACATGGATCATGATGTGATGGTGTGATAAGAAAATAACACAACAGATGTGATTTCATAAGTGCTATTCTCACTGCTGGTCCTTTAAACAATTTCTTATCAAACCATACATTTCAACTAGAAGCTAGAGAAATCTCAAACGATATTCATAATATATCTAGTGTTCTCTAATAAGACACTTTGAAGTTTCCTTATGGTATCACCAATGAGACATTCATAACTAATACTTAAGATTAACACTAAGTCTCAAAATTTTTAACAACATGATATGTCATATATCTAAAAGGTGCACAAACAAATATCAAAGTAGCATGATATTAATAGAATCAATGATGATCATTAAAAATATATGCAGGAACAAAGCAAATTCCAAATAAATCAGCATGTAAGAGTTTATCATACATAACCAACTCTCATATAATGTATAAAATAAAGAACATTTATTAATTACGAACTATGGTTTTTACTAGAATTGTTAGTGATGATATCTTTCCTGAGAATTCCATAATCACATTATTTTAATAAGATCTAAAAAAGCAAATTTAAAATTTCTTATTAGGTTAACCAATTCATAGTTGTGTTTAATTCATGCGCATGTATTGTATCATATCCCATATTATGTGAACCTCTATACTTAATCCATGAACATGTGTCTAGTTATTCTTCTAATTTCTACATGTAATGTCCAATCCTCTTTATATGACCTACATCATATCACATCATAACCCCTCTAATCATATTTTCCAAAAAATAATAAATACAATTATATATTAATACCTAAAATTCTTTTATATTACTCATTGCTATTTTGTTATATATAAAAAAAATATTGTAAAAAATTCTATGTATGCAAATTGGTCTTGAAACTATTTAAAATTTTTTACATCGAACCCTAGTTAAAATGAATTAGGGTTGCATAAAGATAAAATATTCTAATATTAACAATGAATGAGGCTTAGAACTCTACTATTTTTCTTCCTTTCCCTCTCTTCTTGCTCAAGACTTAGTTGTTAGACACCAATGGTGAGGAGAAATATGTGTTAAATTTGAGACTTGAGGTAAAGTGTCCATCAGATATAAAATTAATGTTATTAAAAGAATATAAGTAGAATGTTCTATTATAATCTATTTAACTTGATTTTGGGATCCAAGTGAATTGAATTGATCATGAATAGTTTTGTCTTGGCTTGCCATTAGCCCATTTAAGCTTTGCCCGCTCATAAATGGCTTGAGGGACCCAGTATTCAGTTTACCTCAACTCATTATCACCCCTAACTTAAGCTTAGAATTGAATGCAAATGCTTACTTGCAAGATTTCAAAGATTAAAATATAAAGACGCAATATAAATTAATATTGTTAAAATTAATTTTAAAGAACTCAATAATAATAATAATAATAATAATAATTTGATAACAAAATATTATTGTAGAGATCTTATTAGTTTGATTAGATCTCATGGTGTAGCCAAATAAGAAAGTGCCTTCCCTTTTCTGTTTGAAAGAAGGTTTCTTACCGCTTTCAACTAGAGTTATAGATGGATTGGGTTAACTCGTAACTTAACTTGACTATGTTTAAAGGCCTCCATACATTAATCGAGGAACAATGCCAAGCTCATTCCAAGCAGAACATGTCAAACCACCTCTTTTGGTTTCTTACACTCAAAGAATAGCGTTAGGGGGCTCCAAAGTTTTCTCTAGGGCAAATCTTCCAACACTTTAGTCAATAAAGCTATTAATAAGTCTTAGAGCTAGGTGAGGGTTCCAACCTTTAAAAGACTAAGAAAAAGTCCTTTATCTATGAGGTGTAGGGCTACTTTTATAGATATTTGGAGAAGTTGTGTTGGAGCTGCACTCTCCTTGAGTGGCTAACTCTGATAAGCATAACAAATGAAGCAAGGAGAGGAGTTTTTCTTGAATTACGCAGCAAAATCCTGCCTAGGTTAACCTACACTTTGGATAAGGATAAAACTTTTATAAAAGTCAGTGCTTTCTTTGGAATGAAGGGGCAAGCCATTCAAGTATAGAAGGTCGACCACATTGCACTTAGCTGTCGCTACTTGCCATCCATGGCTATTCAATCAAGCTGCCATGCCACTTTCGTCCATCCACATAGTCCAAATCTATGCTCAAGTCACAAGAGTAGCTCTGCTTCTTGCTATAACCAATCTGGATATGAGCTTAAGTAAAAGGTATTCTCCCGTCATTTCCTCATTCTTGGACCAAGTAAAAGGCCTCAAGGCCAAATTAAAGCTAGCAACAAATCCTAATCTAACTGCTCTGGCCACAACTATGGTCGGTTGTAGAGTAATCAAACTCATGAAGAGTCCGAATCCCACACTTCGTTCAATCGAGGGCATTGACGATGAATTCAATAGGCACCTTCCTCTTAGAGATCGGTTGAGCCATCACAGAGAACAGTGAAAAGTCTTCTCTCCTACCATATACATAAAACCCCAGTCAAGTTATGCATTGTAGGGGAGTTATGGATCATGCGATAATCCATATATGATTTATTATATGTTAAACATGCATATATACTCATGATATTGAGATTATTGACCGTGTTTTGGATTTATGAAATCCAGATTTTCTATTAGGGAGTCGACCAATCCATGGCTCAGGCCTACCTAAAGATTACTACTTATCATTTGATCACATCAATTTGGTAGCATGGCTAAGTGCTCTTATTTGGTACTTCCCACAAATAACACTAATTTATCGATATCAAAATTTGATCTACATGCATCAACCGAAAAACAACACTTAACTCATCCCAAGCAGAACACGTCACACCATGTAGCTCAACTTTCTGTGCTCAAAGAAAGAACATAAGGAGCCTCAGAGTTTTTTTTGCAAGAAATCCTCCAAAGCTCTAGCCAATCGAGCTATAAAGGAAGTCTTGAAGTTCTTTGGGCTCCAAATTTTAAAAGGCTAAAAAAAAAAAAACATTTAAAGGAGTTGCATTGGAGCTAGCCTCTTTTTAGGTAAATAGAGGAGTTTTTTTGAAATTGGGCAGTATAATCTTGCTTGGGTCAGCCTACACTCCAGATAAGAACAAAATGAAGGGACTAAATATGAAAGGTTGGCCATATTGTGCTCTGCTGTCGATGCTCGTCATCCCTGGTGATCCAGCATCTTCGACTTATATCTAATCTAAATTTTGGGTTAAGCCTGGGTCTTACATTTATGGTGTCTTGGTTTGGAGTTGCTGAAGACGCCCTCCGTTACGGAGAATTGTCGCTTGGAAGGCGTCCTCCGACAGTAGGTATCTAAACGCATGCCCTGGCTCTCATTGCTTGGCCACAAGAGGGCTTACATTGGGTGCGATTCCATCCGTCAAATTTAATTTGACGCTGGTTTGGACTTGGTTCTCTTCTTCGAATCAACGGCTGAGATGATGCAGGGCTGGCAAATCTAATAAAAGGTTTAGGGTTCTAGCAGCTGGGAATCGGGAGGGATTGGAGCTCGCAGATCTGCGGCAGCTTAAACTCAGACCCATCGAGGAGAATAAACGAACCATAGTCCTTCAAGTAGCATCACAAAAGGTCAAATGATTTTGCTTTTAAATTATTATTATTATTATTGTCTTGGATTATCATTATTCAATATCACCAGTAGATTTTCTTTAGATTCTATTTATTTGTCAAGAGCTCAAATTGCGTATTTTGTGGGCATGACTTGGAGAGTAGTTTGATTTTATTACCTCTTATTTCTTATTATTCTGCACCTTATTCGAAGTTCTCAAAGCATTTAGCTTCTGTCCACCCTTTCTCTTCTTCCTTCTCCCCGAGTTTTTATTTTATTTTATATTTTTTAAGTCTTGGTTTTATGTTTTTATTGAGGTCAATACATGTTTCCCATGTCTGTTTAAAGCCTATTTCTATCTTAACTTTTCATTGTTTATTTATTTATTGAATCCATTAGAGCCCTGTTCTTCGTTATGTACTCTAAATATCTCCAGCTAATTTGGTTAGACCTCAACTGAATAATGCTGAAATCTTGTTCGTTGTTGGATGGTAAATAGTTGATATTTATCTTCTTACAAAGGAGCATCAGGGAAAAGAAGGTTTGGTTGGGGAATGTAGAACTAATTTCTCTTATTTTGCAGGTGATGATCGAGTGTTGAATTTGAACATATGAAGTGTTTGTTTAAATGTTTATGTGAATGCTGCTAGAAACCTCAAGACTTGAATTTATCTCAAGTAACTCCGTCAGGACTTAGGCCTATATCAGAATTCTTGTGTGGAACAAAGATAACATAAGCATGCGGTAGAATGGTCAGTCAGCTCGCCTTCCTAGAAAACGCTTCTACAGAGCACGAGCCCACAGCAATCCTCTCAGCGACTCTCACTTCCCCATCCCCATCAGCCCTGCTGATGTGGATTATTCGCAGCACTACCCCCACTTCTTCCCCTTGGAGAGATCTGATAATGACAATGGTAGTGCACCGCCCCCCAAAATTCGATTTGCTGACATCGGTTGTGGGTTTGGTGGATTGCTTGTTGGCCTCTCCCCCCTCTTCCCGGACACTTTAATGATTGGAATGGAGCTCAGAGATAAGGTAAAAAAGGTTGCTTCCTTTTCATGTATATACAATCGGTTTAATGGGTTGATATGTTGTTAAAATTTTTAATAATTTTGTATAGGTAACTGAATATGTAAAAGAGAGGATATTGGCCCTAAGAGCCGCAAACCCAGGCCAGTATGAAAATATTTCAGTTGTTCGCACCAATTCTATGAAATATATACCCAATTACTTTGAGAAGGGCCAGCTGTCAAAGATGTTCTTCCTGTTCCCGGATCCCCACTTCAAGGAGAAGAACCACCGGCGTCGGGTGATCAGCCTTCAACTTCTTGATGAGTATGCATATGCATTGGAGGTTGGAGGTATCATATATATACAATTACAGATGTGGAGGAGCTTGGAGATTGGATGAGGTTATGCTTGGAGGATCACCCTCTGTTTAAAGCTGTGCCGGAGGAAGAACTTGAAGCAGACCCAGTTGTGAAGTTGTTATCTTCTGCTGCTGAAGAAGGTCAAAAGGTTGCTAGAAATGGGGGCCAGACTTTCCGGGCTGTATACAGACGCATATTGTCAGATGATGACTAATCTGCTTTTGTTGGAGCCAGGGAAACACATCTCATGATATTCTAGCCGCTGGACTTGCTGTCTGCTAGAGCTGGATAAGATATGCTAGATTGTTTCGTGGTATGATAGGTTTTGTAGCTTGTAGTTTTAGCTGCACTGATGTTGTGGTGAAGCTTGCTTTATGGTAAACATAGATGGCTGTTCAATAAATTTTTAGTTCAGATCTTTATTATTTTGTCTGTCAAATGTTGTTGCACGCTTTGAGTTTATACCATATGAATATTTTGAGCTGCTAATTGAACTGATCTAAATGATTCAGTCTCCAGGTTCTTTCAGAACTGTAATGAACTGAGGGATTTTTTATGCCATTTGTATTTCATACAGTGATATAATAGATCGATTATGGTGGTGTTGGTTAGTGCAGTTATGTTTTGTAGTATATTTTATTCTGAGCTATGTGGTAAATGAATACGGATGTGTGTTAGATGGAATTAGACTAAATCTAAGAAGATTTATAGGTTGCTAATAAGATTTGCACTAAAATTGTTTAATAACTTAACAAAAAATTGTTTACATTTTATGATATCTTCTACCTTTCTATCTGGAGGAACTTACTTAAACAGGAAATCGGGATAGTTGTACCATTTCTGAAAAACAAAAGAACTTACTTCAATTAATTTATGCAGAAACCTAAATGCAGTATCACTACAAAAGTTTCATAAAAGGATAAACATAGATCATGAGTACTTGAGCAACTGAAATTTGTTTAAAGATGCTCTAATATGTTCATATAAAACATAAATTCGTGACATGCAACCATTAACTAGACAAACGCTGTCCTCGAGTTAATGAAACTATAAACGAAGCCATCTTGCATGGTCATCCAATCTTGTTTTGCTTATACATCAATAAAGCAGTGCAAGGGGGGTGTTTGCCCCAATTGTCTCATTTATGGTCATGACAACATTTACCCACAGCATGGGTTACACTAGAAACCAGAAAAGGTGTGCAACTTCTTGTGAATGTGATCATTTGGGCTTTCCAAATTGCCACGAGGTTTATCCATGGGTTTGCTGGAATATGTGCAGTGGTCAGAATACTGATCTCAGAATTGATATTACCACAATTGGTGTAGAAGCAATGAAATTTGTTCATCAGCGATATGATGACGGCAACTGATGCCAAATTTTGTGTGTTATTCTTATAAATCTTCTTTGTAATACACATTTACGAGGTGTCCTTTCTTATTTCAAACAAAATTTTCATACAATCCTCATCAATATCTTGATGGTTTCCTGCCATAAGTATATCTTCACAAGAATTTTCCAAAATTTTTGCTAGCATGGTACTAAAACCCATATGAGAGACCATATCATTGAATCCCCATAACAATTTTTTCCACAGCAACTGAACACTGTAATTTTGCATGGGCAATTTAATTCTGCAACCAATACTCTTCAGGTCAGCCTACAAAAAATATAGGCCTTATTCTTCAAATTAATGATCAAATTAATCAAATGAACTGAGCTGCTCATGAGCAGCCCAAGCTCGGGTTGCTATCAACTTGTTTGATCTTGGCTAAACTAGGATATGAGTGAGCTCAAACACATTTCAGAGCTCAGCTTAGAGCCTGAGCGATCTGGTACTTGGCTCAGCTTGGTTCATTTGCATCCCTAGATTAACATGATATGCAAGCACTTGCAAGATTTCAAAGATTAAAATATAAATATAAATATAAATAAATATTAGTTTTAAAAATTAAATATGATTATGATGATGATGATGATGATGATGATGATCTTGTTCTTCTTCTTGTTCTTCTTCTGCTGCTGCTGCTGCTGCTGCGAGAACTTGTTACCTGATAAGGTCTCTCAACTTATCCAAACGGTAATCCCCCTCCCATTCCCACTGCTTCTTCTTGCATTCAAAAAGGGGGTTTATTGCTGCTTCCAATTAGAGTTCCACTCTCATCCACAAGGATTGCTCTGCCGCTGCTCAGTGCGATAAGACTTCACCTTCCACCGGAGAAGGAAGCTCTTTGTTTTTGAATATAGGTATCAACTCTTTAGTTTTCTCCTCTGATCATTCTTGCTGCTTGATAACTCTCGCAAGAAGAGCTAAGTTTCTTGGACTCCAATGAATTAATTTGCTGCTTTTTTTTATTTCTTTGGAGATTTAGATTGTTGGCGGAGAAATTAGGGGTTTTCTTGTGTCTATTTTGTCTTTCTTTCTTTCTAATTCTATAATTTCTGAGATCCCTTTCAGTTCTAACCCTAGGAGACCAATCTATTCTTTTTTTCACCATCTGAAAAAAAAAGTTAATAAATGGCTGATTCTCTGCTCCCAAATCCCTACTCCCCTTCTTAGCTTTGCTTCTTTCTCAGATCCCTAGGCTGGAATTGAGCTCCAGGGTTTCTCCAGCATCCAAAAGCTAGGTTTTTTGCCTTGGATTTCAGGTAAATTTTGAATCATGCTCAACTTTGTTTGTTCTAGGTCTTAAAAGAACAGGTTTTATTTGTAGAACTCCTGATAGATCAGAGTATGTTGTTTGCTTGATAGAACTCTTGATAGGTTAAAGGATGTTGTTTGCTTATCAGATTTAGGTTTCTGACTTCTTAGCCATTTTAATTCAAATTTGGAACTTTCCAGGTCTGTGCTGTGAAGCTGTTATAAGAATCCAGCAATTGATTCAGTGATGTAATGGAAGTTGATTTAGATTCTTGTGTGTGATTTTTTTGGTTCTGTAATATCGAGTTTGCAGCTCAAAAGGAATGTTAGTATTAGGATGGTTGGTGATTAAAGGGACCAAGTTACCAAGTTGACATTTGAAGGACATAGTTATCTGATTCGGTTTAATGTCAACATTCTGCTCAAACAGTAGATTGAACTTTGACAGGCAGATTAGTTTCCAACATACAGAATTAGGCATTTGGTTACCTTACTGGTATTGATACTCCCTTAAGTTGCAATCACCTTTATTTGTTTATAAGGGATTGGTTTGTGCCATTTTATGTTGTTTGATATGATCAAATATAAGGTTCTTAAGGCCGTTAGATGATCTTTAGGCCTTTAAGTAATCTGTGCATTATTCCTTATGTTGTTGGATGGATGCAGGTCAATGGATTCAAGCAATTGACTGAAATGGATTAACTTTAACCTAAGTACAATCATGAAGATCGGTGTAGCAAAGCTTTATAAAAGATGCAAGTGTTGCACATGATTGATATGCTTAAAATTAGCATGTAAATTTTATCAACAAATTCAACATTCTTAATTAGACTTAAGGCATTCTGTGGTGGGTTGTGGAAAAATATGCTTGTACTAGTTTAGGTTGGGTCAGGTTTTAGGATTGGGTCTAACATGATAAATAATTTAAGCTGCACTTTTTTAATATCTGGACCTAAAGATATTTCAAGTGATTTTTGTCTCGATTGGGTTGAATCCATTTTTGATCAATCTTGGACCCAAAACAAGTTACTTTGATTCAATTGCAGTCCTATGTATAGAACTATGGACTAAACAAGCTCAACAATTGCCATCTGTCGCTTGACAATTTACTTTGCATAAGGAAGTTACACTGCAATGTTGTGCAATGAACTCGGTGTAAAGTTTTGATTCAATCTTCAAGATGGCTTCGGGTGCCCACTAGATTGCTGTTGGTAATTTTGCCACGGTTGTCGATTTCATGAATATTATCTAAGAGCATTTATTGGGCCCCTTTGGCTAGCCAGATCCTTAAGGATGTAGGAAAGTTTGATATAGGCAAGTATTTGGAGTCATTAGAAGGTTTTACTAATCCTCGGATTGAATAGAGGACCTAGATGATGATTTGAAAGAAAATCTCCTTTTCCTCATTTTCTCTTTGCTGAGTTTGGTTCTTGGTTACCTTTTTCACAAGTGACATCAGGGAGGGATAGCCTGTTAGAGGTCGAAGGTCATTGGTGGCAAGCGTGCAAGCAGAGCAATTTGATTCATGATGCTGTTGAAAAAAAGATGTAGGAGTGAGTGACTACACTGTGTGCAGAGTTTGCAGGGGTAAGGAAGAAGCCATTTATCACATGCATTTTTCTTGCCCAGTGATGTCATCTATATGGTATAGATAGCATGGCAGGGGATCTTGTCAAAGAAATCTACTCTTTTGTTCAATCATTGTTCTTACTTAGAAGCCCGATGGGGATGAATTGATCTGATATTGTTCTAGTATCACTAATTTCAGCTCTGAAGCTATATGTTGCAAGCCTGGAAGTTATAGCCTAAAAGAAGTTTGAAATTATTTGAGGGGAAAGTGTTGTCTATGTGCTAGGCTGGTGCATTGACTGGTATCACTCGTTTTGCATTTGGTCCATTGGTTTTTCTATTTTTCTTCTTTCTATTGCTGCTATTGTTTTTGTGCTTTGGAGGTGTGATTTGGAAAGTGGCTGCGGTGCATAATTGGCATCTGCAAGGAATCTCCTATTTTTTGCGATCAATGGTTTCATGCTTAACTTGCAACTTAAGGGATGTTGGGGCTTTTTAAAAAATGATTTATTAGTCAGTTAATTTTTCAACCACCTCCTACTTATTGCCATGGTCCATCAACTCTCGGTGCTGAAACTTTTATCACCTTTGATTTCATCTTTTGGTATTGAAGTTTTGAGATATAAATGCTTGTTCATGATATTCATGATCATCTTTTCTCTTTCGAAATCCTATCTTTTTTGAGTCTCTTGGACTTCTTATAATTTTTCAATGTTAAAGTATTAATGATGAACAAAAAAAGTCCTTGTGTGGATATGTCATATCAATGATGGGAGCTAAAATCCAGAGGATATTTGATTGGTATGCATGATTTTGTACCATGTGTTTGGATGGCAATGTATGCCAGAGTAAGTTTGGTTGAAATGCTATGTCAGTCTCAAGTATCTCATATCATGCCAATGTTGGTCCATAATATGCATGTTGCATGTAAAAATGCTCAATTTTTGTAAACAACAAACATTGTGGGGCATGTTAAAGATGTTGGTCCATAGACACAGGCTTTGTAATCGATACATGATGATCTGGATGGAAATGGAAGTTGAATGCACAATGACACAGGTGTACCACTTAAGAACCTCTTGAGTGCAACATCAAAACGGATCCATTTTGTTGACCCTGATTATATTAGGTCATGTCATCCAGTTTGGCCTTGGTCTTTTGTTACTCCAACCAAGTCGAAAAGTTTCACAAGAGTCTGCTCTAATTTGTTTCAGTTTGAGACTAACCGTAGTACACATAGTTTGTGACAACCCAAATTATGCAAACCTTTGGTTCTGGTAATCACAAAACCAGACTGTATAGCCAACCATTACTTTCAAAGAAAATAACAACATAAGAACCTTGTTGTGCCCAAGCTTCTAACACAAAGCAGTACTTCAACCAACATCAATCTATATGGAGCTTCTCAGTGCAGGATTATCCAGGATAAGCGTAAAGCATGTAGGTATATAAGTCAATTTTAAAGTTTGGAAACACAATCCCCGGTGGCAATGTGCCAAAACTGCATTTTACTCGCCAGAAGTATTATGGGAGGAACACAAACACCTCTAACCCAAAGGCAGGGTAAAAAATGTGGGTACAAAGTTTGGTCTATGTTACAGGTTGTTATAATATCTTTGCAACTGCTCTTAGATAATCCCTAAGCCTAATTCCAACTTAATGCTATTTGCAGGTAAAACGGTCCCCAGCTGCAACCCAGGAATCCATTCACATCTTCTGTTTGAACCTGTAAACAAGAAAACTACCTTTGCAGATGAGATCAACCGAAATAACCTGAAGCCTTGAATGTCAAGCCTCTTCTATCAAGCCTGTGGCATTCATCTTGGACTTCTATGCACGCTCGGAAACATCACTTTCATCACTTCGCAACTGCCCTTCAACATCATTTTTATCACTATGCAACTGGCTTTCAAGTATCTCCAAGACATTATCAGGGGGGCATTTGTCAGCAGGATTTTTTGGAGACATTTGACAGAAGCATTCAGGCCATGAATTTGTATAGAAAGACTCGGGTGGAACCCGCTTATGAGGCCCGCCAAATTTGGTTCTGAACATAACCTCCTTGATCCGCTCTTTGAAGCCAGCTGCGCGCCCTTCCTCAATATCCAAGAATATTGGAGCTAAGGCTTTTCGGTCAGGTTGGATTATGGTCCGGAAGCCATAGTACAGACGATGGCCCATGAGATTATTTGCAAAGTTACTTGGGCCATCATATGTCGGCATGAAAATGTCTGAGAGGAGGCAGACCATGTAATCCACAGCAGCACCAGCCAGCCCTTGTGCATTCTCCTCCAGCTTTTCAGGTCCCACTGTGCTGTGGTTTTCAAGGCGAGGGAACATTGTCCTGAATGGCTTCATGAAGCGATCTCCACCAAAAAGATCACCAGCAGCAAGATAGATACGTGTGTTATTGTCAAATCCCATGGATTGCAAGATGAGGCCCACCTGCACAGGGACAGGAACTAGGTTATTTCCACAATCCTATTTGTCCCACTTGATTCCAGGAACAGCTTCATATGTTCAGCATGTCTCTGAGCAAATACCTTAAAGCCTCAGGTTGGAATATATGTAATTCAGGACCAACTAATTCTCACGAGGAGGTGATGCATACATACACAGGAGAACACTTATTTTTAAGCAAAGCCACATATCAAAATTTAATCAGCAATACTAGCCCAGAGATCAACTTTACTCTACAAGAAGCATCAGTTTTTAGCATTAAAAAAATGCAACAACAATACACCTCCACATAACCATTGCATGATAATACATTTGAAGCGTTCATGCATGGCTTCTGATAACACGTAATCGCACAATGTCAAAGAAAGTATGCATAGTGTTTCTTAAAATCCAACTTGTGGATCTTGAAGCTCAAAATATCTGGAGAAAATTTCACCCTAAGAATAAAGACTTCCTAAAGCAACAAACTGCCTCTGCGTTTTCAATTGATAGCATTCAATAAGCTATTCAAGGGTGTGCATACTTCCTTTAAGTTAATGAAAAAACCCACTAGTTCCTCCTAAGGGGCGGGTACTGTGTGATGGAACAAAAGCTTATCACAAGATTTATCATGTAGTCCATCAATTGCGCACCTTCATTAAGTGTTATTTGGTTCTCTATTAAGTGCACAATCAGCAGTGAATTCTTGAACCTGGGAAAAGATTGCTAAAGCTGTTTAAATAGGAAGTTGGAAATGAGTCTGGGTTCCCTTTTGTATAAGTTACATAAGAAAAGGAGGAACTCAGATTCAAAAAGGAGGGTCAAAAATAGAATAATGGGAGAAGAAAGAATATTGTAGTAGTGACAGAATTTAAAGACACTTGAAATTGGAATATTGGATAGAAATCAATGATGAAGAACGATGCATGAATGGACTCAATATGCTCGAGGTAAAGCATGTTATTGGATGTCATTTAACAAACAAGAACCCCTCGATTCAATGGAGGTTTAGATATCATAGATTTCTTGTAGTGTCAATTTGGTATTATACTATTAAAGCCTTGCAGTTTTATGAAGGACCATACGTGAAATCACCACAGCGATAAGATCAAGCAATCTTTCCCATTCAAAACTCATTTTCCATTTCTGTGTCAGTCAGGCCTGCTAAGTCCCATTTTCAACAATTTATTAATTTTGGTCTAAGTTTTGTATTTCTGAAAAATAGAAAATATGAAAAATGAGAAAAATTGAAACAAAATAAGAGAAGACAAGGAAGTACATATGAAGCATATTGTAGTGAATGCAATATTTGAATTTGTATCTTTTTCATTCTGTTGTTTTCAGGTTGAAAGCCTAAAAGTGTGAAAAATCATAAAATCATTAAAAACCAATGAAGATGTAAACAATTGTGCTACATTAGCTGTTTTGAAATGACGTTATATTGACACCTACATGGAACTTTATCAACAAAAACCATTAAAAAATGTGCTTTCGGTACTAAAGGAAGATCCATGCAGATCTGTTGTAACAATGAATTTGGAAGCTATCTAAAGAACTTCTGCAGCATAGCTGGATACACAAAAACTGGATTTGCACAGATGAGAGAACCTAACTCTAATGCTGAAGTTATCTCCACTGTGAAGGATTAAAGTGGAATAAATTGGACATTTTGATGAGCATATTGCAAAGCTTGCATATGGGACAGGACACATCACCTGAAACAATTGTGAGATAAATGACAGGTCTATACACTGAGAGAGACAATAACAATATCCAATGATCCTTATCCTAGATATTTGAGTGACATGTTTTAGAAATCTGATTGGGAATGATGGCAAGTCTAACCTACTTGCTAGGCAACTGCAGGATAGAAAGGTGGAAAATTTTACCTGTTCTGGAGTTAATGGGCACTTCCCAATAAGCATCCTGTCCCTATAAACGAGTACCTTCTCTGCAAAATTTTTCTCTCGGTATTCTTTCAAAATTTTCTGTTCTCGAGGAGTAAATATATCCAAACACCTGAAAAATTTTGCATACAAATCTGAAACAGATTAACTCAGCTGAACTACAATTTGATGGCATTCAACATAGTTTGGTAAAACTGTTTGCATGCTGAGTTGCATACAGACTTTTAAGAAATGAAGATGTTCATGAATTTCAATACAATGAAGATGTAATATGTAGGGAATGCCAAACTATCTAATTAGGCCAATAAAGCAGCATTGTAGTTTTCATCAGTGGGAACATTCAATAGAACATATTGAATTTCAAGATTGAGAATTCGAAAAGAAGGCCAAATTATTATTTGTCACACATCCATCTTTTACCCAACCTTCTGGTCAAGATTAGCAACAAATCCCCTA
This sequence comes from Metroxylon sagu, assembly GCA_017589505.3. Taxonomy (NCBI): domain Eukaryota; kingdom Viridiplantae; phylum Streptophyta; class Magnoliopsida; order Arecales; family Arecaceae; genus Metroxylon; species Metroxylon sagu. The sequence continues at coordinate 601,982 of JACVBY030000463.1, read as the reverse complement.
TCCAAAATTCTAATACAAATCTGAAAAAAAAAAAAAAAAAAATTACCTTCAGATTTGTGACATTGAAAACCTTATCAAATTGAACCCCGGATTAAAATATCATGTATTGTGCCCATGACAGTCAAGGGGATGAGGACTGTGTGAAGTGTGAACACTTAGCACACAATGGTATGCAAAGATACACAAGTTTGTAAATACATAAGAAGTTATGCCAATCCAATCCTTTTTTTAACATATAAATTTTAATTGTTTTATTTAAATGTAAAGACAAGTTTTAAACAATTGACAATAGCTCCTGACTAATAAACAAAATTATAGACTCATAGCAAAACTAGTACCTTCCACTTTGATGCCCATTTGATGCGCTGGTTAGAAACTTCCAAAACACTTGATTTTTAGTTTCCATGCAATTTAAGAGATACAAATTATGATCAGCAGTGTCATCATCCAATTCAGCTGCCCACTATTAATTTTGAATTGTCAAATCTATTCCCAAACACTAACCACTTAGTGGGAACACAAATCTCTCTCTCTCTCTTTCTCTTTCTCTCTCTCTCTACTCTCTACTTTCCAAAACATATGATCTTTGGTTTCACTCTATCATAGTCTTTACCAAGGTTAGCCATCTCCGTATAGGGGCCCCGTACAAGCACCACATTAATACACTGTCGGTACGCCTAATACGCCAGTTCAGCATACTAAGATTCAGTACGCAACGATACTAGGTCCCGGTTTGATACTAGTACAATATGATACACTTGGTATGAGTCGGTACACATCAGTACAGCGTACCTTGGTCTTTACCCACTCCGCTGTAATAATAACATGTTATTACCCTTCTTAGTCTCAATTTATAGGTTTATTTTGATCATCTATGTTGTGTCTTATTAGATTTCCAATTTTTTTGTTACGAGATTTTTTAATAATAGAAAGGGCAAAATATACTACAATGCTTCTTTCCAGTTGCTATTACCCACATCTCCTAAATGTCATCCCTTCTTCCTTGTAACCAACCATAACCTCTTCCCCTCAAACATTAACAATGTCACTCAATAACAACCTTAATCAACGCTTGATCATCTACCTTGATTTTGAAACTATGTTGAGCCCATGACTTCAAATCCCAACAAGGTGTCTTGTGAGATGCTAGAATGGGTTACCGTCCCAAGTGTTGGGACAAGACTATGCCTCCATCGCCTTAACATTCCAATTAGCGCATCCTAAGACATCCCATATCCCAAGCATCATGCAGGATGATGATGCAACCATTCCATGAAAAAGCCGAAATGATCCTACTCTACGAGATTTAAAACCTTGGTTAAGATCAAAGTCTACAAAATCGATAAAAAAACTGTACCGATACATTATTGATTCAATATAGTACAGTCGATATGGTATGGTACGCATCTCGTATTGAGACAAGATATCAATATTTTCTCTTTCAACTTGAAATTGGATGGCACAAGATGGTTCTGCTCCAATCAAATCGATTCAATTTATACTAAATCGAACCTTAATCTCGTACCGATACCTTATTAGCATAGTACAATCGATGCAGGTCGATACGGCAGGCCTTGATAGAGACCATTAACATCCTCAACAATGATGTCTAAACAACGGTTATTAGAATGAGTGATCAAACATTGACTCAATCGAGAGACTAGGTCAATAATTCGATGGTCCACCTAGTGGGTTAATAAACGAACCGCATGAACAATTAAAATAAAACTAAAATTAAAAAACTAATCCATAATGATAAATAAATATAATTTTCCTATAAAATTCAACTAATTTAAAAACTTTAAAATTTAAATCCTTAAAATTAAGTTATTTAAACTATAATAGAATATAATATCCACACTAATACTTAAAATTAACCTCAAATTTCTTAAAAAAATTAAAATCTTCTAAATTAGTCAAGAAAAGAGAGATGAGAGCAGCTAGAGAAGAGGAAAAGGAGGATTTCGATCTAAAAGATAAAAAAGTTCCTAAAAGATGCCAATAATATTTAAATTATAATGGTTACAAAGTAATTTTAAAAGGCATGAAAAAATCAATTCAATTTTATCATTTCACACTAAATCACCAGGTCAATAAAAAAAATGACCAGTTGATCTTATTTTGGCTGGATCAGATGTATAACCTGTCTAATTAAAGAATCGAACTGATTCGAGGTTTGGTTCACTGGTTCACTAATTGGACCAGCTAGTCCGGTCCGAGTTTTATAACTATGGCCCAAACAGTCCTTCTATCATGTGCATATCCATAAAAAGGCCATTGACATTATCATCTAAATGTCTTTGCCTCTCCTTCAGTGTCAATAATCTAAATGATGCCAATACCTACAAGTAAATGCTACTCCATCGAACCACCTCCAAGGGGTTCGGTCCTTGAAAGTCTTGAGTTCTTAGTCAACAACTTTGTACATGATAACTACATATGCGGAAAAAGAACATTTTAGTGATCATGTTTGACATGTCTGTGGACCACATTGCAACCTAGTGAATACGTATATTTTGCCAACCTTCCTACAATGATGTAATCAATAGCAAGGCCCTTAGTGACTTGGCCAATGCCAACACCTCTCCCCCACATGTGCCCACTCTTGCCTGCTTCCATTCCCAAATATGCCCCACCACTAATGAGGATTGTTTTGATTAACTCAACCTCACCTAACTAGGCTATAACCATAGGGACCAAATCATACTTTGCAAACCACTAAAACAAATTCCACAAGAATGCGGTCATAGCAAGCTATGGTTTGTCATCTCGGTACTAAAGGGCGTAATGGTAAAGTTCTAATATAGTGCCGGTACGCAAAGTATACCTCGTATTGAGTGTTCGTATGCCCCCATGCAGGTACCAGTATAGTACTGGCATGGTATGTGCAGTATGGTGGCATACCGATCGATATAGCTTACCTTGATACCAAGGCACTTGGTGACTTGGCCATTTGCACACCCTCCTTCCCTTCCATTTTCATATATGCCTCATTGCTCTAGAGATGTGTTGATTAACTAAGCCTTCCCTAATGAGGCTGCAGCAAGGGAGACCTAATCCTATGGAATGTGTTGATTAATTAAGCCTTCCTAATAAGGCTGGAACAAGGGAGACGAAATCCTACTTCGCAGACCAGTGGAACACATCTCCACCATTGCCAGTAGCATTGGTGGCAAAGGAAGCCCATAGCAAGATCTCGTCATCTTGATAATGTCCCTTGTCATTGAGCACTGTTCAAGGTTGTAATGTGAAGGTAGATGGCCAAGTAGCTCTCTTTACTGAAGAAAGAAGAAAAAAGAGGTGTGCAATGGAAGTAAGAAGAGTTGCAAGAAAGAAGACGAGCCTTGGTGGACAAAGAACAATGGTAAAAGTTGTGAATAAATGGTAAAAAGGAGAGAAGAGGAGAGTGTGAAGAGACATGAAAGGAAGGCCAAAGAGGGAGAGTTAGGGGCTGATTTTACTAAAATGTCAAGCTAGCTTGACAATATCTTATCATAGTACCTTTACATGAAATGGGTACATAAAAACCATCCCATATGCACGTGGACAAAAGCAAACTCATGCTCACACCCACTGATGCCCACAAGTGTGCAAGCATACATGAATGCACAGACATAACCTGAGAGGAAAAATGAACATTATAAATAGCAAACTAAGGTCAAAAAGGTGTTAAGATGACAATTCCAAGACCTAATCATGCCAACTTAGCTTTAACTGAACAAAACGCCTTCTGCTAACTAAAATAACTATGCACTGCTGATCTATCATAAATGATGACATTTTAAGTCTGGCTTCAGCTGAATGCATGACTTTGTATTATCAAAAGTTAAATCACAAAAAAAAAAAAAAAAAAAAATCAACAGACTTAGATTGACAAAGAAACTATTTTATATTGCTTTATAAAAAGAGTAAGATGTCTCGCAATGTTCTTATTACCGATTGGTTTTAATATCAGCAGTGACACTATTGTTAAATCAAATATGCATATATGCATGTATGACACATATATTGCAGTTAAGATATATATCATACCCAGCAAAGGCAAGCATATCCATCTCAAACCGAAGGTGTATTGACATGAAATGGCCATTTGCACGGAGCTTATCAACTATCTCACTGCTTATCTTCATTATGTGTGGCTTGAATCTAAGTGCATGATAATTCACCCGACACCTCAACCTCTGAAGTTCGGGGTCATCAATCTCCTCTGCCAAACGATGTGAAAAGGGGGTGAGGTAAATGGCACCATGCTTCCTCATCTTTTCCAAAGCAGTAGTTGTATACCAGCTCAGAGGAGCATCCCTTGGTGGACGAATCTGAAATAGAACAAGATATATAATGAATTTTCTGAACTTCATATATGCACCATTCAGAATAATTAAGAATAATATCATGCTAATCTTTAGCATTCAACCTGGTGAGATTTCATCTTCTTGGTCTTTCCATGTGAAGAGATCTCAGGAAGCTTTTCCACTATACGGATATCATACCTTAAAACCTGGATGAAATGCTCAACATCATAGATACCTGGAAAACCGCTGGGTGCGGGTATGAACATCCAAATTAGTAACATAAAATGCAAATTAATATATAATTGAGAAGAGAAACATCTTAACAATAAAATAATAAATCATAAATGCAGAGGCTTCAGCACTGCATATGATAACAACTAGCAACAGTTTTGACTATAAAACAAGCAACTTTATCTTGTATAACAGTCATAACAGAGTTGTCTAAAAGACTAAAACAGACATGAGAGCTCCGATCAATTGAACAAATGAAATTGCAAATTTACTGACAAAGAGTTTGATTTAAAACGCAGATAAATCTTCATGCGCATCAATGTGAGAACAATACTAATGCAAGATAGTTTATGTAAAAGTACAGATGCACAAAATATAGGACTTTATTCCCCAAAGATGGCATGGAATTGAATGGAATTCCAACATTCTAACAACTCGACATACAAAACCAGATTGAAAAGGAATGTCCAGCTGATATTTACAACAGTGGCCTGAGAAAATTCAAGAGAACAAATTGATTTTTTTTTTTTAATGGCTACGCTAATGACCCAAGATGATCATATAATATAATAATACTTGAGGCAGGAACAGTTTCAGCACCAACACATAAATTCTTACCATCAAGGTCTGAAAACTAACTAGACATGTTTCAGCAAAATATGCATTTGAATCATATGCCTAAGATTCATCAAATTCTAGCCTTCAGCAAGTAATGCTTGACAATTTGGATATACTCTTCAGTTTGATTTAGATCCGAAGGTTTGAATTTTATTATTTTGCTTTTTTAAGTTTGATCCCTTCTCATCTCTCAGTGATTAGCAATTAGAGAACACTAAACAGTAGCTGGAGGATGGCATTAATAGGACAGACAGAGGTAGTAAAACCTACTTATTATTTGCATCCTCTCTCCTATTTCTCCCTCATGATTTTTCCTCCCATGTGCTTCTTCCTATATAATTTTATACTCATGCTTTCCGTATTAAATGGAGTAGAAGGAGATGTAATTTATATAATCCTAAACAATTCACAACAAAACAAAGTCCACCTTGACATTACGGTTGAAAGAGATGGATACAGATATTAGGTAGCACAAACATCAAGTTAATAAGATATTCTTACCAGTTATTATGCTCATAAAATTAAAGCTGATCTAGAGAGACAGTCAGGATTAAAGCAAGGTATTAAAGCAGCAGCCAAGGGACCTAGCCTGCCCCAAGTCCCCTGGTCTTTCCTGGATTTCAGGCAGGGCTGTTGCTCGAACATTTAGGCCAGCAATTGGTGCTAAGCGCCATTTTCTTTTTGTAAATTTGATAATGTTTAAATATACAGTCTGAAATAAGAAAATGGACTTCCAGTATACAAAAAGAGCATAACTGCAGATACATGGATGTTGATACCTCTCATCATGCCAGAAAGAATTTGCATCCAACTCTGGTAGCACAAGTGTCGCATTCATGATTCTTGCAGCAACAACTGCATTGCATATCTAAAAAAATTCCACAGAGAACTTAATATTTCATAACACAACCTTGGGAATAAAAAGGGACCTTGGCAATGATGCTATTAATGTGATTAAAACAACCTTAAAAAAATTAAGAAAATAATGCATTGCACCAATTTAAAAAATGATTATTGAAACAACTGAAAAAATTTATTTAGTAGATTAGTTAAATAAAATGAGCCAAAGGTAATGTACTAGTTTATATTTTCTTGAAAGAGGTTAGAAGGACAAGTGTGGAAAGCTGTTATTTCAGCTGGGAGGAGTAAGTAATGTGGTTTATTTCCTTATCTTAATGGGTTGTTCAAAATGAGTTGGTACCAACCCTTCTATAATTTCTTTTAGGTTCTCCCTTCTTATCAATTTGTCTGCACTTTTTGAGATGAAGGGATCCGAACATGTTTGCTATCATAACAGATCTAACCACATGGATTAAAGTAATGGTGCAATGATGGTGATTTCTGTGCAGCATGTATTATGCCAGCAAAAGACAAGCAACATAAAGTGGCGTGAACTGTTGCACTAATTGTGCCAGTTTATATCATGACATATAGGCTTGTATCAGGCTATGCCTGTTCGATATGCACAGCATAAACCAACAGAAACTTATATGGACCCAATCAGGATCCTTTAAGACTTGAAAGCCTTTTGGATGCTTTTAACTATGTTATGTTGGGTTTTTAAGGATTTGGAGAGCTTCTATACTGGTGAACAACACCCACTGAGCCTAACAAGGACGTCAAGGACAAATCTGCTTGAATCATCGTATAACTTTAAGCAACTCCATCAGGGAAACTACATTTATTAACTTGCCTCTTTGAAATTTCTTTAAAAAAGACCAAATTTTTAACCTTCTTTTAAATTTAAATGGTTCAAGTATGACATGGATATATTACATCTCTAAATATCATGTGACTATATATTATTTTAAGCATAGTGGAGCTTTCTTTAGAATAATGCATTACTACGATGGTGTTTTATATGTGTTAGTTAAAATTACATGTTGCCAAGTAATCACTGCATGTACATGTGATTATTAGCAAGATGGTAGTATAAATTGCTTTTCATTTTGGGTAACAGAACTTAAAATAGTTAGAAGTACAATTGGTTTAAACCATGGTTTGCCGTCTCGAACCAAATCGGGTGAGACAGACCGTCTCGGACCGAACCAAGCCCAAATTGGGTTGGTTTGAAGCCTTAATTTAGTTCACATCTGTCAGCCCGTACCCATTAACCATTTCTTACAAATGCCCTCACGAAGGTTCGGCTAGAGTTCCAAATTGCCGAAGCCAATTTTTTGGCTTCAATCAAGGACGGTGGCCGATAAGCCTATATGCACTGCCCTCTCTCTCCGCCCTTTCCTAATCTTACCTTTCCTCCCCCCCTCTCTCTCTCTCCCTCTCTCTCCTTTTCCTCCGATTTTTTTGATTGCTCTGCTCTTTCGATGCCTCTAGCTAGGGTTCTGACTTCCAAATTGCTGAAGTCAAGATTTTTTGGCACCGATCAAGGATGGCAATCGACAAGCATGTACGCACTACCCTCTATCTCCCTCCTTCCCAATTTCGCCTTTCCTCCCTCTTTCTCTCTCCTTCAGTTCTTTCGGTAGCTTCTCCGGTCCTTCGGCTGCTGCTCTAGCTGCTCTGCACCTCCAATCCTTTGGCTGCTCGCTTCCTTCCGAAATGGCATCGGTTCAATATATATTAGTAGCGTGCCGTACCAATAGCCAGCTGAAATGCAAAGCTGGTACAATAAGACAAACCTTGGTTTAAACCCAAAAAGGAAAAAGATAGTACATCTAGGCATATGGGTAAACAAGTGGGCCACTCCATGTGATGCAATAGAACGGTACATGTATCACATAAGCTTTCTCAGCGGCAACACTAGCATGGCAAGTGGCACATGAAACCTTGGCTTTTAAATAGAAATAAATGGAGAAACAAATTGACGAACCCCAAATATTTTAGTATTGTGGATGGTGTTTTTTAATGTTGTGTGGAGAAAAAGAACAGTACCACTACGAGTTGAATAGGTGCCGAAATAGATTGCTATGGTCATGATTTTGATCGTTACACTTGTGCTTTGGCTTTACCATACTAAAATTTTGTATTTCATTTCCTCTTGACTAAGTCATATTAATTTTTTTGGGAACACATCTTCCTAACCACTTCTTTTTTAAAGATGTGGATCAGGAGGTTGTTGGCTTGACTTAGGATTGATATTTGGATCTGATTTGACATAATAGATGAATGTTCAATCTTTTTGTGAAGCTGATGAGAACAGATCCTGTCAATTAAAAATCAAAAGGGGCTAGATATGATATCTAAGGTCAGATCTAGGTAGGGGTCTAAATGGCACCTGAAAACCTAATAGCTTGTCCTAGTTATTTTACAATCGTCAAGTACAGATCCAATTTAATTTTTTGATAACCTTATCAGCTTGAAGGCATATTCCGTTAATAGGATCCAATTTTTTTATCAGGTCAAACTTAGATATAGCTATATTCAGATCCCAAAACTAATAACTAGAACATATTGACACATACCATATATGTAACATATAAATATAGGGATATAAAGAGGATTGGCTACATAACTTGCATTTCTTACTTTTCTCCCTGTCTAGATTTATGCTCTTTTCCCACACATGCTCCTCTTTACCTTTACCGCCATTCAGTTCCCAAATCCCAGCTGACACTTAGATTTCCATTCTGTTTCAGTCAAATCAAACACAAATGGAAACTTAAATACATTCCCAAAGTGACTGGAATTTTTTTTGTCAAAACTAATCATTCACATACCATATCATGCTCCTTTCCCATCCCAATCAGCCACATATTCACTATATATGGAGGACACTGAAGAATCATATGATACTATTATATGCTTAGTTAAGTCGAAAAACACTTGAATATAAACTTGAATCTGACTGCTGATCAAGTTGAGAAATTCAAACTCGATTTTGTCCTATCAAGTTCCGATGCAGATACAGCTTGGATCCAACCAGAGTCCTACCTATTTATAGCCCTAGATCTGTGAGAATCAAATCTGATCTTTAATACAAAAATCCTAAAGCCTAGAAAGCTAACTAAACATGGACTCCATCATGCATGAAAAAGAAAGGGAGAAAAAATTAAAATAAACAAAATTTACATTAAGCTTCCTCGATACCTTGGGATGGCCTTACCCCTATCATATAGACCATAAGGACTTAAAACCTAAAAAATCTAGGTATTATATGAACCAGTGATATAATTTAAATACGCTTCACCCCTGATTTAAACTCATCACTAAAGATCCCTATATATGTAACATTAAACTCAAGAGTCTTAAATATAGGCCCATAAAATAAATGGTTGTTATTGCTTTGGAAATAGGAATAAGACTGAAATTAAGATCTAAACCTAAGACTCATATAAGTCTTCAATTCATTAGTAGCCCTTTTCAGATTAAATTTTAAACCAAACTAAGATACTATTCTCTTAAAAATCATGGAAGCACAAATACTAATAGCACATATACCCAAATGCAGATAAAGAATTTTTGCACTACACAGTGAAATGCATGCCTGTAGTGGCTAATCTAGAGGGCATGACTTCAAGGAAATGTTAGGAACATCCATCACCAAGACAACATAAATTAAGATTCTCTCTTTTACATATTTGCAAGAGTGCTGATAGAGGTATGATGAAGTGATGAGGCAACAGAGACTACTCTATGGTATATATATGGCTCTAGAAGAGGGTACCAACTAGTGCAATAGGTAAAGTTTCTGAGGTTTGGACCGGGAACCTGGGTTCTGACTCCTACCCTCACCTAGATAGTGGGATATCAGCTGGTTCCCCTTGTCCTAGTTCTCAAATAAATAAATAAATAAACAGATAAAAACATAGTTAATTAATATTGGATTTGCAATCTCAAAGCTCATTACTACAATAGTCATCCTTGGTTACCACATCGAGAAAAGGGTACACAAATGCAATAAAAACTTTACAATTAAGGTTGGAGACACAATGAAAAGTAAGAAGTATTTCAAAAATATGTATAAAGAAAGGAAAAGGTATTAAGTTGCCAAATATATCCTCAATTCTTTGCCAGAATAATAACGGCAATTATTAAACATCATGGTTTGCAATATTTTTCTATTGGAGTATCCAATTCTGCAAAACTCAAGATTTTAAATTTCATGAGACAGAGATATCTCAGTTTTTTCATGGAATGAGATGTCGTGTCCTGTTCCATCTCGATCCTCAACTCAGTCAGAAATCCCAATGCGTACTTTGAATACTTTTTTCTAAAAAAAAATATTTATAAAATTTTAATGTTTTATTCGATTTTTAAATATATTTAAACTTTAAAAGTTATATCTTTATGATACATTAGATTTTTATTCGATTTTTAAACATATTAGCTTTAGTGTTTTATGGCCAAGACAGGATGAGATAGGACGATCAGGATCGGTCTTGGAATCTCTCTAGGACGAGACATCTCGATCATCTAAACCTCCATCCCGCCAAGACTTGAATCATTGGCAAAACTAATAAAAAAAGTTACCAATCATGGTTGTTACAAGGATGCTTGCGCAATTCAAAGTGTGAGGTTTGAGGGTATAACCGGGCTGCTTTTTCTCTAAAGTAGTCTACAATGGCAAATTTCAGGCATTGCATCCTCATGAATATGCTTTCTAAGTGAACCTGCAGATTTTTGGGTTACCAGCTGTGGCATAGTCTCATGTTACTAAATCATTCTTATAATGCCACTTTTAGATTGACCACTCACCCAAGTCACCCAACAAATTTTCAGTAGAGTTATGTCATTAGTTCTTTGTTGTACTCCTTGAGATTGACATCTTCTAGTACCTCCTCTTTCAAGGTTACAACAAAGGGCACCTTGCAAGGGAAAGGCAGAGGTGCCTTCCTAGCCACGATTTTGGAAATAACAAGGCCTAGCCCAAAAGGAGGAAAGCATTTTTCCATTCTCTACACAAAAGGGCATGAAAGGACAAGTTCATTTTGATTAAGCCACTGTGAAAGGCCTATATAGATCATCATCCTCTATTATCTTGGAATTCATTATCCATCCTTACCAACTACCACATGCAATTGTTAAGACCTGTGTGCACTTCCCTATACAAAATTGAAGAACATAAACCATTCTTTTATATAATCTGATAGCTTAGGTAATTCTATTCTCCAACTCTCTAATCATATTTTAAGCCTTGCTGAAAACATCAATTATTTTCATTGAAGAAATAACCCATCATATGCACTAAATATTCCCAAAATACTAACTTATTTTGAAGCAATATTTCCATTAGCTTGCGTATTGATTATGGCATCTGTAGGAAGCAGGCAACAGAACTTAAAGAGTCACATTGCATGTTGGGAAATTTCACAGATTGTCATGACATTTGGAAACACAAGTTTACATCATCCAACTCAAACAAAGTATCAAAACTTCCATAACATGAGGTGATTTAAACCAACATATCTAAACAATTGTCAATTATTATTATTTTTTAATTAAATTATCATTGCAATTGAATATCTAGACTAGTGCAAAATCAGCCTGTCAAGCTTGATTTTTGCTAAGATTGGGGCTAAGTCTTTTTGACCTGATGGGTCATGCCTCAATTTACAGTCCCAATTTGAAACCAGGCCAAGCTTGAACTGTTTGTTTGGCAGCCCAGCCCAGCCCAGCCCAGTCCAGCTCGATACATATTATATAATTATAAAAATAATATATCATGAGTAATATTTAATATTACACTGATATAATTATTATATACTAATTTAAAATTAAAAATAAAATTGAGAAAAGGAAACTTGGGAATGTAGAACCTATAAAGTTTCATGCCACTCTGCTCCCTCATCTCCATGGCCCCTCCCTTCCCCACCCAGCATGGGTCGAGCATTGATAGAGTTAAAATTGGCTTTTATTGCCTATGATTAAGCTTGTCTGGTTGTACAAAAGGTTTTAAATACCAACAACAAATACCATATTGTTTTTCCATAAAAAAGTACAATATTGGTATGATACATACCAACAATGCATATGGAAACTAATATATTCCAAAAAAAATTTTAAAAAAAAAACCATCGATGTCAACTAAGTTTGTTATACAAAAAATCGGAACCATTTCGGTACCGAACCAATACGGAACGTATCGTACCGAACCGATGGTGTATTGATTAGATGAACCAGGAGGCTCCAACCCATGAACTACTCCAAATCAGGCCGAATCTGGCAATTTAGTTTGATTCAGGCAGTTCAGTTTAGTACTACGATACAGGGTTAGTACGAGCAATGCAGACGGTTTGCCTCGCATACTGAATCGATAGGCTGAACCATCCTAATTCCAACTAGGTTCAATTTGCCTTAAACCGCCCAATTCAAGATTGTTCAGCTAACCTGAAGTCAACCAATATGTCCCACCACCGGTACATGCCAGTATGGCTTGATATTGCTGGTATGAATCAATATAGCCGTTCAGCATTTTGACGGCCATACTAATGCTGACTTGTGTACGGATATGGTATGATAGTGGTTATATCATCCCATTTTGGTGGTTTTTTAAACCATGGCAAAGGCAAAGGATTGGTTTTGGTGATGAGGTGGTCATGTGAATATTCTAGAAGAATGGCTACATCAAGTTATCATTTTTTTAAACTTTTCTATGTTTTATCAAGCTATGAACCCACCAAATTTTGCAAGAATCTTCTTCAAATTCTGCTCAACTATAGGATTGCTTGGCACCTCAAGTATTTTCTTGTGATTAAAAATGATAGAACCTTCTATTCTTCTCATTTCCACCTTTTAAATTATCAAATATGCTACCTCTCCATCAAGTAGCAACAATAAAGAGACAACCAAACTGTTTCTAGTTACAAAGGTCCACCAACAAAATAGTTCTTTTAAAGTTATTACTGACATGCAGGATAAGACATGTATATTTCAACATTTACCCATTGTACTTTGTATCAAGACTTAATAGCATAAAAAAACAAGCATTTTTTAAAAATAAGACAATGTCACAACTAAGTATTTTTCATACCGCACTTCGTTGTTGATTCAATCCACCATTGCAACGCACTCGTAGATAGCCATTACTCTCACTTGGAGGAGCTAGAACATTTACATCATAAAAGAGACTTCAGATTCATCATCATAAAATCAAAGCACTTCAGTACAGAACTAAAAACAATCACAAATCTAGTTACAAGCACTATTTAGGAAGATTAAAGTAAATCACATACGAGGCCAATATGATCGTGGAGCAGATGATGGTCTCCAACCACCAGAATCAGCTGTTCTCCAGAGCTTATTTACATCAACATACTTCAAGGATGTCGATAAAAGATAGACATTAGAACATAAATACTGGTACAGCTAAAAGTTCAAGAAAGCTATAGAAATACATTGCCATAGCAAGGATATTTTGTATAAAATTAAAAGCTATATTGATGATCATACAGAAAAAACAAATCAGTAAAGCATCAGGCCAAGATAGTATATCGTACATCAAACATATGCCACATATAGATCCATTAGATCTTCTAGGATTTAAAAATAATTAAATCTGTAAAGCATGAAGTGCAAACAGAAATTTGGTATATGCAAAATGACAATTTAACATTAAATAAGTTTGCTGCATCAATAATGTACCCATTTGCAATCAAACAACATGATAAAAGAAATTACAAGCCACAGCCCATAGTTGAGATCACTCTTGGAGCAAATAAAAGTTTGCAGGTGCAACATTTTCTGGTCTATTTTACATATGTTAAGCTTAATCTGGACCTCACCTCGGTATAGCTTAAAAAGGACTCGAAGTTCCCTAGACTAAGCTAGAAAGTAATAATGTGAGGGGTCATCACTAGATACATGCAGATGCTAATAATATTCATATCAAAAACATTCAGATGCATGTAATACTTATTTATAATTAGTATTAACGGTGTAGCAAGTCAATGGAAAACCCATTTTGCAAGGGAAGGGGGAAAAAAAGAAAAAGAAAACATTGACTTTTCTTATTTCACCAAGATTCAATCAAATCAAGGCTTGAAAAGCAGCAGCAGTATCCAGTTGGTCAAGGAACTGCATAGTGCATGTACAATAGGTGCCTACATGGATGATGTTCTAAAAATATTAAGGAAAAAAAAGAGTTCATAAAGTTTGATGACTCCATCGAGTTGGATAAAAATAAGTCAAAAATCAGGAATAAATAAGTAAAATCTCATAAAATGAGAAAATATATGTATACACTTCCCTACTTATTTAAGAGCCTATGTTGGTATGGTATGATATGTGAGCATAAGAAGATAACAGTATTTTCGTATGAACCATGCTCAAATTTTAGATAGACTACTGCAACAGACAAAATTATGAATTATCAAATGATGAACCAAACAAGCAACAAGGTTATGTGACATATAACTAAATCTAAAAAGTACATAACTAATAAACAGATGTAGTATTTAAGCTACAAATTTTCAAAACAAACACTTGGATCAATCTTCTTCTCCCAAAAGTGGCCAATCCTGCCTTGTCATCAGACTCCACATGTCTACACACTGCACATCTTATCCACTTGGGCCTATGCAGGCATTTGACAGCTCACCATGCAGCCTAGCCTCAGTAAAGTGTGGTCATCAAGCTGCATACACATATGTGGAGGCAAATGTGGCTTGATGAAACATATTTCAGAAGACTGGATCAAATGAAACTTTTTCTCACTTTCCACATAGCGAGGAATCGGTTGGTTGCTTTGCTAGCTATGGTGCAAGATCTGTAAGGCTTGATTCAGAAAATGCCATTTTAAAGGTGAGAATTGCCCGACTCCAAAAACATATACAAATTTAGTCTTGCCCACCAAAATCTCAATAACAGTACACTTGCTCCCTGGATTTCCAATTTCTGGGTACGAAATGGGATCATGATGGAAGTAAATAATCATTCCATTCTTATACCAATGAATGATAAAACAGATTGTACAATTACATGCATATGGAAGCACACAACTGCTTCATACTCTCACAAGCAGAGATAGTAATGAACTTAAAACCTTAGACCTCATCAAAATCACAACTGTTCCATACTCCCACAAGCAAGCAAGAAAACAGAGATAGTAATGAACTTAAAACCTTAGACCTCATCAAAATCCTAGTGCAATTTTGCCACCAATCACATTCTCAATGTCCAATTGAAAAACCACAGCATCTCAACATTTGGAAGCAATCAAGAATCGAAGCAAACTAACCTCCACCGGGTTGGAAGGATGGATCACCCCGATCATGGAGAACAGAGACAGAGTACAGATCACAAGAGCGACCACGGCGATCGCCAGCCGCCCGGCGAACCCATTCAACCCCCAGCCGAGCTGCTTCGGCTGCCTCGGCCCCCCTCTCCGCCCCCAGACCTCTCCACCCCTAACAGAATCAGAAAAAATGGGGAAAAATAAGTAGAAATGCCTGAATTCGCGAGAAAGAAAAAGGAAGCGAGAACGAGTGCAGATGGAAATGGAGATCGAGTACCTCCTCATCGGAATCGAAGATGGGTTCTTCGAAGATTTGGGGATTAAGGGTTAGGGTTTCGAGGACTCTCTATCTCGGGAGCTCAGATCTGGACTTGGAGACTCTTCGTCTTATACTTGGGAGAGATAGAAAGGGGGTTGGGGAAGATGTGAGGTGGTGGTCCAGGATAAGGCGTTTGCACGCCGCGAGAACACGTGATTTCGGTGGGTTGGAGGGCCTGGAGGCACGGGAATGATAGATCCGCTACAATCTCGATTTGAAAGAACCCGTTACAATTGGTATACGTGGCCAAGTACTTTTTAACAAAAAGGGACGTAAAAGAAAAAATATAACTGAAGGGAATTTTTTTAAAATAAACAAAAAGAAAGAAAGAATATAATATAGAACGATCACTGGAGCTACGTCCCAATGACGTAGCGTGAGCAAAAAGATCCAATGAAAAAATTGATATGTAGCCATACATAAAATATAAATGAACATTAAAAAATAACTTATTTTATAATTTAATTTTATTTTTTTTTAAATCTCCTGGCAAACATTAACATTTGACCGGTTCAAAATTTTGCTCAAGTGGGAGCTTTGCATCTAAAGTGCCGTATTATAATTTTTGTTAACCTATAAAAAATTATATGAATATTTTGAGAGATAGTAGAATTAATATGAATTGATATGGGATGAGTGCATTTTGTAGCTTCAAGTATAATTTTATAAGTCATATGATTGGTAATAACATTTCTTGATCTTTTTATTGAATTTATTTTTAATTTTATAATAAAAGATTTGTAAAGGAATCACAAAAATGTGTTAATAAGTCGTTATCATAATTATCAAATATAATGTCTTTGGCCTAAAATTATTGTGCTATATTTTTATAAGAAAACTTCGGATAAAAGATAGCCTCTAAACTAAAAGAGGTTATACTATGCAATCATTTTATAATAAATAACAGAAATATTTTTACTAATATAAAATTAATCATTTTTGTCATCTTCTTGGTTTGGTTAAAGATTACTTCCATAATTTGACAAAATAGGATCATGATCTTTTAGTAACCAAGAGGAATTATAGTGTGATTTGTTGGTATTATTGAGGTTCATGTATCCTTGCATGCCTTCTTCGATTTATTTGGATATCTCACTTTCTATACCACACCTCTTCAAATTCAAGGGTCCATGTAGTGCTTAACCTTGAGCTTATTGAAGCAAGCTAAAGAAAGACTCTTGTCAAGTATGTTAAACACTTGATCAGTTGTTAGAATAAATCAAATTATAAAACTGCTTGTGTAAATAAAACAATAGCCTATATTGATATGCTTAATATGCACATGAAAGATAGGATCAACTGCATGCTCTAAGGCATTGATATTATCACATCATATGACAAATGGTTTGTGAAAGAAGATAGTATATGATTCAAAAAAAATAAAAAAACTAATTTGTTCGTGAAGGATAATGGATTTCTTTTTAGCATTTTAAGAAATAAGTTTTATGCTACCTACCAACTCAAGTTCAGTTGCTTAAACACCTTTTTCTTAAAAAGAGGAAGTTTTATCGGCTTAGTTATTGGATGAATAGGCCTCAATTGATAATGAATTCATAATGATACACTGTATATAAATAATATAAAATATATATAACTACTTCTTGGCAAGACATGATGCATGCATGACATGAGCAAAATATAAGGTAACCTAGATATTCATAATGCTTCCATTAGCATATGTGTTAGAATAATTCTATAGAGATAACAAAATAAAGGAAAAACAAAAAGAAGAAGAGAGAAAGAGAGAGAAGCACTGTACCATTTGGAGCTATATCCCTAAGATAGTAATGTTAAATTGATAATTATAAATAAATTAATCGACTGCCTAGATATATTCCATCTAAATAAACCTTAAAAATTTAATTTATCTTAAACTTTGGTTATAATTTTTATATTTTTGCAAACATATGTATATCAATCTTTTGTCATTTGAAAATTTTGTTCAAGTAGGGGGTTTGCATCTATGGCCTAATTTTTTTATTGGTATGCTATATTTTTTCAATCTATAAAAAAATGTGTGGACATTTGGGTGATAGTAGCAATAGTATAAAGAGGGGAAAAGTGCATTGACATCTTCGACACAATCTTATAACTCATTTATTTTGTAATATTACATCTTGTTCTTTCTCATTAAATTTAATTTTTAGTTTGTAATAAAAGATTTGCAAAAAAGTCATATGAACATATTGACAATAAGTCACTTTCGTCATTTTAAAATGTTGCTATTAAATATAGTGTTCTTGGCCTAAAATCATTATGTATATTATAATATTTTTATAAGAAAACTAAAGATGCATGATACTCTATCCATAAAGAGACGGCAAGCAATGCAATTATTTTATAATAAATAAAAAGAAATAACTTTTTAATAACATAAAATTACTAACTTAACTCTTTTCAGTATGACGGATGTATCATAAAACGCTCATATAAATATGTCTAGAAGTCCAAAAGCTTTAGAGGGGCATCACTAGAACTTTTATGAGGTACTGTTGGAGTAATTAGCAATAAAAGTGGCCATCCAATTGGTCATAGTATTCATTGCCAAAGTAATTAGCAATAAAAGTTGCCATCCAATTGGCTATAGTGTTCTCTTGATACACATGCTTGATAGAGCACAAAGCACAAGGCCGTCAGCAACTATCTTATATAATAAAGAAGAGGAAGGGTTCCTTTTGCTTAAATTTCGGTGTTCTACAACCAAATAATTATTGTCTTAAAGTCTCCTTCAAACATAGCTTTGGTAGATCTTAGACCTTTAGTTACACCAGAAAGACCCTCCCAAGCAACTTGTAGCTCAATTATAGGAATAATAATATCAAATAGATAATGTCGCTAATTGTTATAAGATTGTTAGAAGTTAACCTTGAGGAAGCAAGAGGTGGTGGCTTCCATGAGAAGTTGATAATATGAGGTTGTAGAGATTATTATATGGGTGCCATAGATTTTGATAGTTGTTAAGAACATTTTGATAGCAGAAGTCTTAATGATCTCGATAACCCAGATAAATGCTTTCAAAATAATCAGTTTATGGCCTTTTGTGGTTTCTTGAAAAGCCAATTATTTTGATCAAGCAATTTTCATTACGGAATGCAACACATCCGAATAACCTTGTTTTTCCTATACTCCTCACTGCATTCTCCTTTAGCTCCTAGAGGAAGGCGTCTGAAGAGAGAGAGAGAAAGAGAGAGAGAGAGAGAAGAGTGATCATCACATTAGAGAAGAGGTTGACCTCCAAACATGCACTATTGCTTGACATCCTAGGATTATTTGAGCAATAGATTCTATTTCTCATAAACAAAAATTACAATGAAGATCAATATAAATGCTACATCTATGGAGAATATTTTAACAAAGGAGACAACCTATGTAACCTTCTAAATGAACAAAGCAACTCTAGGGTGAATTCTCATTCGTCTGCTTAATTCAATTTTTGGGTTGATTAGGTATTACTTGAAAAGAAGCTGCATAGCAATAATAAAGGAAATCGAATAAGGCACTAAGGATCCCATAGCAACAATAGAAGTCATTTTTTGAGGGGTCTTTAAAAGGAAACTAGAAGATGATATCTCAACCCAATTAGATAAAGAAGGTTGAGATTTAGAATTAAAAGGTTTTGGGTTAGAAAATTCAATGGCTAAAATCAGCTTGAGAGTAGCTAGCTAGAATTTGATCCAGCTTTATCACCTCTTAAAAAATGACCCATTCAATTTTTTGAGCTTGATGGTACTATGGTCATTAAGTGAAGCCATTTTATGAGATTTTATTACTTTATGGGTTTTGCACAAATAATTTTTTTCAAGGTTTAACTACATAGTTTTAAATTTTGAATTTAAATTAATAGCTTTCAAAATAAAATTACTAGATTTTGCATTGAAAATTAAATTCAGCAATTGAATTTAAAATTTAAGTGCAATAAATTTTTAACAAAGGAAAGCAATAAGATAAAATGTTAAATTCAATTCATAGATTAAAATTTGAATTTGAAGTACAAGATTTTGAATCTTCAAAGAATTTTTAGAATTTTTAGAATTTTAAATTTTGAATTTTGAGTTAGGAACTCAAAATGAGTGATTTTTTTTAGCTTCTGTACAAATATTAAAGCAACGAATATTTAAATTTGAAATTTAAATACAAGTCTCCTAGAATAACATGATTATCAGAGTGACCACGTACTAATTTTTTTAAGGCTAAAAATCTTTTAAAATAATTTTTGTATGATTTTTAAAGCAACAAAAATTGACTAGCAGGAAATAGATTTTTACATAAATTTAAAGCTAGTAAGTTGAAATTAATTTTCTGCACTAATATCAAAGTAGAAATAAAGCTTAATTTAAAATCTTAGCACCTCTATATTTTTCTTTTTTTTTTTAATTCACAATGTTAGCAATTTGTGAGAAAAGGGATTTGACCTTAGATTGTTGGAAAAAAATATTTCTTTCTTAGAAATTTCTAACAGATAACTTTTCATAAAATAAAATTATTAAAATTCAACATAGGACTTACCTGAATTAAGATGTATGAGAAATTATAAATTCTACTCTCTCACGCAGGATGTTGATGAATTCATCGATCCTAAGGTACAATAACCCATCTCAACTTCTATCGTAAGCATGACTGCATAGAGGTGTGACTTAAAGACTCCTTCAGAGGCTCCAAAACATAAGGTATATCTGGCGAAGGAGAAGGTGAAGGAAGAAGAAGGAGAGAAAAAGGGAGGGTAAGGAAGGATTGTTATCCTCTTTTTGTTTGAGAAGAAAGGAAGGAGAAATGGGAATAATTTACATTTATTTTGTTTGGATAGAAAGAGAAGAAAGGAGGGAGAAAGTTATATTTATAAATAAGAAATATACCCTTTGTTGTAAAAAGAATTTAAAGAAATTCTTAGGGATAAAATTGAAAATATAAAGCAAAAGTTTTAAAACATTCCCCTCTCCCTTTCTACCTCGAATTTAAGGGTAAAGAAATTAAGGGATGGACCCATCCTTTTTTTTTCACTTCTATCCCAAACAGGGTTTTTATTATCCTTTTCCTTCTTTTTCCTCTACTCCTCTCCATCCTTTCCTATCCAAATAGATCCTTAAAGAGGAGAAAATTAAAATAACTAAAGCAGTGGAATTTTTTCAAGCTCATAATATAAAAAATGTTGTATTAAAAATCTAGACTTGGAGCCTGCTTATAGGCTTGGTCCAACGATTATTTTGCATGATTACTACCCTATCAATGAGTGAATTATGTTTTTTATCTTATCATGCTTTAGATTCGATGTGGATTTAGGACGTAACAATCCATCGCATACCCCACAACATGCAAAGTATTTATCACTACACATCAGCATTTAATTCAATTACATACAGATTGAACTTTTATTCAATAAATCAATCTAATACTAACAAGCTGCTTAATAATCACATCACTAAAATTGACAAACATTTACAAACTATCAACATAATAAAAAATTAAAACTAATGAGATAACCAAAGAGTCTAGTAATGATTGATTACTTCTATTTAGGTCCCTATTTTATTTTTCTATGTTTGAAATAAAAGAATAATAATCAGGTTTTATAAACTTTTATTCAGTAAGTAATAATAAGCATAAATCAGTGGATCAAGTAAACATTACATTGTAAAAATTTTTGTATCATATCATATAACAATAATAATAGCTAAAATTATTATCTTAACAATAATAATATTTTAATTTCAAATTATGTCTGTGTTATAACAGTTTCTTAATTATTTAACTATAGCTATATAGAATCCCTATGGCAGAACTAATATGTCGCATTTAACCCTGCGGATAGGGGTTGGATCTTTGCATATATTCTTTATGGAGATGGGTCCCGATATCAACATCAATCATTAATCATCAATCATTTATAGTGACTGAGAGTTTATGTATACTATGATGTCAATCATATTTCGTTAGTCAATAATCCAAATCATTAATGTTCAATAATCTTAATTTTCATTCTTTATTTTCATTTATCATATTATTTTATAAATCATTCATCATATCGCTTCATATTAAAATTATAAATGATTTTCTCATGATAATATTTACAGAAAATAGCAGTGATAGTAATCAAATATCAAAAAATTATAAACCATTCTTCACATGATAACAATTTGAAACAATTAACAATAATAATACACAATTTATATCGTGCTAACTTGATCAAAATTTGTAATAAATATGCTATGTAGAATTTAAACTTTTAATAATATTTTAAAAATAATTATAAAAGCTAATTATTTCAAATTGACTGATTATATGAAAGTTTAGCAATTATTTCAATTCAAATAATTATTCATCAATTATAAAATAAATTTTGGCAATCATGCATTCTTATAAAAATCATAATTTATGGTCAGATTATTTACCAAAGTTTGAAATCTTTTTTGCAATCATGAACAATTTATAAAATACTCTAACTTATGATTAGGTTACTTACCTGCTTCAAATAAAATTATAAAAAATAAAATTAGTAGAAACTAATCCTTATACTCTAGAGCTCCATCAGAATTTAAACTTTTAATAATATTTTAAAAATAATTATAAAATCTAATTATTACAAATTGACTGATTATATAAAAGTTTAACAATTATTTCAATTCAAATAATCATTCATCAATCATAAAATAAATTTTGGCGATCATGCATTCTTATAAAAATCACAATTTATGGTCAGATTACTTACCAAATTTTGAAATCTTTTTTGTAATTACGAATAATTTATAAAATACTCTAACTTATGATTAGGTTACTTATCTACTTCAAATAAAATTAAAAAAAATTAAATTGGTAGAAACTAATCCTTATACTCTAGGGCTTCATCAACCTTCTTCATTTTACAACCTTAACCTTTTTCATCCCTCTAAACTATTGATTTGATATCAAAAGATCTCCATTAAGCTCTATTTATAGAGCAATTTCTTAGAGATAAAAAGGTTTCCCATTCTTTAAAGGATTCTAAGCTTTTAAAACCAATAAATTTTTTAATTTTGCATAATATTGATTTCTTTAAAAAAATTTAAAGAAATAAATATCCATTAAATATTTAAAAATAGATTCTTCGATCAAAACTAACTTCTAGCTTATCCAACATAATTTTAAAATATAAAAATTTAAATAAAAATAACAAAAATCATTCTTAATCACCACCAATGGCATTTTTATAATTTATTATAAATTTGTTAGCAATGATATATATTTATAAAATTACTTTAAATTTCTTCCATTGACCTCTGATTTAAATGATTTCAGATGCATTAAAAAGATAACTCAATACCTAACATTATAAATATAGATTTCAACTAAAAATTTTAATTATATTATTTTTTATATTTTTTAATTTAATTTAGTTAAATTATATCTTAATCTAAAGTCAGATAGCTAAAAAAAAATTAGTTCTCATATATTTAGTAGAATGAAATGGAAAGAATTTGAAAGTTTAAGGATCAAAATAAATTTTGAATGAAAGTTTAAGAATCAAGAATATATGTTAGGCTAATCTTTACCGATACATTAACTGAGCCCTTGGTTCCGTATGTTTCTCTTTCTTTTCGAGCATTAACTCAGTCTCACCGCAACTAAATTCCTTCTAATCTTTATGGTCTTCGTTAAATCAAATACAAATTTCAATTCAGTTTCAAATAACGTTAGAAAAGCCGGGAAACTCTCTCCTTCAAAAGCGAGCAACTTTAGTGATGCTCTCAGGTAGAGTCTCCCGGCCATCCTTGAAGCACCTCGTCTCAGCATGTAGAGACCCGCAGACGCTGGCCCAAATCCACGCCCTGTTGATCCTCACCGGATCCTTGTCCCACTCCCAATCCCCCGGCCGCTTGATAGCAGCCTACGCCAGACTCGGCGACATCGCCGCCGCCCATTCTGTGTTCAAAACCACCTCCTCTCCCAGCATCTCCGCCTGGAACGCCCTCATCATCGCCCAGTCCCGGCACAACTCCCCGGCCGAAGTCCTCCGCCTCTACCACCTGATGGTCTCCGATGCCCGCGTCCACCCCGATAGCTCCACCTTCACCGTGGCCCTCAAAGCCTGCGCCCAGTTATTGGACCTCAAAACCGCCGAGGAGATCAAAACCCAGGCATTTGGTGCGGGATACGAGCATGATGTCTTTGTTTGCTCCTCATTGTTGAATTTGTATGCCAAATGTGGGAAGATGGATGAGGCCATGAAGTTGTTCGATGAAATGCCGAAGAGGGACCTTGTCTCCTGGACTACGATGATTACGGGTTTCGTGAATGTTGGAAAGCCATTAGAGGCTATTGGGGTCTATAGAAAGTTGCGGTTGGAGAGTATGGAAGGGGATGACATTGTGATGGTCGGCCTGATACAGGCATGTGCTGCGATGGGGGACGTCCGGATGGGTCGTTCTGTTCATGGGTACATGGTCAGACATTGCATGAAGATGGATGTTGTTGTCGAGACTAGCCTTGTTGACATGTACGCCAAGAACGGGTCCTTGGAGCTTGCACATCTCGTCTTCGAGCGGATGCCTTGTACGAATGTTGTGTCTTGGAGCGCGTTGATTTCAGGATACGCTCAAAATGGACTTGCAAGTGATGCACTACAGATGCTGGTAAAGATGCAAGAATGTGGTTTGCAACCTGACTCGGTTGCACTCGTGAGTGCTCTTCTGGCATGTTCACAGATTGGGATCTTGAAATTGGGCAAGACAATACATGGTTACATTGTGAAGAGGCTTGAATTTGACAGGATTTTGGGAACCGCAGTGGTTGACATGTACTCGAAGTGTGGGTGCCTCTCAAGTGCTCGTTCGTTGTTTGATAGGGTTGGGTTGAGAGACTTAATTTCTTGGAATGCGATGATAGCTAGCTATGGTGCCCATGGTTGTGGTAAGGAAGCCCTTTCGCTTTTTCTCGAAATGAGTAAAAGTGGATTGGATCCTGACCATGCCACTTTTGCTTCGCTTTTATCAGCTTTTAGTCACTCAGGTCTTGTAGAAGAAGGACGCTACTGGTTTGATCTCATGCTTCGGAAATTTGGAATTGAGCCTGCTGAGAAGCACTATGCGTGTATGGTGGATCTTTTGGCTCGTGCAGGTCATGTCGAAGAAGCCCATGAACTCATCAAATCAATGGTTATCAAGCCAGGGATTGCAGTTTGGGTTGCTCTCCTCTCTGGCTGTCACAAACATAAAAGGTTGGAGCTTGGAGAATATGTGGCAGGAAAGGTTCTTGAGTTAAATCCAGATGACCTAGGGATACATGCTTTGGTTTCTAATGTTTATGCTGTAGGAAAGAAGTGGGATAAAGTAGTTGAGGTAAGAAAGGCAATGAAAAAGATGGGGATGAGGAAGGTTCCAGGCTATAGCTTGGTGGAAGTTAATGGGAAACTTCATGCATTCTTAATGGAGGATAAGACTCATCCACAATATGAGAAGATCATGGAGATGTTGGAGAGATTGGATTATGAGATGAGAAAACTAGGTTACATTCCAAAGACGGAGTTTGTGTTCCATGATCTCGAGGACGATGTGAAGGAGAGGATGCTCTGTAACCATAGTGAGAGGCTAGCCATAGCCTTTGGGCTGTTGAACACAAGCCCAGGAACAAGGATTATGATCATAAAGAACTTAAGGGTTTGTCTGGACTGCCATGATGCAACCAAGTACATCTCAAAAATTGTAAACCGGGAGATTGTAGTAAGAGATATAAAACGATTCCATCATTTTAAAGATGGAGTGTGCTCTTGTGGAGACTACTGGTAAATTTCATTCTTAACTCAGGAAAGGTGATTCTTGATAGAGAACAAAGGACAAATACTTTCAAGCTTTCAATTATATGAGCAGCTGGAAGCAGCTTCAAGAGTAACAGATGCTGAACCTGAGGTAAATGCTTATATTTAATTGTTAATCTTTTTTTGAGCGACCTTATAATCTCATGTAATGAGAGGTGATATGTTCTCATACTGTTATGATGCCTCTATGTCCGCTTATGTTAAATAAGGAAAAAATTCATACCTGACTCATACTGTAATAAATGTAAGTTTTTTTTTTGTCAATTTACTGTTTTAGACTAATTTAGTGGTATCCAAATTTTCAACAATTCCAGTTTCATGTTCAATAACATACATATATCTTGATACTTTTCTGAAGCCATACTTACTATTTTCTCACCACAATTTTTGACTTGGAAATCACTAGGAGAAATCAACTCAAAACTGGTCTCATCATCTTTTGGCTATCGGGCACTTATTACACTAATACGAGTTAGTTAGTCATCTATTTGATGGTCTTATTTTGCGCTATCAAGTGAAGTTTGAGGTGTAATCTGTTTTCAGGTGCATCTTTAGAGTTGAAGCTTCTCTCTTTAAGAGAGTATAATCTCTATTTTTGCAATGGGTGGCTTTGTTCATTGCTCTAGTTCTTTGTATTTTAAGTCAAATTTTGTTTCATTATTTGATTGATTTTGAGACTTTGATAGCTTCTTGTTGTCTTGGAATTGTATTATAGAATGCTGTGGTGTTTTGTGCAACATTGCATATATCAAGCTTCAAGAACTACAGCTTCTGGAGTGTCCAAAAATGTATCTTTGTATAGCTCACAGAATAATGGCTCACTGAAGTTTCCTGCTTCCATTTTCATTGTTTTTTCCTAAATATATATTTCTTCTTAGGGATTTTGTTGGGAGCGGATTTTACCTATGTATCCACTTTCCAATTTAACAAATTAGCTGCTAGGGACATAATACCATCATATAAAAGCCTTCCTTTCAATTAATTTCTCAGGTCCATAGTTCAATTAGCTTATTTCCATTCTGAATAAAATTTCAGATAATCCGAACAAATAACATAGATATGGGGATTATCTTATTCTATATACAGTTGTTGATAAACAGGCAATTAAAATGCAATGAAGTTAGGAGTGCCAATGGACCTGGTTGGGCCAATGTCCCAATTAACACCATGGTTTAAAACTCAAGTCTGAGCCAATAATTGAGTGTTTCGTTGGATTTTATATGACATTCATGAATTTTTTTTTCCTTAACTGTGGAAAAGTCATTCACTATAAGTTAATGATGTAATCAGTCATCTGTGGAGTAGTTGTTGCTGCTATTCATCAATATTACCTCTTCATTTTTTATATTTGTGTGTATGGAACACAACTTTACATTATCTTTTTTTTTTAATTATCTAAAAAAGCAATTTCTCTGCATTTGGAATTCTGAATCTTTGCCTTAGATGAATTGTACCTGAATGTAGACTTGTAACCATGGTCTCTTTTCCTTAATCCAGGTAACCTGTTAGGATGAAGGATAGGGACAGTTGCAACACGAAGCAGGTTTTATTTGGAAAGCAAAGAGTCTTCATAATGTTGTTGGGTGATGATGGCAAGGAGGATACTATGTTCTAAGCTTTGCGGACAAGTTATTCAAATTGTTGAGCTTCTGCTTCAAGCAGTTTGTTGGCAGGCTACCATGGATCCTGAGTTCTAGCTCTTGTGAATCTTTAGTCGGTACAGAGAGCATTCATTTTAGCTGCTGTCTGTTACTCAAGGCAAATGGCTTCTTTTCAGGCTGGGAAAATGGCCATAGATGTTGTCACAGTGTAGAATTAAGTTTGCAGTTTTTCTGCCTTTTCCACTTCCCCATTCCCAGGATGCAGTCCCTGTCTACCACAGCCATAAGATGTTGTCACAGTGTTCCATGCAGTTTGCTTATGTGATGAGGTTGGTGGCTGCCCTTTCTTGTGCATGCAAAGAGGCACTTGGCATTATAAGTATTGTTCTGTGTCATAATTAGTGAACAGAGAGGGGCTGACACAGTTCCAAGTGGCCTACTTTGTTGTGCTTGGCTATCAGTCTTTTATGGGTGATGTGCTATCTACTTCAGTGTCTCTGCATAATGTGACTCATTGATCACAAGCTTTATAATCTAATTATACCCATAGCTGAAAATATTTTCAGTTAGTTTCTATTCCCTCAAGAAAAAATTATAAAGGTTAGTTCTGAACTTAGAAAGCATTCTCTGCATATTTGGCTCTGATTTTTGGTTTGTTGTTTGATTAGTAGGGATATTTTATTTGCTGGCTGATAGACAACCAGCTTTGCTATGACTTTCATGTCATGATTCTTCTCTACAGTTATAGTCATTTCAACTTTCAGCCAGCATTATGATCTGAAGTTGGACTGTTGTTTTATAGATCCGAGTAGCACTTTATCCAAATTGTATTAATGCTAAAATATGGTTGACAATGTTAGCACGTAATAACACAATGTTGCATAAGCTACATTTTTGAGCTTGCTGGTTTTCATGAATGCTTTCCTTATGATCTATATTTTAAGTTTCTTATTGATATTGGTCAATTTAGATGCTTTCAACTCATTGACTGGTTCCTCCTTATGATTATAGTATCTTATTTTCTGTTGATCTCAGCTTCTAATCCGCTTTCTTATATATTTCTTATAATATATGTGTGTGTGCAACTGCTTTCTTATTATAATATATAATAAAGTAGTAATAGTAGTAGTACTAGTAGTAAGATGTTACATGTGCTGTACATAGTGTGGACATGGACAACACCCACGTGGAGCCTTACACAGAGTGCATGTTTGCGTGCAAGCATGATAATAGCACATCTTTTTTCCTCACAATTTGGTTAATCTGTATATTTACTGCATGAAGGATTTTTAGTGTTTATAAATGATTCACTAGTCCTCATATGCTAGTCTAGATATAGTAACATATTGATTACTGTTTGCAAAATTTTGGTTTTATTTCCTCTGTTTTCTCTTAGTCTTCATAAGGTAATTACCTTGGGAATCGATGGTTAATGCTAGTTGTGCTGTTATAAGATTTTAAATGTTCTCGATAAAAATGTGCAAAGCCAACTTCAACATGAGGCAGTAATGTTAAAGTCCAGTGAGTCACATATGGCAGATGGGAAGCATGGTTTCAAGAGATGGAAAGCTATCAGACTTATAAAACATCTGAATAACCCATGCCTTATTGTCACAAACATCAAGAAACTGGAATGGAAAGAGAAAAAGATAATAAGATAAAACAGGATAGAACAGCTAAGAAAAAAGAGAAGAAATGTCCCTATAAGCAGTTAAAAAACAACTGCCAATTTGATCTATAACAAAGGTTCAAAAGACTGAAATCAAATAAGTTTTGTTCACTAATTTTATGTGTCAATTACCATATTACTGTTGTTGTTTGTGTAACAACCTAGGACTCCACCTACAAAGGCTAGCCAAGAAGTTATTATTTAAGCTTTTTGATCCTATGTAAGTACCCAAGATCTTCACAGTACATAATTGATGTGGGACTAAACATTTGCCGACATAGGTTCTCACCTTCAGTTCAAGCTATGGCGTCTTCGCTAGACTAAGGGTTTGTATCCAAATCCACATCTAAATCTAATTACATCTAATCACAAACATATAAAGCTTATCTACAATGGCCCTTAGTCTACATAGGTCATGAACTGGGTCTACTCTGATATCATTTATAACAATTCAAAACCTCACCTAAAAATGCTAGCCAAGAAGTTATTATTTGGATTCCTTGATCTTATATAAGTACTTAGGATCTTCTGAATATATAACTGATGTGAGATTAAATACTTGCTAGCATTAGCTCTCAAATAGTATCAGAGTAGACCCAGTTCATGACCCATGCGGCCCAAGGGATTTGGGCTCTATGTGTTTGTGATTAGATTTGATTTAATTTGGATATGGATTTTGATGTAAACGCTTAGCCTTATAGGACACAAGGGCTTGAACGGGAGGACTATATGAAAGTCCATATTGGTAAGCGTTCAGTTCCACATAGGCTATTTACTGAAAAAATCCTAGGTATTTATACGGGATCAAGGAGTCCAAAAATAACATTCTGGCTAGCCTTTTTGGGTGAGGTCCTAAATTGTTATAGTTTGAATGTTTGGAGTTATTGACAAGCAATGGCTATATATTTTTTTTTCTTTTATTTTTAAATTGGGGGGGGGGGGGGTTGAGCTTGGTGGATGGTAGGAGAATTAAATCCCGTGTTTAAATCAATTTTTCTATGTAAAAATCCATCTGCTTTCCATCTAGCATGAGAAATGATTCAAATAAACTTCATAACAATGCAAACAAGTGAGAAAAGGACTTGACACTTGCTATTATATTCTGTGAGGTGGTTTTTATTTTTAATTTGAATATCAAATTCACCCTTAATTTAAGAATAAGAAACGGAACAATAGTTGCCTTCCGTAGAAATTTCCTTTGAAGAGTGATATTTCTATATTTCTAACTTTATTCTTCAAATGCAGCAAGCAATGTTGGTCTTAATATATTTTTCACTTAAAAACAAAACCCCTGTGCTCAAAGTCACTGAGGCAACCATAAAGAAGTCAATAATGGATCTCAGATCAACTATGAGTCGTTCCAATTGGGGTGTGTATTAGTTCTCTTTGCTTGGGTGTGTTGTTGTTGTTTCTGCTTTTTGAAGAGAAGACACTCCTAGGAACACTTTTCTGACTTTTTGTTCTTGTATAAGCACTTTTCAGATAATGTTATCAAAAGCTTTTTTTTTTCCAAAAGTGCTTTTTGACCAAGTCATAGAAATACCTTTTTTTGAGCAATATGAAAATACACCCTTAATATACATAATAAACTACAGATTTTGAGTACATTTAAATTTCAACACAGGGAACACCTAGCCTGGAACATTTGAAAAATTTGAAGGTAAATTGAACAAAAGAAAGAAAGCTCTTGAGGAAGTTAAATGATGTATGTATTGTTTTGCATTTAGATCTGCTTGTGTTGTTTTGCCATGAAGATTTGGTGATGATTTGATTGATTGCCACTTCTTTGCTGCTATTGAACTGATTCCAATGAGGTTAATGAGAGGTTTAACTCATAAAAATTGATTGTAGAAGGAGACATTACTTGCTTTCAAAGAGAAATAAACTGCATTTTAATCTAGTTTATTTCATGAACATTCAGATAATGCCAACTCACAGGTCTCTCAAAACTTTGAAAAAATTGCTTATAAAAATTAAAAAAAATAGATTGTACCTGGGTAGACCTTAAGGTGGTGTTTGGTGGCCCTAACAAGATCACTACCATAATCTTAGATCACTGGTACTCCTTATGTTGGAGTGATCTAATCTTGATGATCTGAGATCATTATGTTTAGTGTGCTATGTTCTAGTGAGTAAAGATCCCCGGACTGAGGGGCATATTATCTTCAAATTTTATTGCCATAGGGTGATCTTAGAAACATATCCTCGATGATGGGTTTAACATCATTGAATTGCATGGTGATTTTAGGAACGAGGGTGATCCATAATCGCTGCTACATAAGATTACTGGGGTGCAACCAAATGTAGTAGTCTCATTACCTCCACCCTCATCACCTTTGATCTTTGGCTTCATCACCCATTACCAAATGCTACCTAAATGCTTGTGAGCACAATCAATTCTAGCAGCTATGAAGATGTTGGTGTAGAAAATGATACTGTATTACATTACATTCCATCAAGATGGTAAAATCTGGGAATGTCTTAAGGCTACCTACATCATCTCTAATTTGCAACTAGGAAATAAACAGATGAAGAAAATGAAGAAAATAAAACATATACTTCAGATAATACTTGTCTCAGTCAATCACATTCCAGGAGCAGCCTTGGACGCTTCTTTGAGCACCTTCATTATCTCCTCTGATTTTATCCCGTTGCTAGTATAGACAATGAGGGGGCTCTCCCCAGGGACAGTGTCTTCTCTCTGGTAGTTCCCTGCTGTTCTGAGAAGTTCCTCTGAACCTTTTTCCACGATGCCTTTCATGATGACAGTCTTGTGGGAACCTGATAAGAGCTCTTCATGATCTGTATCACCTTTTTCTCCGGCAATGACATACATATTTGTAATATTCAGACCCCAACGGACAAAAAGATACCTCAATTAAATAGAAAGAGACCATCAGTCATATGCCATATGTAGCCTCAACTTAAAGCAGTTCACAAACCACCTTGTCTACAAAGAAAGAATGATATTTATAATTTTCTTATTATGTAAGTTAAGTTTAGGGCTATTTAGAGTTGTAAATAAAACAGCCTAGTGTTAGTGGATTTTAACATGGAAAACAATTCGTGCTGCCACTTTTCAATTCATTAAGTCACGTAAGAACTTAGTCAAATTAAATTTGTAAAATTTGTTTTGTGTGTCACAGAATCTAGCCAAAACTGCTCAGAAAAGTAATAGTGTAGACCAAATCTTTAGATTTACATATGATATAACTGAACAGTTTGTCTAAAATGAACATTCTGGAGGAATGGTAGCATTAACTTCGATATTGATGCAGAAGCTTAGAACCCATTTAAACATAATTGAGAAAAATCTCCTTTTTTTGGTACATAGAAAAATCTTTAGTAGTAGAATTCAGTTGGTGTCACAGAACTTCTCTTTGCCTTCATCTCACCTTTTTAGATTATTGTCATTAACACTAATCTGTCAAAGTTCTTTATTCCTGAAGCTAATAAAAAAAAATACTTAATGATATCTGACATATTGATTCATAAGGCTGTAACAACAATTAGTGATAAGAATTACCGTGCAGCTTTTAGGATTTTCCTTAAACCAGCAAGCAAACCTAGGTTCCATAAATGAGTGCTTGAAACCAAGATTCATGTAACACAGAACTATTTATCATTCTCAAGCTACACAAAATGCCCTACAACCTGTTTACAGGATATACTTTCACTCAAAAGCTAACTGAGAGCCATACCTGAGTGCTTGAGACCGAGATGCTAAAAGAGGAATAACCTGAAGCCTTTTTGAGTTCCTGCAATACATGAGATGGCAGCGGAGTCCTCGCATTCTAAGTTTCTGCCGCAGATCATCCACATACTTAGCCTGAAGAAGGATTTAGACACTTCAATCATTAGGCATATATCTTACTAAGCATGAACCTTTTCCAGAAAATTCTTCTGACACTGCATTTGCATACCTTTGTTGGATCCTTGATAAGGAATGAAACACAGTGATCATTGGTTGATTGCACATCTAATTCAACTACTCTTAATGAATTCTCTGATCTATTATCACCTTGACCACCCTGAGAGTTCATTAACCTTTCTATAGTCCTTTTCACACCATCATGACTCCATCGGTACTCGATGTGCTTGGCAAAGTCAGGGTCTGCACTGAACTTGTTATCCTCTTCTGAACACTGCTGAGAGCCTGGATAATACATTTCACTTCCACTGCTGCAGATTAGAGCATCAAAATCTTTAGCCTGGATATTCCCTGATTTCATTAAATCTAATATCTCAGAGATGGGCATAGCAGTTGAGAGTGCAAATCCTGAATTCTTTGACATCTCAGAGTCCGATCTTACAGCCTTGAAGACCTCGTGGATCACTTCCAGCATCCTACCATCAGGGCCTCCCTGATCATTGTAGCTATCAATAGCTATCACAAAAAGTCTCTGCCGTTTTCTGATAAGAGGGTACTTGCTAACTGAATTCACCATGTTGTCGGGCTCTTTCTTACTGTTGTCTGTACCCTTTGCTTCAGGCATCTGTCTCTTTATCTTGTTTAGAATGTGTTTCACTTGATCTTGTACCTCAGGTTCACCTTTTTCTGTTTCTTTATCTCGCACACTGCTCATGGAATATTTCTCTCCATCAATAGATAACATGAGAGATGATTCCTGCACATCCTTCAGTGAGTCTCCAAGAGACTCCTCAACAATCATGTCACTTGTTGGAGTGTCCATCTGCCACTGTGGGTGCCTTATCCTGCAAGCGGCCACCTTTGTGAGATATGTCCTGCAATGCTCAGGCCATGAGAATAGATGTATGTTTCGCCACCCATTTTTCCTGCATTCATGCCAGAGGTTTTTATCTGCAAGTAGCTTCAGCAGAGCATCTGCTATGGCTTTTTGGTCATGTGGGTCTACAAGCAGCCCATTGTTCAGTGCCTGAGGTATATGACCACAAGAAAATATCATAGTACCAAACAGTAGTATCAGTGGAAGAACAGTGACTTTACCAAAATGAAGAGGATACTTGATTATCAGATCAAAGAGTAATATCATTTACCCGATGGATATCAACAGGACCTCCATTTTTCGTAGCAACCATTGGAAGTCCATGTGCAGCAGCCTGAAGTTTTTCTCTTGTATCAGTAACTTAATGTTCCACTTTGGTAATAGCTGTGTGGATGGAGTTCAACAAATCATCATACTAACCTCGATCAAGGTAAGCCCAAAGGGCTCAACCAGAGCTGGATTTATGAAGACTCCCTGTGAATAGAATGGATCTTGCTTAATTAAAATGGTCAAGGCCTTGAGATACAGTCTGATAGCTAAAAATTTATCCAAACCTTTGTTTTTGCTGCAAGCCTGTAGATTTCTGGAACATCAGACTGCTTATGATGCTTTGGGTAGGCCACAAGTCCATACAAATCATACTTGTCAATCAGCTTCAAAACTGTTGTGAGGACACTAGCATTACCAGACGACATCTCGTCTATGTCATCCCTATTTCCCATTATCAATGTCTAATGACAGCACAAATGTCAAGAAAGTATGATATTTTTCTAGAATAAGCAATCTAAATGAGCGAAGAATCAATGCTTACAAGGTTTGCAAGCTCTCTCAATGAACGGGATTCTCCGAAAGCTTTCACAAGGGTGGTGATGTTCTTCTTCGGGTCAGGTCTTGATAGGGCCAGAATCATTGGCTTGTGAGGATTTATTAAAAAATGCATCACCTGTGATTGTAATTCATGTCAGAGGGAGCATTAGCTACATTCGAGGGAAAAAGCATGGTTTCAGGAGTGACTTACGTCAGAAATTATAGGAGGCATTGCCATTTGTTCTCCATCTCCTGCTAGATCTCCTTCTGTTTCAGCTGTATCTTCATGGACTACAACATTGCTGAAATCCATGCCAGGAGGAATCACCTGCAAATTTTATGACTTGCATTAGGATGTATACTGAAGGTTAGTGATTATTGTCATGCTTATGTAAGAAGTTTACTTTGTGAGAACAAGCTTGCCATTTCAATTACATTATTAAAGAAATATATTCTTTAGGAGTTGGGTAAAATTGTGATTCCCATCCATATTTATTCATGCTGGCAACATTGTCCTATACCATCTTGGGTGCGTAAATTCTCAACATCATTGCATCAGTTAGTTTTCTGTTAAGTACTAACATAGTTTGAATGATATTTAATTTATCAGAGCTCAAGGCAGAGCACAAAACAAGATAAATATCTTTCTTATCATGTAACTCATGTCTCTGATGACTCTAAAATGAAAAAAAAATGAAGCAACTATAATGACAATAAATACTTGTTAACTTACTAACCGCCATCCTCGGCATGTACCGGCCATGACAGTCGACGCGTTTTCTATTTCGAGCGCGTAGAACCTTCTCAAGCTTTACATTAAAACCTTCATACAATCCCCACTGCTCTTCAATCTCTTGTTCTGTGCTTGTGATGACAAGCTCTGCAGCATCCAAAGACAGCTCTTCTGCTTCTATGCGCCTCATTATCTTGTAAGTTGCATTGATATCCTCGGACTGGCGTCCCTGTTTAATAAGTTGTTCAAGTTTATTCCTCCCCAAAGAGTGGCCTGTGAGGACCATGGGAACATTCAGAGCACCAGAAAGAAGAGCAGCACAGTCTCCAGCATCAGCATAGTGACCATGAATCACGTAAGGCCAAACAGGATGTCCTCCACCAATCTGTTCTCCCAACACTCTTGACATGTTAAGAATGTGAGCTAGAGCTCCATCAACAAACTCTCTGATGTAAGGCCACAGTAGCTCTTTTCGAAGATACTTATTTCTCGGACCACAAGGTATGCGAATGATATAAGCTCCAGCACTCTCTCCAGCTCCATCTGCATCATTTGAGCCTGATGATAACATCTCTGTAGGCTCTCCATAGCTCCAGTCTACTTCAGGAGATGTTATTTGGCGAGTGAAAAGATCTACTCTGTACACCCCTGGCATGTTAGAAAGAGCACGAGCGAGCTCGACGACATATTTCACCTGAAGTTTTGACGTGAATAGCTTCATATCAATCATAGAATGAATCATTTTCTTGGATCAGAGAGAGAACTTGGTGAAATGAAGCTCACCTGACCACCAGTATCTGAATCACGGCCAAGCTCCATGTTTTCCCCACGAACTAGACCATGCAAACTAGACAAGGAGAAATAAAGGATGGAAACATAATTTTGATCAAAGAAATGAAATTTTGATCAAGATCTGAGCATTCTTTGATGCATACATCTAATCTGATGAAAGGCACATAACGACAATTATAATTATTCGACAATTTATAAAGTAGACAATGTGGATGATTAGTGGACTCATGAAGCATGCAATAAGAAATGGTATGCATAACAGAACGAGCATAGAAGGATATAAGAGAAATAATCGAAATGTTTAGAACTTGATGTAGTGCCCATTTGCAGAATGACATGTCTTTATTTCTGGTCAGAAATTAGGTAAAAAAAGGTTTTGATTCTAGTTTGCACATATATAAAAATTATGATGATTATCTCTCTCGCATAATTTTATTATAAACATGATTTCTTTGAAATGCTTGACTCTTCACTATTTTTGTAGGAAGTAATTGTCGAACTGCTTCAACTCTTCTAAGTATTTTCGGTTAAGAAACATAGCAGGATTTTAGAAGCTAATACTTTAAAGTTACTCTGTGAGCTATCTACACATGTATTAAAAATCTGATGATATAGAGCTATTAAATGAATTCTTATGATAGATGCTCAATGCAAAATATTGAACAACAGAGAGAAATTCGAAAAGGACTACATCTCAAAAGAAGAGCTGCCAATATTTCCTTCTACAAGCAATTACTCATCTGAAAAATACAATTAAATTATGTAAAATGATGATTACAAGAAGCAAAATCATGGTAATAAGCAGTTAAAAGTTCCCACATAATTTAACTTCTATCTTGTACATTTAGAATGGAATATATTTTGACAAACCAATCTATTTGGGCCAAAATTGATTAGTTTTGACTCAGGTTGAACCAAAAGTGAACCCTAGTCTTGGGTTTCGACCAATTTCAACCAAGGCTCACTAATGATTTCAATCAATTTCAGCTGAAATTGTCCAGTTTTGATAGCTTCATTTGGTTTCAACTGAAAATGGTCAAAACTAAATATAAATATCTTTTGGCAATTTTATTTTATTATTTTTATCATATTGCAATTATTTCTTTATTTATTTAATCATAAACCGTATGATATCGATTTTTAATAGCTTTTTCATTTTCTGAGTTAATACAAAGGATACATAATAAAAATATAGCTCTCATTATACTATTCTACCAATATTATTTTAAATACAAAAATATAATATATTTTACAAAAATAACAATTTTTATACCATTAAATGTAACATTCTTAGGTGCTCGATCAAATAACTTTTTAACCTCAAATATGTGAGAAAAAATATCTAAATTTAATGTATTAGCCAGTATTGACTGCAAATAAAACCTTTAAAATAGCACCAAAAAGCTCAAGTGCCAAATATAATAAATTTTTGAATAATTTAAATTTAAAAAATGATAGTATAGTCTTAATGTACTTGATGATTGTACTTATATGTTATACTAAATTAACCTACTAGTTATCAAAACCATATGAATTAAAAATCTATATAATATAAAATACTGCATATATATATTGTGGTATATATTCTTGATCTTTAACTAGAACTTTAAAATTTGGAATGAATTTTTTGTAAGTGTTAGAGGTATCGAAGCTGAAAAGTCAATTGCTACTAAAATTGGTTTTTAAAATATTGATGGCATTGAAGGATGAGATCCTCCTTTTACTAGAAAAATACAATATTTATAACGGCCGGAAGATTTAGTAAAACTAAGTCAAACTTATATAATTAGCATTCAAGGGCTTTTAAATTTTGGATCTCCATTTTTAAGGCTAAGTAACAAAATGCTTTGCTCAATTTTAGGCATACTTGTACCCAAGAAAAGCTTGAAATTCTCATTTTTGAATAAAAGAGCAACATTTATGAGAATACATGTACCTAATGAGGACAATATAGAGTCTCTTCTCTTTGTTTTCATCTGACCAGGCACGAAAGATTTCAGAGAAATTCCTCTGTAAATTTATCCTTGGTGTCTCACATTGCACCATCTCTCCCACCGTATCCCCTTTCTCTCCCTCGGACAAGTATTCTGATAAATCCTCTGTGGCATCTCTATGTCCCTGCTCTTGCTCCCATCTATGCTTCGTTTTTCTTTGAACACCTTCCAATTCCAACTGTTCATTGATGCATAAATATAATTTTTATAACACAATTAAGCTAATTTATCAAACCTAAAGAATTGCAATTTCTTGATCTTAATTTATTTTATAGGAAAAATTGCAAATATCCATTCTTCTAAAAAAATATAAAATAAAGTAACAAGATAACATGCTATTTTTTACCAAACACAAAATTTTTTTAAAATATGCATGATTCTAAGATTTTTTTAATCCAAATTACACAAAATATTCTCAAGAACAAAAGAACTAAATTCATAAAATAAATTACCAACAATTACCTTCCTATCTATAACTATATGGTTCTAGTAATTATTAACCCTTTTTTCCTTGAGATCTTACAATTAATACAATATTTCTAGACTAAGTCATACATAGTTCAAATATTTTCCATGGAATTAGCATGCTAAGAGAATGCTCTCAAGGTATTGATTAACCCTACACATTATTAGGATATTAGAAAATGTTCACTAATTTCAAATTCTTTACATGTTTTACTTTCCACAAGGATCAATCCATTTCCTCTATGATAATAAATCCATACCTATAAAATCTTTGCACATCATGACCAAACTCTCTTAGAGAAGAATATTTTTCTTTAATTTTTAAATAACCTTTTAAAGCAATTGATTAGATTTAATTCAAAACCATTGATTTAAGTGATTTGTTCCTGCGGCTAATAAAATAGAGAGTAGAAAATCAAGGAACCAAATAACTCTCTACTGCTAAAGATTAAAATCAAACTAATTTTATTATCTTCTTATTTTAGTTAAACTTTTTTTCTTTCTACATTTTTTCTTGTTAATAATTTCATAAATTTATGATTAAATGCATAGATTAAAATTCTAATATCTTTAACTATATCCATCAAGCTTTGTCTCAAGAGTCAACTTTATGAATGCTTAGTTACCAAGCATCCTTGTCTAGGACTATTCATGAAAATACTAATAACCAACGTATTAAAATTATCATGCGATTGGATTGTAGTATTTTCTATGGTAAGTTTTAATGAAGCAAGTAGTCTATAGATTAAAAGAAAAGCAAAAAATTCTTGATATATGTGAATCAAATATCATTATATGATCAACTTAAAATCAAACATTTATTTTTATGTTAATGGAATAAGAATTAGAAATAAAAAAAAGTACATACCATGAGTTTCTACACTTTTACCTCATGATCTGAAAAGAAATCAATACCTAAACTCTTATAATCATTATATAATAATTTTTTCCTTCAGTCAAAAGATACACAAAAAAACCTTGAGTGAAAACATTTAATAGGTGATAATAAAACAAAATGTAAAAGGCCAATTATTAAACAATAATAATGTAAAAGATAATTTATGAAAATTCATTTTAGAAAACTTAAAATAATCTTAAAATTCAAAATTATTCTCCAAATGTTAATGCAACAAAGTATTTTATCACATACATAAGCCACCTAGAAATTGTTATATTTTCACTTCATCACATTGCATAAATCTTGTTATCAACAAGGAACTTTAAATATGCATAAGGAAAATATCCAATTCACAAAACATGTGAATGATGATGGGTTGAAACAATGCATATTTCAATCCAGGTAATAGGAATGTAAAGGATGAAATATAGAAATAAAAAATTATCAAACAAAGCCAATTTGCATTGCAACATCATGTTTGTGATAGCAACATAGGACATAACATTTGTAAAATCCAATTAATGTAATATTAAAATAAAATGAAAAGCATGGGCCTGCATTCAAAATAAACAAGATAAAGAAATTATATACAATTACGTAAGCATGTATGATAAAATATGGAAAACAGGTCACTACTTCCATTCACCATATCTTGCATGCACCATACCATCAAAAAGCAACATTGAACACTGATAAGAAAAATGAAATTTAGGAGACATCTAATACATATGAATCATGAATGAAAATAAAAAGACATTTTGAAACAAAAACTTAGGATTGGGTATTAATTTCCTTGCAGTCTACTCATAATCATGCTTTTAACTTATCGCATCGTGCTGCACAAAGATAACATCAAACAACTTTAAAGAAGATCTTGAGTTATAAAACATTAGAACAAATGAAATAAAGCTGGATCTAAAGAAACAAATAGAACATTTGGTTGCAATAAGGACAAAATCTTGAAAGAGACTTAGTACTAGAACTCACACCCAAAATACGAGGCAAAATTTAACATCCTTGGGGGAAAAAAAAAAAAAAAAGAAAATTCCTAAGATTTGGAAACAATAATGAATAAAACCAAAATAATGGTATATGGAAGCAACAATCAATAACCATAAGCAAAACTAACAAGATATTTATGACATGACAAATGAAACAAATTTAGATTTTTTTTTCAAAAAAAAAATAGGAGACAACAAGGAGGCTTAAAACTATAATTAAAATGCACCTTGTAGTCTAGGGAGGAAAGTTTTTTTTTTTTTTTTTTTTTTTTTAAAGTAAAATTTAAAGAAAGATTTTACAAGATTCAAAAAGAAATGAATTATGAAAAGAACAAGAGAAAAACATGACACTAAACAACAAGAAGATCATAATAAAAAATTGGTTCGAAGCCAACCCATATTATTAAAATATATCAACAAAGCATCAAGATGATAGAGATGAGAGCTAACTGACCTGTTTTTTACTGCGGGTGAGGTGCCAAATCCTCCAACACATGTTTTCAAGGCGAGCAGAGCGTTCGAGGGAGTCGCGGGTGGCGACAACCTTGATCCAAGTGCGGTGGAGGTCATGTTCATCAACACCAGAGACCACCTCCTCCACGAAATACTTGGTTGGGTTGAAATGGCCCGGGTCGAAGTGGTGGCCTCGCTCGTTCTTCGGGCTTGCCACCACCGGTGCTGGCCGGTGCTGGTGGTGGTGGTGATGGTGGTGGTGGTGGTGGTGGTGGTTCTCAGCAACTCTCGCCGCCCCACTATCCAAGATCGCTTCCAGATATCCATTGATCCACTCATTCCCCACCATTGTTGCCACCACTAACAATCAAACATGCAAGATAGGATCAAAAAGTAGGGAGTTTTGCATGGCGAGAAGTAGAAGGAAAGTTTTCACGTGGAGGTCTCACATAAAACTACGGAAGAGATTCGGAGAGGAAAGAGAATTATAATTACTTATTAAAAAGAGAGAGAGAGAGAATGAAGAAGTAGGAGACAAATGGAAAAATAAAGAATATTTTTCGTTGATCTAATTCCGATTTTCTTTCCTATCATTTAGTTCAGACCGTTGGTAGAGTTGGTTATTTTTTTAATAAAAAAATTAAATCTACCTAGTTTTGAAACGCCCAAGATTCACCCAAAATGCACACATTGGATGAATGTCTAATGGGAAACAAGATGGCTATATCATTGAGGATTGTACTTGGCTGAGAGTGAAGTTTTTATTTTTAACTAATTTTTATTTGGTCATGTTTTGAAAGTTGATAGCCCTTAATCCTTATCTAATTCTCAAGTTATAAAAGTTAAGGCTAACTAGAGATCATATCAAATTCTAAATGGACACCAACATTCTAATTCTCCAATAAGAATATCACATTCGTTATAATTGTTGCACGTTGTCCTTTGCTTACTTGATCTTCCACAAAAGCAAAATTGAGCTCAATCTATTTATAAAGATAAATTAATTCTTTAGCATGCTTTACTCTTCGAGATCAAAAACCTTTTTGCTTTGTGATTTAAATACTACTATGTTCATAATCATTATTTAACCTCCAACTTCTTTAAACAAATGTATGAGTAGTATTTATTACGGAATAGTAAACTCAAAGTTAGAAGAAAAAAATTCTTTATCAAAACATTCTAAGTTCAAGCTTAACTAATGAACCAATAACTTATCAACTACAAACTCAAACGCCTATTATTTCCTTATTGCATTGTCAATAACAAAAAATCCATTAGTAAAAATCATTCAATCATGTCTAGATTAGCTTGATATCTGCAAACTTTTTTTTTTCTTTGTTAATAAAACTTTTTTTTAGGTAAAATAAAATCAGCATATATCATAATATCCTCAAAACAGGATTAAAGATCCTTAACCCAATCTTACTATGCTCTACAATTTATAAAGATAGAAAATATTTCAAAAATTCAAAGCCAAACCAAAGTAAAATCTTTAGATTCCTTTAGCATTACTTCTTCTTGAGCGTGTGTCCATGAAGAACCTCGAATGAATCACTACATTTGCCACTACACACCCTCATATAAACATTTTAAAATCAAATATTATTTTATTATTAAATAAAAAAATATTTTTATATATTAATAAATTATTTGAAATATAGCAAATCACTAATTAACAAGTAATAAACGTTCCATGTGCTTGCTTTTATCACTAAACAGTTATCACGTACGATGCGCATATTTCTACAATAACGATATCATTGGTGCAAAGTACACGAAGAGGGTTTAGAATGATATAAGTTATAAATTGTCGGGTTTTTTTTAACATTTTATTAAGTGTAGGTTTAAGTTGCAATTTTTTTAAAACTATGAGTTTAAATTGTAATTATATCTAAAATTAAAATATTTTTCCAGCTGAATTTATGTAACAGTGGCTGTTATTCCCGTTAACAACTTTTATGCTAGAATAACGGCCAGATAACAACTGTTATTATAATTCCGCGTAACGTAACATATCGCCTCCGAAACCGTTATTACACCTGTAACGGCCGTTATTTTAGCCTTCGGGCTGAACCCTAGAAGCGCAGCACCGGAACCACCAAAACCCTCGCGGTTCTCGATCCGTAACGAGAGTGAGAGACAGTGAGAGAGCGAGAGAGAGAGAGGGAGAGAAGGGAGAGCAGAAGGGGAGCGAGCCATGGCGAAGAGAGGAGGGGGAGAGGGTGCGGAGATCCTGGAAACCCTAGGGGACTTCACGAGCAAGGAGAATTGGGACAAGTTCTTCACCCTGAGGGGCACCGGCGACTCCTTCGAGTGGTACGCCGAGTGGCCCGCCCTCCGCGACCCCCTCCTCGCCGAGCTCTCCTCCTTCCCCGCCGCCGACACCCCGATCCAGATTCTCGTCCCCGGATGCGGCAGCTCCCGCGTCTCCGAGTACCTCTACGACGCCGGGTTCCGGCACGTCGTCAACATCGACTTCTCCAAGGTCGTCGTCTCCGACATGCTCTGCCGCTACGTCCGCTCCCGCCCCGAGATGCGGTGGCGAGTCATGGACATGACTGATATGCAGGTATTAAAGCCCCAAACCTACCATGAAATCCCTTAGGTTGCGCTCTACGGCGTTCTTCTTTTGCTAGTAGGGTGGTTTGACATGGAAAGGAGGGACTTCTACTTGCCAATCCCTTAGGTTGTGGCGTATAGTCCTTCTCTTTTGTTTATTTGATTGTTTGAGAGCCAAGATGCTTGTTGCCTGTGTGGTATGCTCTGGAGCTTAAGAGCTCAGCTATTATTGATGACTTTTTAAGGTTCAAATTTGAAAATTTGAACTGGATGTTCAAGAATTTGAAGAAATTTAGAGTCGCTTATGCATTAAAGTTTGTGGATTTAAGAAATTGTTTGGTTGGTTGATGCGTATCAGTGTTGATTGGGGGAATTAAATGGTTGATTGTGAATGATTATTGGAATTATGTTTTTAAACATGGGTGAATTCTGGAATGGTGACTGATAGTTAGAGTTTTTATGATTTATGCTATATATTCTCCATGTAGGAATCACATCTGTAAGAAGAGACTGTGATGTATTTACCATTTCACACAGCACATTTCTATTTGCTAATGCCAGCTCAAATGCTTCAACTGAATGAACAATAGTATCTTATACCACCATGTTGGCCACATCTGAGCCCTCAACTTTAGTTGCTTATGTGATATTGTCTTGGACTTGTAGAAAATTGTACGTTAGTATCACTTTCAAAATTATAAAAAGGTTTAAATAGAAAATCACAGTCTTACCATCTCAAAACTGTAGAAGCCAATTGAACTTACAATGTGGGAACATGTTGACACTCCCAATGTGGCAAGGTGTATGAAGGATAATTAAACTTAAAGATTTTTCTTCAAGTAAAAAAAATTTGGTTAAAAATGTGAAAATTGTGTGAAGAAAAAGCAAAGTCAAGTATATGAATGTTAATTGCAAGGATGAAGGGCCTGGTCTGTGTTGGTCTGTCCCTATAGTGTCATATTGAATTGTAGATAGACTGAGTCCTGAGACCTCAATTCTCTCTAGACTGGGTTGTCTTGGTTTGACTCAACCAAGGTGGATTGGATCTGTTGTATCCTGACATTTTAGACAGCCTAGCATCCATTTGCAACAACGTATTTATTTATTTTTCTATTATTTTCTTTGCTCTTGTTTTTAATGATTGTTTAGGACCGTCCTATTATCATACTGACCTGCCCCAGACCAGGACAGGCTCCGGCATGTGGATTTAAACCTTTGGTCAGTTGATTTGTTTATTGCATCAAAATTTGA
The DNA here is from genome assembly GCA_017589505.3 of Metroxylon sagu. Classification (NCBI taxonomy): domain Eukaryota; kingdom Viridiplantae; phylum Streptophyta; class Magnoliopsida; order Arecales; family Arecaceae; genus Metroxylon; species Metroxylon sagu. The sequence continues at coordinate 557,635 of JACVBY030000463.1, read as the reverse complement.
TGACTTTGGTTCTTATATTGTGTATTGAAAAAGTGAATGTCTTTGAAGAAAGATTTTGAAAAAAAAATCTGTTGCTCTAGTACAATGTTGCCATATTTGAATGTTCAAGGATTATAGAGCAAGGTTGAGCATGCGTTGGGTGAGGTTGGGTTGGTTCCAGGTCAAAACATAAAATCGATTTTGTCAAAATCAGTTTCAAGGTTTTGGACTTTAGAACCAACCCAACTTGACCCTACCCTAGATTTGACTTGAAATCGAATCGATACGATCAGTTCAGTTTTGGATCAATCACAAGGTAGAATTGATTTTTTTTAAAAAAAAAATATATATTTTCACATTAGCTTTGGACATTTTTTTATAATTTATATGTTGCACGTTGACTAATCTAACTCTCAAAATTGAGAACCAACCCAAAGGGGGTTGGTTCTAGGGTTCTAAACTCAGAAGTAACTATTATTGAAATTTAGAACTGAACCAACATGATCCAGTCAGAACAGGTTGGTATTGGTTCTTGGGTGACCTAACCCATTGCTTACCCCTATTATGGAGTATAATGGCATATTGGATACCTTTGAAGAAAGATTTTGAAAAATGTCTAATGTTCTGGTACTATTTTTTTATATTTGAATGTTTATGCAAGGATTATGGAGTACAATAACATTTTGCACCTAGTGTATCTAGTGGAACTTCAGCAACTTGTAATCAGATCTTAGTAACATAAAAATATCTGCCTTTTCCCTTGTAATCAATTAAAATTTAATTATATTCATCCCATGATAAGTCAAGTAGGTTAAATGATGTGAAGAAGCATTGCTAAGTTATAGTAAACTTTGTCTTGCTTTAAGCATTATAGAAGTAGGAAAGGTCAGTTGGGAAATAAGTATGCTAGAAAAGTGGAGTACCACAAAATGATTATGAGCTGCTGTATGTTTTTGCATCCACTGTTTTGAAGGAGTAACTAGACAAAAGATCCGATTTGAGGGCAGAAAACCTTGATGGTTGGAATTGTCAACAATTCTGCTCCACCCACTTCAAAGTTTTGGCTCTTGTCATTCATGGGTTGAGGCTTCTATTCCGTTATCATCTTTCATAGAGATTTAGTTTAGATTAAACCAAGAGTTTAAATCCCATGGGATGGGGCTATCTTAGGTTCTTGTGGATTAGGACGCACCATCATCTTAGCTTGCCCCGATTTTTAAGATGAGAGTTGTCTTAAGATGCACCGATTAACATGCTAGAACGATGGTGGGATGGTAACATATCCCGACACTTGGAACAGTAATCCATCCCGGCATCACAGGAGACATCCCACTAGGATTTGAAACTATGGATTGAATTGTGTTGCTCTGTTTATTAATCATCTTTGAATTGAATTCCTTATTTCTCTGTTGTTTGCCATATTTAAACTATAAGTTCATACATATTTTGGATGATAGCATTGGAATAGGAAGTCTTTTTGTTAATCTAGAATTTCTGATATGATATGTTATGCACGCTTGGCACTTGTATGGGTAGATCCTTGTAGGTGGACTTGAAGTCATGGACTGCCTTGTGAAGTTTGAACTGGTGGTGTGACAATCAGGCTGCCAGCTCTTAGATGCCAAGGAGGTCAATGTTTTAGGTTATAGTTTTACTGAGGTTGGTCTAACAATGTAAGAAGGAGGATCTATTTATGGTTTGTTATCTTGGATAGAACACTTTTAACGAGGAGGATGTATGTATGTTTTGTTACTTTGGATAGAACACTTCTAACAAAGTTGACATTTCCTTCAGAGGTAGCTGAGGTTGTGCAAGAAACATGGGTCATGGGGTGCTAAATGGTTTATAATGTCATTGTTTGGGTTTTGACAAATGAGGATCAGCCTTTAAGCTGGTATTTAGACTTAATTGCTTCATAATGGCTGCTGAAACTTTGAAGGAAGCCTCTTGATGTTTGATAGTGCTGTTGGTGGAAGTTAATTGATCGCACATCTAAAAAGGTGAATAGTAAGGAAGGCATTTCAGTATGCATAATTAATACCTGCCATTTGGGTTGTTTTTAATCTTTAGTCCATTATATTACCGCATTATGACCTCTCCTAAACCCCCCCCACTTCCCTCTTTCTTTCACAATATTAACATTTTAGGATGTGTGTACTGTAAGTTGTTAATAATGATCTGATTTGCAGTAAGACATGTTACATTTGCCATTTGCTTTCCCGAATGAGAAATTATAATGTTTTAACATACTATTTGCTTGAGCTAACCTTATTAACCTACCAGTTTGCAGATGAGTTCTTTGATGTCATTCTTGATAAAGGGGGATTGGATGCTCTGATGGAACCAGGGATTGGGTCAAAGCTTGGAAAGAAATATCTTAAAGAGGTACTTTGCACTTGAAACTTTAGTGTTATTCATGTGGTGGTAAAATTGTAACCTATTTTTAAATAGCTGATTGCACTTGGTCCTAAATGAACTGAGTTGCATAATTTCCAGGTAAAGAGGGTTCTGAAATCAGGAGGAAAGTATCTTTGTCTCACCCTTGCGGAATCCCATGTCTTAGGTGAGGTTTCAACCTTCATAGATCAGTGGCACCAATTGTTCTCTCTGCATGTACTGGTTTTATCTCTTAATCTTGTTTATGTCTGGAATGAAAATATTATCCATTAGAGATTTTTTTCATCTTTGAATGATTTGTTCCTTGATATTCTTCTTATCTTTCTTTTACAATTTGATTTTATGATCTACATCAGAGCAAAGTTGGAACATTTGTTCATAGGTCAATATCAGCCAAAATGTCTTGACAGATGCACTAATTTTATATCTTAGTTCTTTTCAGTGGCAATTTGATGTATAAGGGTTTGTTGATGGTTATTCTTCTCCTAAAGGAATTATTTTTGATATTCTTCTCATCTTTTTTGTACAATTTTGAATTTATGCCCTTCTTCCAGGCCATAAGTGGGACAATGATCCTGAACACTTTTCATCTTCTTTCATAGGTTTGTTGTTCTCTGAATTTAGGTTTGGATGGAGTACAAGTATTAATGCTATACCTCACAAACCTTGTAACAAGCCTACTTTTCAAACATTCATGGTGGCTGTTGTAAAAGAGAACTTGGGTACATCGAATTCAATTAAATCTTTATTTGATCACTCTGCTGTGAATTGTAATGCAAAGCAGGTAAAAAAATCTTGATTTTCTCTCTCTTGATATATAATTTTAAGAATGTTGTACATGTTTTAGAAACTATCTAGCTAAATCATTATTTTTTTCCTGCAGGTCCATGCTTTAAATAATGCCATTGAAGATGAGAATAAAATTCGCAGTGACTATTCCTCTGGTGCCGATATCTTATATTCTTTGGAAGATCTACAGCTAGGAGCCAAAGGAAATTTGAAGGAGCTTCTCCCAGGACGTAGGTGTCAGCTAATTCTTGGTGAACAAGGAAGCTCCCTTTATAGCTACAAAACTGTGCTTTTGGATGCTCGGCAGCAACCTGATCCATTCTTATATCATTGTGGTGTTTTTATTGTCCCTAAGGTTGGTAGACTTAATTGTCATACCATTCCAATATTCATGTATTTTCAAAATCTTCTATATGCATGCACAATAGAATAGAGTGATAAGCCCTGGATGAAGAGCTGGAGGATTAGGCCAATATTTCAACTAATTGTAGAACAAGGTTAAAGTATGAAATAGATCCTGAATTTTTGAAGATCATTCTTCCTTCAATGGCTTCTTAAGCTGAAGTCTTCTTGCTACAAAAGAATGTCCTTGAGGTCTTTGGCATTCTTGTTGCTTAGTATTGATGAATTTATTTTCTTGATGTTGGAGTCTTGATTTAATGTGACAAAGCAATGCTGCTGGACATTGATTTATTTGCAAGAGTCTTTTGATATTTTCAGAAGCTCATTCATATCTATTAGATTTTTAAAGCTGATCTCTTTGGGATACAAGGCTGTAGGATTCACCTTTTGCTTATTGATGGATGCTTTTAATCAGAGAATGCCTTTTCTTTTAGTGATTACAGTTTTTCTCAAATCTCAAATGGTGCAGCGGTTATTGGATTGTAACTGTTTTAGTGATGTGTAACCAGTTGTTAAATTTCAGACTCGAGCTCATGAATGGCTGTTCACTTCGGAAGAAGGACAATGGATTGTAGTTGAAAGTTCAAAAGCCGCTCGTCTAATCATGGTACATGCACTAAATATGGGAAATGAATCTTCTTTTGGATCTGCTCCGTTATACACCGATAAAAATATCCAGTTGGTTATTAGTGCTTATTTTTTATTGTATTTAGGTTTTTTGGGACTCAAGGCACACCCATGCCAGCATGGACGGTATCCAAGTAAGTTTTCTTTAAATTTTGTGATTGCATATGAAGTATGCCTTGCTACAACAACCTTAGTCTTCTTTTTTCCTTTCCTTTTTTCAGAAGGATCTGTCTCCACTTGTTAAAAATTTGGCACCCGGAAATCCTGAAGATGAGGCTCGAATTCCGTAAGTTTCCCTGGTGCTTGTGCTTAAAAGATTTAGGATGTATTAGATCATGAGACTGCTAGGCTGCTGGGAAATGGCTGTTCTCATCTACTCTACACTGGCAGAGTTTCAGGAAAGAAAAAGTTCCTGGTAGCTTAAACAAGGAAGTTTTAATGAGATCTTTATTTCAGCACCAGAATCTTGATATTATCTTACATGCTTTAGTTTGTCATTGATAATAAAAATGCCACCAAAATAATTGACAAGACTCAGTAACTGTTTGTTTCAAGAACATCTTAATCTACAGGCTTGGTTCTATCTATACACTTAACTTTATGGATTAGTGTTTGAAAATGATCTATCAAGATATGGAAACTTTCTAAACCAACTTATTAACCGATATTGGAGGTCTGAGTTTGTCCAAGGTTCCGGGTGAAAGAATAAGCTACTAAAATTGGTCATAATTTTTTTTTGTTATTATAGTACTAGGAATTGAAAATCAATCAATATATCACGTCATGATTTTCATTATAATCTGCATATTTTTTGGGAAGCATCTTTAGCATTTTCACACAAGGAAAAATAGGACTTATATAGTGTAAACAATCCTCTTATTTCGATCTTATGTTTCATGAATATTGTTTAGCTCTGTACCAGTCATAGCATTTCAGTGATTAAAAACTAAGATTGCACTTTTAGTAGATGATTTCGAAACCAGCCATTTGTGTTACTTTGTGTGATTTCAAGTGCAGCAGTACTCATTTATGTGTTGTCTGGCCTTAGTGTGATAATGAGACCATGATATTCTCATTGCATTCTTGCACTTGGACATTAGAGGGACACTGTTACCATTTTGCTGGTCAAGACCTTGAACCATGCTACCTTCAGCTAACATATCTTGGACTGCTTTATGTAATGGTAGTGTGCACTTGAAGTGCAGTTCATTATGCAGGAGATAGCAATTTGTGAATGATAGGGAAGATTATTATTAGTTTATCCATTTAAATCAGAGATTGCTTTTAGCAACTAGGAATAGAAGCTGCAGCTAATTGGCTAGGACATTAAATTTTAATGGTGTCATATTTTATTTATGGCTGGTCATATTCTTTGCAAGGCAACTTCCTTTTATTTCTATGAAGTGCTATTTGTTTTTCAAAGGCAATTTTTTTTTTAAAAAGTACTTTCTGACAATCTTACCCTTCTGTCCAAGAAATATTCTGTATTGGTAGCTCCGCCAAATTGTAGACGAGTCCAGAGAACCCTTTTCTGTATTTACAGTTAAGCGTAAGTTGAACACTTGAACTTTTGTAATTCATGCTAGAAGCCACCACTTCGAAAGGTGGGCCATAAATGGGTGAATTTTTAAGTGATGCACAAACATATTTCCCAAACATTAGTAACTGTGATATATAATCAGGGTTTTGTTGTATGTTCTGTGAAGTTTAAGGCCTTAAGCTACAAAGAACATGTTCAATTTTTTTTAAAATTTTTATAAGCTGGTTATATCTACAAAAAGGTAATTTCATGTGAACTTCTAATTCAAATCATTGATTTTAATTTTTCACTTTTATAACTAACTAAAAGATTTAGCCATTTATAGAGACTTACATTGTAAGGTATTGAGCTTCCTTGTCCCTTTGCCTTGTGAACTTCCTTCTCATTTTTCACTAAATATTGTGCAAAGTTAAGTTCTGGCTTTCTTTACTATGCAGTGACCTTAGTGGTTTTATTAAGCTGTAACTTACTCTAATACAATAATTTTGTTTATGTGAAAAAATAAATTACTGAATTTGGATTTTTTTCATTAACTACTAGCCTCTTCTTTCCACTTGTAAGGACTTCTTTAGAACTTGAGCCTCTTTCTGGGGCCTGCCACTTTTTACCAAATTGCATGTGCTTCTCATAACCTTTGATAAAAATTTGATTTGAGGCAGCAGGTGTATTTATGTTAGATTGCAGTGACTTTCTCTATGGCTCTTTCCAATTCTGTATCATTAGTCTTGAGCTGTCACATGACTTTATTAATTAATGAGTTAAACTGTATGTTTTATGCATTGTATCTTATTAATTAATGAGTTGAATGGTATGTTTTCAGAAAAATAGAGTAGTGAGTTTCGAAATTTAATCAGTAATTAGTTAGTTGTTGTTTTGTCTGTAGCAGCAATACTTGCATCTTATCTTTCATTCTCTATTATATATTTGACTACCTATTTTTATGGATACCATATTTTCCGGATTTGTTTCATGATTTCAGGTTTATGATGGCCAGTGATGGTGTCAAACAGAGGAACATCGTGCAGAAGGTTTATTCTCAATATTCCACCGAACTTTTCAATAAAAAATTCTAGGTCCATTCTTCTAGCTAGTCTTCCATCTGATGAATGTACAATTAATTTAAGATGAAATGAGTGATGCCAAAGATAAATTAGCCTGTATAAAAGTTTTATGTATGTGCATGTCTGCAGTCTTTGTGGATCTGATTTTGTAAAAATTATTTAATGCTAATAACCAAGGTTTCAAATCTTGTGGGACAAAGGGGTCCTGGTTTTTTCACGGAACGAGATGCTTCAAGTCTCGTCTCATCTCAATCCCCGACCTGATCAAGCGTCCCAATACTTGCTTAAGATGCTTTTTTTTTCTTAAAAGAAATTATTTATGAAGCTTTAGTATTTTATTCAATTTTTAAATATATTTGAACTTCAAAAGTTATACCTTTATAATAAATTAGATCGATTTAAAATTGATATTTTAATGTATTATGACCGAAACGGAATGAATTGAGATAGCTAAGATCAGTTCCGAATTCTCTTTGGGACAAGATGTCTTAGCCATCTCGGCATCCATCCCGCCAAGACTTAAATCATTGCTAATAACTATCAATGACAACAATGATTTTTATTGGCAACATCTAGGAACTGATAATTGCTTGAAGCAACACCAAGTAATTGGAGTCTTTTGTGGTATAATCATTTAGTACTTCTTTTCACAGATTGCTGAAGGATGTACTTCCAGAAAGCAAATGCTAGCTCATTCTATTTTTTTTTGCCAAATTGGGATGAAAACAAATTAGCAGTCATGGATGGATTTTCATTGGATCTACTTATATAAAGGATGAAAGTTGTGTTGCTCCTGAAGTTTAGCACAGAATTATAGATGGTAACCGTTAAAGACTTACCGCAGCTAATGATAATTTATGGGATTTTGGGGAAATGTGGATCGAGTTGTTCCTCATATTTCTTGTGTGGCTGGTCACCACAGAAAAGCAGCCAATGGTTATTCTTCTTAAAATGGTATCGATATTTGGTGGTGCAATTTGGCAAGTGACCTTTCTTGCGAATTTGAGTCCATGTTGCTGCAGTGGCAAGACTTTTAGGGATCACACCTTTGTGGTGGATAAGTTGTCTCCTTAAGTTAGCCTGCAATCTATGTAGATCCAGAATATGTTCATTATGTCCTTGACAGGGTCTATCACCATCCCAGACATTGTTGCATCTATCATTAATGTATTGTAAATGCATGTGTTGTTATGAAATGTGCTATTATTAAAAGAATTTTATGAGTGCATATTTTTTGCATTTTTTCTTTCTTCATTAGCCCATGTATCCAGAAATAGAAATTAACTTCTGATCAGCCATGTGTAGCTTGTTCCCTTATAAAACAATCCTTTTTTTGTCTTGTGTTTAATGTTCTTATAGGTTACATCTACTATTACTGGGCCTATAATTGTGGAAGATGTGATCTATGAAAATATAGATGGTGATAACACTGGCCTCACCTCATCAGACATTAAGATGTTTCGCCGCCTTACTTTTGAAAGAAGTTTGGGTTTGGTGCAATCAGAAGCATTGTTGACAAGAGAACCTCAAAGCAAGCCTGTTGAATTAGATGGGAAGAAGAACAGCTTGTCATCAAGATCCAGGAAAAAAGGAGGCAAAAAAAGAAGTGATTCTGACAAGTTTATTGATGGTAATTTAGCATGCCATTTTTTTCTTTCCTGATCTGTTTTATTGCTATTTGAAGGGATTCCAATCATGGAAGCCATTTTACTGCCAAAAGCAACTGCTTTGTTTCACGTTCTGGATAGCCTGATTTTTTTTAAAAAAAAATTCCACTTAATTAGTGCTGCCGAACCCTGATTTAACTTTAATATGATGCCATATGGATTCAACATTTTTCTGCAAGGCCTTTACTTCTGGATCACTGAGAGCCTTTTAAGGGTCGTGATATTGACTTTGCCCTTATGTGCAATAATTTCATGTTTATAATATATTTCTTTTTGTTACTGTCATAGTTTTGGTTATTTATGCCTTTCATTTTCTGGGAGTAAAATCTCATGGTTTCTTGAATTGTGGAAATAACTTTTGTTTTCAGAAATGTCATTTTTAAGTTTTGAACTGTTCTACATTATCTGCTAGTTGAATACAATAATATTTATAGTTATTTACCTTTTCGTCTTTGTTGTTGTCTTTGTTAACTTAGGATCCAAAAGCATTTTGAAGGTTGACCATAGTTGTCTGGCTAGTTCCTATCACAGCGGAATCGTTTCTGGCTTTGCTCTGATAACTTCTGCTTTGGAAATTGCTGCATCATCTGAGAAAAAGGTAACATGCTATTTGTGACCTCGTGCATGAAGTTAGCTCTTGACAAATCATGATATTAAGAACCAGTGTTCTTTTGAATCTTTAAAGTGCTTGATTTAGCTTCTGTGCTGATGTTCAAAATGGCTTGATTTTGCTCTAAGTGTATGGTAATATTTTAACAGATTAGAACAATTATAATTGGTCTTGGAGCTGGGCTTCTTCCTATGTTTCTTCATGAATGCCTTCCTTTTCTGGAAATAGAGGTAGCTCGCATAACCTTAATGATCATCTCTTAGTATAAACAATCAGTTTTTCTTACTCTTTCTTGTCCATGCAGGTTGTGGAGTTGGATCCTTTAATTTTGGATTTAGCAAGGAAATATTTTGGCTTTACAGAGGATAATCAGTTGAAGGTAATTATTATCATCCTACAAATTGCTTTACTTTTTTGACGGGATATCCTACTAGTTCATGTTAAAAATTGTGCCCTCTTGTCATGCTATTTTTTGTTCTGTCTCAGTATGTTTTGCTGATTCAGTTGTTTGTTTTATGAAATCCTAGATATGAATGATGTATTGGTCATGTAACTATTCTTGTTAGGATTAACAAAAAGGTTAGCTGCATCCTACGAATTCATATTTCACATCTTGATATATTGGCATTTTTTTAAAAAAGTGAGGGTCAGTATGGGGGAAATTTTCTAACCTGAGCTTTAAATGGGTTGAGTATGGATTAGAATTTCAACCCAACTCAGGTCATGAGAATTGAGTTCTATTTGGATTGAAATGATTTAGGCTGAGTTGCTATGATCTCAAATACGCTTTTTTTTTTTGAGTGTTTGGTATTTTCCTTAATGATAGTTTAGATTATTTTGAAAATTATCCAGTAATAGTTGTAATGATTAGATTTCATCAGTTTGCTTAGGCCTGTTAGGGATTGAGTCATGTGGAATATATTAAGTCAGGGTCAAAATGGGTAACTGAAATGAACTATGGGTGGATACCTCATCTTAGGTTAGGTCAGGTACAGATCAGAGTTTTTTATGTTGCCATCCTTTGTTGACCCTTATCTTTGACAGCTTCCTGTAAGGCTCTTGAGGAAATGATTCCATGGAGGTGGTTATCTTACTTTTCATCTACTACTTTGCATTAGTTGAAATTCATTGGCAAAAGAAGATTTTATGTTCATGCTTCTGTTAGCTTATAAATTTGAGGTATCCTGGCATCAAGATTTCAGAACTTGATTTCAGGTTTGGATTTGTAAAAATGTGTTCCATTTTTGGCAATTTTGAAGTTATTGAATTTTGTGTCCCCAATTTTGACAGTTTAAATTAAAAATAATAAAAGGTTTTTTTTCTTTTTTTTTGGGGCATGATACTCTGTACCTTTTTGTGAAATTGCAGAAAGTCCCTACTTTTAGGATATTGCAAAGTAATCCCCATATTTCATCCAAAATATCCAAATAAGTTTCTGTGCACGGTTCTGGCACTATCACTGATGCTGGCCTATGTGTTAGGACTGAAAGAGGGTTGGATAAAATTTCCAGATCTAAACTTGGTTCCAGATAAGGATTGGTTATAAAAATCTGTATCTGATTGTATTCTGACAAAGAAATTCTATCAGATACAGCCATTTTTTTTTTTATCCCCTTGAATTCGGTTTCGCATTTGGGTGACTAGATGCTTCACATATCGATAAAAGAATAAACCCTCTTTATTCCAAGTGTGCTAAGGATTCGAGTGCTCTCTTTCTCTCTTATCTGCACTCGAGATGACCATCTACATCAAGTCAGGTCTACACTGGATGATGGAGATTTCATATTGATAATCTAAGTCATTCAATGTGATCTACCATCTCTAAAGTATTTAAACTTTAAGTGGCCAAAAAATTGGATAATTTATATAACATGAAATGATACATGTTTTTTTTGTCCTCTTAATGCATGGGCTATGGATTTTCAAATTACATGATTTTTGCTGTGTAAACATTTTAAAGATAGTAGATTATTCAATAACTTGGATCATTTTTATGAGATTTTCATCATCTAAATCTAGATCTGATCAGATATGAGTGGAGATCTTTCAAGCACTCTCTCTCTCATATATACGTACATACATATTCATGATGTACAACTATCAACATTTTATATTTGGCTGTTAGCTTTTTGCAATCTGCTCGCATATTTCTCAGGCTTCCACTTTAATGTTCCCCCATATATTATTGGCAGTCACTAGCTGTTTCATCTAAGTTGCTTTTCAGTAGCATGCAATGAAAATGTTATTATTTCCCTATTTATATGTCAGGCGCATATTGGAGATGGAATCCAATTTATTCAAGATGCAAATACTGTGGGATCTTCTTCAGACACCAAGCAAAAAGTAGATGATTCTAGGACAGTTTCACAATTACATGATGGAGAGAGAATGAAATCTCTTGCCAATGGGAACAATAATACTGGAATAAAAGTTGTCATTGTTGATGCAGATTCATCTGATCTGAGGTGGATACCATCATCTTATTTGTCTTCTTTACACGACAAAAAACTTTCAATATGTATGTAACTGAGGATCTTCTCCCTTGCTGCTTGCAGCTCTGGGTTGGCCTGCCCTCCAGCTGATTTTGTAGAAGAATCATTTCTTTTTTCTGTGAAGAAGTTCCTCTCAGAAGGTGGCCTCTTTATCATCAATCTGGTATCACGGTCCCCAGCAATCAGGGAGATGGTTGTTTCACGAATGAAAGTGGTAAGATCCAAGCAGTACATCTATGATCATGCCATATAATTATCAAGCTGATTAGTCTCATATGTAACGACTATTAGTAAGCTGTCATGACTTATTGCCCACAATTGGTATCTAGGTCTTCAGCCGCCTCTTTTCTCTAGAACTGGAGGAAGACGTTAATGAGATTCTCTTTGCTTCTTCCTCGGAGGAATGTATCGTAGATCACAATCCTGAGGCAGTGACTCAACTTCAGAGCATGATGAAGGTTCATCTTCCAGAGAGACAAATGCTGACGCAGAAGATCAAGTGTTTGAAGTAGCATAGTCAAAAAAATTTCCACCAATTGAATTTTACTTAGAGCCCATGTAAATTAGTTTTGTATTGATCATTCTAAATATAGTGTTTATACCTGTATAATAGAGGCACGATGGCAGTTTTGTTTTCACTTTTGGTAAAGTAATATGGTTATCAAGAAAACCCCCTTGATCATGAAGCACCAGTCTAATCATAGTTTGGTTGTGGTATCAAAATTTTGTGCATCATAGAGGAGTGATTTGTTATATATAGCAGGCAAGATGGTTATATGTAGATGAAAATTGCAAGAGATGAATTAGTGGTAAGGAAAGGCTTGATGTTCCGACATCTTTTAGAAAATATGATTCTAAACCGAATGAAAAAATATATGTTGATTTCACCGAGTTTGGAATTAAGGCTTGAGTATAATAAAATTTTGTGCAGTAATATCTTGGCAGTATGGAAAAATACTTGGATAATCTTGTTACTTGTGTTGGGGATATTAAAGAATTCAACCTTAAGATCTATTTGAGATTTTTTAGCTCTTGGTGCTTGATGTTCTGTATTTTTAAATTTTATGTTTGTGTGTTCTAATTTGTTTATTAAAGTATGACATAGCCAACGGTAAATACCAAGTTCTCCGTTCAAGATATGAGCACGGAGCATGGCAAGGACTCGGGCAATGGTGGAAAATAGAAGATTTGTGTTTCTCTGAGGATGTCATACCAGCTGGACCTGCTGATTGGGTCTCTGAAGGCTTATATTGGAACCATGTGCTCCATAGAGAGAAGTTGGTTTCATGAGGTACAAATCATCCACAAAATATAGCAACTTTATCTGCTCTATTTCTTCTATTCTCTCCCTCCAAGGAATAAATGCTTTCATTTCTTTCCTCTGTTAGGCTGCAGGAGGTTGTCTTCTTACCTAATTGCGGCCAGGTTGAGCATTTCTTAGCATGGACAACGAGGAGAGCATCACTGGTTGTGTTAAAGAGGTTTGTTTTGTTTTTTATGCATGCATGTACATGTGTGTGCCTATATGTGTGTTTAATTTTACTGCATATATTACAGATGAAGCAGTACTAAAATTTCGGATAAGAATGATAGGCTTCACACCAAAAAAAAAAAAAAAGTTATTAATTAATATTTTAGTTACTTTATAAAGATTAAATAATATAAGATATTTTCATTGGCTTGCATACGTGTTAATTGTGCTTGGACTAATTATAAAAGAGTTAAATTCTTATGAAATTAAATGATGGTATGATTCGAATCATTAGATATAATCTATTATTTTAAAAAAAAATTCATAATAAAAATTATATTTTTGATTATTTGATATGCATCAGTCTCTAAATTACGTGCTATCAATAATAGTTTATATCACATTTACTAATTCGAATAACTGATGTAGATTTTTTATTGCAATTCAGAAAGTTGTAATTTGAGCCTGGCTGGTATGAAGAATCTCTCATAGAAAATATGAAATTCGAGTCAATGATTTAAATTTCGACGGGATAGAGATTAAAATATTCAAGATGTTTTGTTCAAAAAGATTCCAAAACTAATTTTAGGTATCCCATCTCATTTCGTTTTGATCATAATATATTATAATATCAATTTTAAACCGTTCTAACTTCTTATAAAAATATAATTTTTGAAGTTAAAAATAGTAAAATTTTATAAATAATTTTTGTTTCATTTTCAAGCTAGTACAAAGTTGTTTGACCAGATTGAAAGATGGGACGGGATAAGAAGCATCTCGTTAAAAAACTCGGATATCTCTATCCAAAACGATTTAAAATCTTGGTTAGAGTGACCGGAGCTAAGTTCAAATAACAAATGAGTTGAACGTAATTTTAACTCAGAGCAAGTGGAATCAAATGCTGAACCGTCTCAAAGGCAACAGCGAAACAGAAGCTAGAGCATTGCCAAGAAAATTAAGAACTGCATGGCTCATAGAAAAGATGAAGGGATGCATGTAAGCCATTCTTTTTGACTGCAGCAGTATAATTTTTTAATGGAATTATCAGCAGTCTATGTATTTTTTAAAAAAAGAATTTAATTAAGTATGTTAACTCATAAAATTTTATTTAACAGTGACTTCGAGTTGGCATGATGAAGTTGCTTCTGAGTGATTTAGTGCCTTCTATCGCCTAAGTTGGTGAAGGGAGGGAAAATTGGGAGAGAAACTCTCGTCATTTTTCACCTCCCACCTTATTTATAATTTTTCATCGAATAGTTATTCTCTGCATTTTGTTCTCCGTTTTGAGCTGTTTGGTCATTTCGTAGTATTCCCTTCCTCCACGGTGGTGAAAGGCAAAAATTGAACTACATGTTCCAGGAGTCAAAGGTCATCTAAAGGCTTTGCATGCAATCGAGGATTGAAGAGAGAGAAAAATTAAACCCCCTCCCCTCTCTCTCTCTCTCTCTCTCTCTCTCTCTCTCTCTCTCTCTCTCCCCCTTGGCTCCTTCAATAACTCTCTCACCGATCCTTCTCCTACGTCTTTATCCTATACACTCGAATGTGGCTTTCAGACTATATTTGATATAGTTGTTAGAGATCAGCTGTTAGCTATTGTTCTCCCTCCAATAACAACTAATGGGATCAATTATCTAACCTTCAATAGGTTTACAAAATAAACCTTTGGCCACCAACGATGATGGGCAGCCACCAGTGGGCCTGGTCCCTTTTCGCTGCAGTTTTTCTCTTTTATATTTATTATAAAAAAATAGCAAATGGAATTTGGTCTTTCTTTGTTTTTCTTTTTTTTTTTTAATTTTATAAAAATCCACTACTTTCGTTTGCTTTCTTGCCAACGGTGGGGGAGAAGATAACCACGTTGGCGTTTTTCCTTGGGGATGGAAGGTGAAGAACATAATTTATGATCTACATACATGAACTCAATTAAAAATTTAAAAAAAAATTATGTACTTTTGATATAATTATTTTTAAAATAATAAAGATCAGTCATGAAACAACCATTAAAGTAACTTTTTTTTCTTGTAAATAATCTTTATAGCATGTCCACATAGATATACATACATATACATACATAAACGAAGAATCATATCGGTATGTTCCTCCTCCTATGAAATGGTAGATCTTTAAAGACGTAGGTTTTGATCAAATTATCAAAATACCAATGAAAAAGAGAAAGGCCATTGGAGTTATGGAAAGAGAAGAACAAAGTATCTTGGAAACAATCAACCAAACACACGTATTTATATCAATAATTTAGGTTATTGCATATGATTTGTTGTCTTTAAATTACTTACACATAAAAAGTTATGTGATTTATAAGTTTTATCTTGCACATAAATAGTAAAAAGAATTCAATTATTTTATATTCTAGAAATTATTTAATTTTCACAAGTTGATAAATGGACTAAGAGTCTCCAAATGATATAAATTTTAATATATAATTAATTTAAATTAAGTATGTTACATCTAATAGTTTAAACCATCAATGTTAAGACTCATCAAGATCTAAATGGATTTGAATAGAAATCTGTTTGATCGATTGAAATATCTCTATATACGTACATTTATATATATATATATATATATATATATATATATATATATATACTATTATAAATATTTAAAATTACATATATACTATCACAAGTTTACTATTCTCATGTATCTTAGTATTTTTATTCTTCTGCTCTTATTAGAAATATACATACAAATAATATTATAATATTACATAATTACTTTATTATTAAAAATATTATATTATATTGTATTATGAAGATTTAGGATGTGCAATTTTCATGTTTACAGAATTTCCATTAAAATAGAAGTGTCCTTTCTATGTTTTTCTAAGTGCAGCTTTTGCTCGCAATTGGAGATCTTTTTTAGTTGATTTTTTAAAGCTTTTGAAAAAACAGGTAGCTATTCAAAATTTTTACTGAACACCTTAGAATTATTCACACAAGTTTTGTATTGTAGCCCATAAAGAAGTATGTATTTGTCTTGACCCTCCAACTAGAGCTGTGAAATGAGAACTAAGCTGGCCTGAGCGTGGCTTAGCACGAAGTAGGCTAGGTTCTTCTGACATGGCTCGCCCGCCACCTACAGTACCCATGCCATGGTTGGCATGGCCTGCCTATTGGGCCAAGCCGTGCCAACGCAATGACCTGGGCATGGCTTAGCAGGTACAAATGGGCCGGTCCATGGCACGACTTGCTGGAGTGGCCCGCTAGCGTAGCCCACCAAACCCACCTAACCAGCCCGTGTGGCAATTTTGTTTTATAAGTGGTGAATCACCGTGCATGATTCGCCGCTAGGCACGCGTTTTGCCCACCTAACACGGCCGCTATGCACTTGGCCTGCCAAGGCTCACCTAGCCAACGACAAAATGACACCTCCTAACAACCATAAATAGGTAATTTGGAGGACTTTTCAATCCATTTCTCAAGTAAAAGTTATTTTTATCCTTTTTAATGGCTAACAACAACGATTAGTTTTCTAGGGTATTTTCATCTTTTACCTTGAAAGACCTATTTATCCTTCCGAACAATCATAAATAGCTAGTTTTTAATGTTATTTGGGATATTTGGAAGCCTTCCTCTAACCATTTTTCCTCGCCTCTTACCTAGCCACAAACTCTTCTAAGCTCTCTAAAGCTCTCCTAAGTTATTCTTATCTTCCTACAAACCCTTCTAATTCTCCTAAGCTCTCTTAATCTTTCTCTCTCTCTATAAGTTAGCGAGCTATCCAAATCTCTTTAATTTCTACTCCTCTATAATATCTGGTGCTGATAGCTTTCGCTCACCTTGTGAGATCTTCGAGTTCGACATTGACATGAAGGATTATGGGACCAATGTCCCTGAGCCCAGTAGTGCCATTGGTGCTATCTTGACTATCAAGTCTATGGCTAGACCAAAGACCTCTGGAGTTTGCCTTCACTTCAATATCAAAAAAATTGGTATAAGGGGGTCCACGCTATCCGTTAAGTCTGCAAGGACTATAACTACGACGCTTCAAGAAAACCAGTCACCTATCTCGACACTGGAAGAAGCATGCGAGTGTAGCTCATGGCTCCACCCAAGTCTAAATTAAATTTGAACAACGAGATGACTTATCAAATTTTCTTATTCTTAAGAATTAAATATAAAAGAATTATTAAAATTAATTGTAGGCAATGGAATGCTTTTTTTTTCTTTTGTCGAAAATCCACGTCTTAGAAAATAAATAACTGTTGTAAATCCTGCATTTAAAAAATTCTTAAAATACTACTAAATTTGATTGTTAAACAAATTTTTAAATATAAAAAAAATGATTTCGTAATTTGAAATTTTTGATAGTAAAATAGTGCTTAAGTCTGATATTTAGACTAGCACTTTTGAGTTAACTTATATCTGTGTTATCATACATTTTATTGATTGCGACTAGATAATAAAAAAAATATTATTTTTCAATTAATTGAAAATCTACACAATGCAACTAATATCTCTTCTTATATCATGCAAATGGTACATAAATACCGGATACATGATAAAGTTTTTTCAATTATTTTAGATAATACTTCTAATAATAATGTTACTGTTGAGTTACTCAAATAACGCTTACATCCCATCTTATAATAGACATATCACATCATAAATTTAATTATACAAAATAGTTTAAAAGATATTGAATTGTATGTAGGTCAAATTAGAGATGCCATTAAATATATACAATCTTTAGAAGTTAAAAAATAAAAATTAAAAATTTTATGTGTTGCCCATGGTATAAAATATAAATAATTTTTATTACTTATAAAACATAAATGAAATTTTATATTTTGAATGTTACAATCATGTTTTGAATATAAAAATATTAGAATAGTTTTTATAACATTTACTTTCCCAATGAGCCAATATTAGAATTTTACTGGAATAATTCTCATATTATTATATAATTTTTGGAATATTTTTATGAAGCTACTAATATTTTATTCAATACTTTTTATCCTACTTCTCCCTTGATTTTGTGACAAATCTTTATTATTGCCAATAAGTTTTCAAAATATAGGAATGATGAAGGTCCTGAAATAATTTAACCAATAGAATTAAAATTTAATAAACATTGGGAAGTAATTGCATATTTTTGTTATTTAGCTTTAGTTATGGGTGCTAGAATAATATTAAATGGTTTATTTATAATATTAGATGGAATTTATAATAATATGATACATAAATTTAATAGAAATAGATTTAAAGATGAAATTAATAGTTTAAATGATATATTTATAATAATGATCAAAAATATAATAAAGATAGAAAATCCTCTACTTCACGACCAACCCCAAGTAGTAGTAGTAGAGATAAGAGTACTAATAAATTATGAAATATTCTAATAAGAAAAAAAATTATAAACTACATTTTTATTATCTAATGAATTAATTTTTTATTTAACTAATGATTTTATAAATTTTTTACCACAGGAAGAAATAGATAATTTTGATATTTTAATTTGCTGGCGAATAATTATCCCGTGCTTATCTACATGGCTCATGACCTACTAACCCCTTCGATGTCTATAATAGCATCAAAATTTGTTTTTAATGCAAGAGGATGGGTACTTAACAACAGAAAGAGCCAATTGAGGCTTGAGATAATGGAGATGCTGGTCTGCCTCAAAGACTATTAAAATTCAGAACATAGGATCACAAAGCTTGAAGAATGATGAAGGTGAGGAGTCTCCTCTGAACAAATAAAGGAGTAAAAAATCAAAAATGAAAGATGTCGCAATCCATCACGGTTCTAAAGTCCTAATAGGATAAATGATCGTGATAGGTTATGCCAACAGTAAGCTTCCAAAAAAATAAGTACATCTAATTTATTTTATTTAATTTTTCTAAAATTAGTTTTAAAATCAAAATAATAAGTAATAAAAAATTACCTAGTAGGTTAGCCCATCGGGCCTAACAATTTGTGGCCCAAGTCGTGTCAGATAAAAGGTCAAGCTAGAAGATAAAAGAAGAAGACCGAGCCAACATGATAATGAGATGATGCAATCGTAACAAACCGCTTACTTGCTATGAATAAAAGTATGTATATAATTTATTTTATTTAAATAATATTTTTTTTAAAATAGGCAGGCCTGCATGTAGGTCGGTAAAATGGGTCTGAGTCGGGTTTGTGGACTGTGCTGAGCCTCACCTCCTAGTCTGAGCCACACCTCTTACCTCCAAAGTGCCATATGAAAGGAGGCAAAGTCCACGGAGCAAAGAGACCAAGTAGGTGGTGGCCTCTCAACTTGACTTTTGCAACAAGACAACATCAAGAAAAATGGTTGATAATTTCCTCTTACCTATTACAAATACTACATTTCTTGCTAATATTCCTCTCTTTTTTATTGCTAGTACCTCTCCTATATACAGCCTATATTCCTCATGGCAACCATATTAGTCCAATCCATTGAGCAAGCTAAGCTGGTCCTGATCCGGCTTAGATTGAGTCAATCCCCATACCTAACAACAATCAAACACCGAATCTAGCTCAAATGAACAACTTGTTGCATCAACGTCTATGGTTGGTTGCATGTGAGTTAGTGTGAGGCAATCACATTCAACAACTTTTAATAAGCTTCCCTCTATGCTGATTATACTTAAAACCCAACCTACAAGATGGTTGACTCTAGAATAATTATACTTAAAAAGCCAGCTTATCCCAGTTAGACTTGGTAGGTATAGGCTACAAGAAAACTCATTCCCCTCGTTACTCTTTCAAATTTGTGCAGTTAGCAACAGATGTCAATTTATTTATTTATTTAGTTTACCAGATGCACCTTTGGCTGGATTATTAAGCATTGAATACTCCAAGATCTTATAAATTACTTCTTTACGTAGAACAATTCAACACTAAACTTCGTTAATTTTCTAATATGATACTCCTATGCAGTAAAATAGGTAGTAGGCATAGGACGAGTCAGATCAAATTGGTTTGAAGATTTTTATAAAATTAAATCGATTTGAATTAGTTTTTTAAAACTGAAATAGAAATCAAATCGAACTGGATCAAGAAATTCAATTTGATTTTGTTTCGCTTTATCGATTTGCTTGCTTTAAATGGTCATGAGATTAATTTTCATAACAAATTTTATGCCATCAAATGATAATCTAATTATTTATAATGAAACAGAACGTAACTCTCATATAATTCAGTTATATATATATATATATATATAATATTTCAACTTAGCTAGTAGTATAAATAAAAATCTATATAATAAATACACAAGTTTCATTTTGATTTATATTGTTTTTTTTTTAAATTTAAACTAAAATCAAATCAGTCTTTTTGGTCTTAAAATTTTGTAAATCAAGACCGAACTAAGAGACCAACAAATTAAAAAATCGATTCAAACTAAACTAAAATCATGGTTTAAAACGGTTTTATAGTTTAATTGATTTTCTTTTAACAACCCCCAGATAACATAAAAGCCAAATCATGAGCTGCTAAAAGACAAAAGCATTGTTGGATGGCTATGGTCAACGCGAGTTCCAGCATCGACTTGACCCGGCCTAATAAACTGAGGACGCTGACAGATCGATTCAACAACTTCCTTGCGTGTTATCTTCCATTGAATTTTGATGTTCTTCTATTGACTTGGTAAAATATAAGATGACTTACGTGCAAGAAGTTGCCCCTTCGGAATTGAAAAATTATTATGATGAAAGATAGCAAACGTGTTTGTTGGAAGCTTGTTTTGGTTGCCTAAAAACTTATGACCCTAATCTATGGCCCAAGGATAAAGTTTTGAGTGTTAGGTAGTCCATTGTTGCATTACTCTCTTGGTGATGACCTATTACACTTTATGACATGGTGTTACATCCATGCATCACTAAAAGCAAGATTATTTTTTTCCATGCATAATATCTTTTGGTGAATGGGGATTACAGGGTTTTAATACATGATCTTACAATGTATGAGATGCCTTTTGTATGTTGCCTTTCATTAGATACAAGTCAGTGTTAGGTCAAGCATGTTAAAACTCTTTAATAGACAATATTTGAGTGAGTTTTCCATCCCACTTAGCATAGGGTCAATGAGAAATGTTAGGCTGTTTGTTTTCAAGGGCTTGTTTAGATAGAACTTCTGAATTAATATTTACTTGACAAAGAGCTGGTATATCTCTGGCTTTGTCACTGAAATAAATTTTTGACAAGTTAATAGATAAAAAATAAAAAAAAAAAATTAAAACATAACAGAGATGGGATATAGATGTTAGGTAAATACTGTAGTTTATCCAGAAACTTCTTGATCTTGGACATGGTCATTAAGTGGATGAAATGGATGTCACAAGAAAAGTATTATAGTATGGTAGGAGCTAGCTATGGTGGGGCACCCATAGGGGCATGTCCATACCTAGTTCATGTGGAAAGTTATTACAACGCGGGCACTCACAACTCTCACAAACTCCCTCAACCTCCCCTTTAATAAATAAATAAATGATCGAGAACAGAAGCATCAACAAAAGGGCTATCTTTTCCTCTTTCCAAGATCTATCTGCCATTGCTAAGCTTTGAGAGATTATTCGATTGTGTGGGAGAGTTTTCGTTTCATTTGTAAATGAATTTTTGATCATAAAATCACATCATTCATCCAAGTAGCACAAGTAGAAGTCCGAAGTGGCCAAAGAAAGGTCTTGCAAATATAGATCCCACGCTTTCAAAAGGTATGTTTTCAATCCTTTTTCCATTGAATCTATGAATTGTTTCATTAGTATCAAAGCATGCAAGCTAGTTTTATGCTTCTTAGGTCTCTAAGAATGTCGATTATGCCTCTAAAAACCTTTGTTTATATGGGTTTTCTTGGATTAGCTATTAATGAGACCTTGATGGTTTATCATGTCAACTTTTCATCCACTTAACATTAAGACTTATTTTTCACACTTTTGAGAGCCTATTAGGGTTTCATCACTTCTAGAAACTTTCACCCAATTCTAATAAGTGATTTGACAAAAATTTAAGCCACAATTTTTTATCATAGTTTTGTACCCATGCCTTTCGGATAATTTCTCTCTCAAATTAAGTAGCTACATGATCTATTGTTACGATGAATGTCTATCCAACAATCGGAAACACATCTAACATGTCTAAGAAATGAAAGAGGTATAAGGGTTGAAAATTTGATAGTCCAAATAATTTTGTGGGAAGCAAAGAAAGGAAGACTATCCAAGAGATTGGATGGCATTTCTTATAAATTAATCAAAATTCATGCCCATTCTTTTCCTATTATAATTGCCATAAAACAATCAATGCTGACATGGCATTGATATGGTCACATGTGACAATAGTGATGACATGGCAAACAATATTTGCCATAGGGTGTTGGCATGGCACCATAGTTATCATACACATATTTAACATGCCATTGATGAGGTATGGAATTGGCTGACATATGGTAGTGACATGATATGGCCGGCAATGACATGCCACTGACATGGTACAGATGTAATTAGCAAATGCCTGCAAATTTTTTCTTTTTTCTTTTCTTTTTTTTCAATGCATGCACCTTTGGCTGGAGTATTAAGCTTTGAATTCTCAAAGTTCTTACAAATGCCTTAGCTTGGAGCAGTTCAACCCTAGACTTTGTTAATTTGCCAATATGATACCCCTTTGCAGTAAATTAGTAATATAATGAAAGCCAAATCATGTGCAGCTAAGAGACAAATGCATTGGTGGATGGGACTAATAACTTGGGCACGCTGACAGATTAGGTTTAACAACTTCCTCGCGTGTGTATCTTCCATGGATTGCTAATGTTCTTTGCTTGACTTGGTAAAATATAAGATGACTGATATAAAAGAAAATGCTGCTGGGGAATTGAAAATTTATTATGATGATGGGTAGCAAACATGTTTGTTAGAACTTATGACCCTAAAAGTATATAAAATATACTTTTAGTTATCAAACTTTCAATTGTTACATATTAGTCTTTCATGCTTTAAAATGTTGTATTTTTTGATATTTCATTATATGAAATCAATTAAAATTGATAGAATAACTGACATGTTATCATAACGTAAACATTTGAACTATTTGACAGCGTGACACGTTAGTTATTTCATCAATTTTAACTGATCCTATAGAAATGAATGTTAAGAATGCAAGGGGACTAAACTATAATAACTAAAAGTTTGAGAATTAAAATGAATTTTGAGTAAAAGTTTGATGACCAAAAGCATATTTACATCTTTTTTTTTCCTTTTTTTTTTTTTGGTTAATCTGTGGCCCAAGGATAGAGATTGAGCATTAGGCAGTCAAACTAGATTAACTGGTTGGATCTAAAACAAGACACAGTCAAACTAAAATAGAGAAAGTTTTCCATCATACTTAGCATAGGGTTTATGATTTGATTGATCTCCCTAGAAATATCTTCCACTATTATAAATTGCATTGTTGGAGTAAGTGTTTTGTGATAAATGAAAATTATTAAGCTGCAATGTTTTAGAGATTAGTTTTCAGGTGCTTATATGGATAGAAGTTCTGATTTAATATTTTATACCAGGCTAGGTCTGCATCATGTTGATAGGTTGCCTCCTAACTATGCTTCTGATAACTTAGAAAATTACTTTGAGTTTATTTATCAGATGTACACCAGGTAGGGCCCCAGTCAATAAATATTTTCTTGACAAAGAGCTTGTATATCTTTGGCCTTGTCAACGAAAGAAACTTTACATGTACAAATTATAGATTAGAAAAAGAATTTAACATGTATTAAATACAAAAACTTTTGCTTTTGCTACTATGCTTTTGGCTGTATGTAGGTAATGCTATAAATAAATTAAAAGTCCAAAGATATAAAGAGTGGTATAAGAAGCTAAAGGCATTAAATGAGAATATTGAACGAATAGGATTAAAGCTCAATTGCTGATAAAAATTATAAAATAATACCTCATGTGAACTTAAGAACTTAACAGGTAAATACTTCATCTTATTTATAATCTTCTTGGCCATAAAAATGGAGATAAAATGGATGCCACAAGAAAGAAAAAAAGTAATATAGTATGCTAGGAACTTGGATTGGGCACTTAAAAGGGCATGCCTATGTCCAGTTCATGTGAAAAATTACAAGGTGTTAACTCACAATTCCCACAAATTCCCTCGGTCACCCTTGTAATAAAGAGGGGTTCCGAAATCTCAATGAAAAGAGCCTCCTCTCTTTCAAGTCTCCCTCTGCCATCACTAATTTTGAGAGACTCTTAGATCGTGAGAGAATTGATTTCTAACTACAAAATCATATGATTCATCTAACTAAAAGGAAGATGCTCAAGAGTACAATCAAGAGCTCAAATCAACCCAAAGAAAGTTATAGAAACATAGATCACATGTTTTCAAAGGATATGTCATCACTTACCAATCTTCTTTTCGGTTGAATATGACTTATTTCATTAATATTAAAGTCTATAGGCTAGTTTCCATACTTCTTAGAGCTCCAAGTACATTTATTATGCCTTTAAAACCCTTGTTTATATAGTTTTCCTCAAGTTAGCCATTAATGAGACCTTGGTGGTATTTGATGATAACTTTTCGTATACTTAATATTAAGACTTGATTTTTACATATACTAGTCATAGACCTATGCAATAGACAAGGCATATATGAATGCTAACATTACAATATAAAATATAACATCAAAATATATTGCCAATGTAAGTTAGATATAACATATATGAATGTTGATACAATAATTTATGCTTTTCGATCCTAAAAGTAAGAAAGTAAAATATTAGAAATAGTGCCGATCATGATAGAACAAAAATAACTTGATTAAGTTCAAAATTATCGTCTCATTGTCCTTTTAGATCTTAGTGATTGCTGCTTATTAATCTTCTCAAACCTATCATCCGTTGCATTCTTCATGCAATTTAGGAGGCAAACAACATCCATAAATCCCTATTGAACCATTAATTTTTTTTTTTTGGTTAGCTAAACATAAAGGATATGTTAATTAACATATTTTTTTTGCTAATGGTTACCTGTCTTACCTTCTTTGCATAAAGAATATGAAGAACGGCTAATTAAGAACATTTATAAAGTGAAGTAAATTATTGAGAATATTACCAAGCATAAATAATTTATCTTTTTTTTAAGTTATCAACATATATTTGATCACTTATGGTCATTAAAATAAAAATCATGTCAAAATCTACGACTTTCATTCAAATAAACATGGTTACAAAATTATTTAAACAAATCAAAATTCTCAATCTAAATATGGTTAATACTTATTCAACCTAATATGTATTGTAAATTGATAAAAAAAAAATTTAAAAAAAAATCATTCAAATACATACCTATTTTAAGCTAATCGAGAATCATCTCATCTTCTCTTTTAGCTCACTATAAATTTAGAATTTCAAATGGTGAATTGCCAATGAATTGCCACAAACCATGTTAGATAAAAACTTAATACGTGCTCAACATTGGACTCTTTCAGTTTTTCAATCCATTGTGGCAACTCTTTGGTCTTCTTCTTGGGGACACAGCGAATGACCATTTTACGGCTTACAAGGAAGTAGAGAGAAGCCTTCTTTGCTTCCATTTCTCTTCCACTTCTCATGACTTTTACTTCACTTCGGTCACTTTGAACATCCACTAATTATACTTTCCGTTGCTCTGGAAACGCAAAGAATGCCATGAGCCAGGGTGAAAAGAAATGATCCGAAGAGTTCTCCCACTTCATGGAATGACTTAAAAGTATGCTCTCTTCTTTCACTTCATCTCTCTGCTCCCACTTCATCTCCTTCTTCATGCAATAATAATAATAATAATAATAAAAACATTATATCATTATCTAAACTAATTAAAAAAATTTATTTTACATCTAAGATTTACATAGGTATTTACATATGGTATAAGAAGAGATATTAGTAAAATTATATAGATGTTTAATTAATTTAAAACTAATTTTTTTTATATATATTAACTAATCGTCATCAGTAAAATGCATGGTAATATAAAGATAAGATAAGTCAAAAGAGTTAGTCCAAACATCGAACGTAAATGCTACTCTACTAAAATTTTAAAAATATAAAATTAATTTTTTTATATTCAATTTTTTTTTAAAACAATTAAATTTAGTAGTATTTTGAGATTTTTTTAAATGTAGGATTTAAATAGTTTTTTTTTTTCAAACATAAATTTTTAGCAAAAAAAAAAGACATTTAAGTACTTGCAATTGATTTTATTTTTTATTTAATTCTTAAAAATAAGAAAATTTTGTTAATTTATTTCCATGACCAAATTTAATTTGAGTTTAGGTAGAATTATAAGCTGCACTCTCATGCTTATTTCAATGCTGGATTAGATGATTAGTTTCCTCTGAAGTATTACAACTATAGCCTTAAAAGACTTTACAGATAGTGCATGCTCCTTTGTTGGTGATTTCTTTATGTTGAAGTTCTTAGGTCTAGCCTTAGATCTAGTAGTCGAAGTGGCACCAATAGCACTACCGAGCTTGAGGACATTAGTTTCGCACTATAATAACGATGTGCCAAGACCAATCCCATAATCCACTGAATTGATGTTGAGCTTGAAGATCTCATGACCATAGGATGGATTAATTGTAGAAAATAAAGATTAGAGAGATTAAAACAACTAACTAACTTATGAAGAGAGATTGAAAGAGTTTAGGAGGATGAGAATGGCTTGTAGGAATATGAGAAAAACTTAGAAAAGCTTAAGAAAGTTTTAGAGAGCTTAGAAAAGTTTGTAATTTAGTGTGACATGATAGAAAAAGGTTGGAGGCTATTTATAGAAATTGAAGGGCTTCTAAATGCTCTAAATAACCTTAAAAACTGGCTGTTAGTTAAAACAAATAGGACTTTTTAAGTAAAATATAAAAGTACTCTTTGTAGCTATTAAAAAGAGTAAAAAAAATATTATTTTAGAAAAGAATAAAAATACCTTTAACCTAGTCATTTATGACCGTTAGGAGGCATTTTAATCTTCGGCATGTGCCTATTGGATCGGGCCAAGCTGGACCAGGCTAGTGGGCCATGTTGTGGGCCACTTTGGCGGGCCTGTAAGGCTACCTCTAGTGGGCCTCTTTAGCATGCTCAAACCGTGCCCAATTACATAGCACTAAATAATTGTCATGCAGTACTAACATGATAATGACGTGGCTATCATGCATCGCTAACATGGTGCTGATGTGGTATGGAAGTGGTTGACATGCGGTACTGATATGATGCAAGCCTTGCTGCAATGCAGTGCTAACATGGTGCTGATGTGGCATGGAAGTGGTTGACATGCCGTACTGATATGATGCAAGCCTTGCTGCCATGCAGTGCTAACATGGTGCTGATCATTGTGACAGTACACAATGACGGTAGATGACATAGCACAAACATGGTTGACATGCAACGCTGACATGCTACTGATTTGGCTGTCATATGGCACTGATGTGACCATAAGTAACATCTCACTGACATGGTGCAAGCATGGGTGATTTGGTAATGTTGTGGCCATGACATGGCTTGCCTGGCACTTTTCAGTCAAGCTTTATGGATTAGTCCAACATTAAAAGAAAATTGAGCTAGGACAAAGGTAAAGCAAAGAGAAGCTTGTTTGTGTTGATTGGATGATACATTGGGGCCCAAGCATGTGGCGCTGGACAAAGACCTCTGTTGAGGGATTTGTAAAGTTTGTCATATGTTATTTTTCATAAATTTTTTTTAAAATTTATTTTTAAAATTCATTTTAACTCTAATTGAGATGATTCCTTTTTTTTTTTTTTTTTGTAATTTTGCTATTATTCCTCCCCTTTTTCTATGACAATTTATTCACTAACCATATTCCTATTGTATACCAACAAATATATCTCATCTGAAATTACTATTATAGATGATAATATTAAAATAATTAAATAATTTGAATGCATAATTACTTAGTGATAAAATATTTTTAAGGTAGACTTGCTTACATTCTAATATATCGAAGTTTAATTCGGTTATCTTTCCCATCCTGTAATTTATACAATGCATAAATTTCAAAGATGAAAAAGATAAAAATGATAAAGTGACTCCAGAATTTATATGAATCTAATGCTAAGAAAGGTGACCGAATCCTAAATTTGGCTACATTCGAATGTAGCCAAATCTACCTCAATATTCTTAAAATCAATATATGTGTTTAAATTTATAAAAATAGTCGAATAAATAGTACAAAGCTATTTAGTGATTATAATTATGGAATGGATTTAAAGGTAACTATTATTTTGAATATCAATCACATGTAATGTTGCACATGCATCATGCTGGTTAGGTCTTGCTTGATTTCAATCTGACTTGATTTCGTATTCGGATCATAATTTTGAGTTTAGACCCAATCTATTTATTTATCGGATTGGGTCAAATTAGGCCTGCGGAGCATATTGGACCCAATAGTCATTTGAATTAGTTTGGGTCAAGTTTGAGGTCTACCTATTATTTTATAATTAAAATCTAATAATTGATAATTAAATATAGGCCCAACAAAAAAAATTTAAACCAAATTAAAAAGTGCTAACTTAAACTTTAATTTTTATTCAAAATTTTTTTGTTCCATTCAAGTAAATAATTATCCTTAAGTTTATAAATTATGGTTTTTATAATAATCATTGATATACTCAAAGACATTATAAATAAAACTTCATCAAAATAAATAATAAAATATAAATATTTAGATGCAGTTAAGTGAAAATAGATGAGAGAGATCTAGTTGTTAAAATAAAAAAAAATTAATTTAAATAAGAGTTTTTTTAATGAATTGGTGAAGATAATTGGAGTAAAGGAATATAAGATTTATATAACAAAAGTTTATTAGTCGAGCTGAAATGGGTTTGGATCAAGTCGGATCCATTATCTATCGACCCATATTAGACTTGAATGATATAGGGGTCAAGTTAAGTGATGAGTTTGGTCCAAAAAATATAAGACCTAAATCTAATTCGAAATTTAGATCGAATCTAATTTTTAAATATGACATAATCCATGAATTTTTAAATACAGAACGAATCAAGCCTAATCGAGTTAAGAACAACCTTAATTCCAAGTGTGTATGGACATGTGCATTCGCATACATGCCTTAATTCCAAAATAAGATAATGACATTATGATATTATTCTTTAATATCATTTTATTTCTTTTCTGCGAGTGTTATTAAAATTATCATTATCATATTTTGGATGAAAAAATTATTAGTATTTTTTAGCTTTTCTCTTCTTGGTTGAATATGCTATCTCTCATTTCCTCATATGATTTTTTTTTCTAATAATTTAAAAAAACTCATAGAATTGGATGTCTTCCTTGTTCCTCTTAAATAAAATTTAAAATATGATCCAAATATTTTTAAAAATTTATCAATTATGATTCATCATAATTACTATCATTATAATCACACATGCTGTCTGTCTTCTTCTCTTCTAACTTGTCCATCAGCCATATTTTTGTTATATATATATATATATATATATATATATATATATATATATATATATATATATATGAGAAGAAACATATGTCCTTCATTTAATCTATCTTATGAAAGAAAATAAAATGTTATCTATTTATCCTTTAACGATAAATGATTGTGATAAAATTATTGAATGACTTGAACCCATGATCGTTCAAAGATTAGAACTTTTTAATATCAATATAAATATTAAAAATAAAAAACATACTAATTAGATAAAAAGGCCAAATAATAACTATGAAAAAAATGATATATTTAAAAGTAACCTTTGTTTATAAATACAAAATGCCCATTATTAGCGTCATCTTTTGCTTTGGATTTATTCTGTCTTCTGGCCTTCCTCTTCATTCATCTGTTGGCTTACAGGGAGACTTCAAACACACGTCTCTGTAACTTCAAACCTCCCCCCTCTCTCTCTCTCTTCTCGTTTTGGTCTGCAGAGGGCTCTTCGGTCTTGTGTCCAAAGAGGAGACTTTGAAGCTCTCGTCTTCTCTTTATATCTTCCAAAGGAGAGGCAGAAGAAGGAGCACCTTTGACTCTTCCAAAAGAGGAGAGGAAGGAGAGGAAGGAGAATAGAAGGAGGAAAGGAGGCACCTTTGACTCTTCCAGGATTTCTCCTCGTTCTGGATTGGAAAATATCGAATGGCGGTGAGTGGTTTTAATTTTTGGCTGTGGGGTGTTGCTTTTCTTGGGAAAGGTGGAGTCTTGGCATGTGGGTCTTGTTCATTTGTTATATTGTTAGCATTTTTGTTCAAGAATTAAGGTAATTTTATTGCCTTTTGTCATTAAATATGTTGATTTATTTGATCTTTCGAATGATTTGTTGGTTGAAGTTGGTTGGCGGAAGAGGTTTGATAGGCTCGCAATTTCTGCTAATCTTTCGTTCTCTGTTTCTTTTTGTGTTCATTATAGAGGAGACGTTTGGTTTGAAATAATGCTTTAGTGGCAAATATTTGTTATTTCTTGTCATTGTTTTTATGGTTTTAATAAGCAAAAGTTAGCAAAGGTCAGGATATTGTATTTGAAATGAGTATTTCCAAGGACGAAGGGTAGGGTATTGGGATGTCTAATTGTCCCCTTGTTTTTTCTTTTTTTTTTTTCCCCCCCTGTTTATAAACTCTAATGTTCTCTTGTTGTTTGGATTTTAGTTTAATCTGGTTTAAATGGGATTCATGATAAAAAATTGCAAGCTTGTGCATGTTTGGAATGATCTCAAGACTGGTATCATTTAGATGGTACTTCTTGATCATTTTTATGATTTTAATCACACAAATCTAATAGAATTGAGGATATTTTGTTTGGAGTGAGTATTAAGCTCGAGTTGGTAAGTTAGATGGATTTCCAAGGATGGGGACATAGTATTGGGACATATGGGTTTCTTGGCATCTGACTTATATTTGCTTTTTATCCCCTTCTCTTCTCTTTCTTCCGTATGTATGAACAATGAAGTTCTCTTGTTGCTTGGATTTTGGTTTAACATGGTCAGTATGAGATTGAGAAATACAATGGCGAGCTTTTGCATATTTAAAATGATCTCAAGGTCCAAAAGGTTATATTTTGGAAATTGGATTTTTGAGATTTAATTTGTGAATGTGAATGTTGGAGTTTTCATATATAGAAATTTTTAATTTTTGGCTATTTTTTATGATAAATTTTGCTTAGATTTATTCTTTTTTTGTGTTTGTTAAAGAAGGCACTTTGGGAGCATACATTTTTGACTTTTATATGGTTTATTTATTGGGATTGCTAAAAGTTAAGAAGGATTTGGGGTAGTAATTGGGTTTCTTTAATTAATACCATGAATATGAGTTTTGGAAGGGATTGTTGGATTTATACAGTGAAGTATGAAGGAGAGAAACACGGGATTGGAGTATATTGCAATGTTATTAAGCTGACTGTTGGTTTGAACTTGAAGTGATTATGGTGGAATCAGGTTTTTAGACCATAGAAAATTAGTGAATTAAATTTTTAAGATGTTTTGGCAACTATTATCCTAAATTTTCTTCTGGATTAGAAACTGGTGTCATGCATGTGCTGTTTGATTACTGATTTGAGAAGAAATAATAAAAATGAAGGAATTTGACATTGGACTGATGGTGTTTTCTATACTATTGCGCTATTGCAAAATGGGATCATTTTGGCTGTCAATTTGTTGGGTGGAAAATATGTATAAGAAAATCCAGAATTCTAGTGGCCTTGGGTTGGTTTCAATGTCAATCCTTTGTTCTCAGTCATCAAATGATGTAGTATTTCATTCCTTTTTCTCATAATCAGTCTATGATTCTCTATTTGTTTCAGTACCTTTTGGTTTGAATGAGAATGTGGTAAGTACCACTTGGCTAGCAAGATCGATGGTTCTATTTTCTTAAAAAGTATGAATAGTTCTATTGTTCTATAGCTTTTGAAATGATTTTTGCATCTTTGGCTTCCAAGTATGTGATGGTGCTTAAAATTGTCATAGATTCACCATTTACAAAAAATCTTGCGACATGTCTTTTTTAATGCAATTATTTTGAGTTTATTTTCCTACATTGTTTTCCTTTTATAATGCTTTTGACCATGGAAGTCCATACCAAACCAAATTGGTCCATTAGGAGCAAACCGAACTGAATATATCAGTTACCAGTCCATTTTGCTATGTCGGTTCAGCTCTAATACCGATCCAGCTCAAACTACAAAATACCATACCAAACCAGTCTAGTTCATTCCGGTTCGCCATTTTTTCAAATTTTTTATATTTTTTATATTTTTTCTTTTTTTAATGTGGTATATGAAGCTAAGAGCTTTCCGTGAGCTTACAAGAGGTTTTAGCCTTGTATGCCACATAAAATAAGAAAAAAATTGAAATATCAAAAATTCAAAAAATTCAAAAAGGGTCGAACCAGTCCGAACTGGCAGCATACTGCTGATTTGATTTAATTCGGTACCGAACCGAACCAACCCAATCCAATACCGATTCAGCACTAGTTCGTAGTTCTGCAAACCTTGCTTTCGATATAGCGATTAGAAGACATCTGCAAAAGTTATCCTTTGAGGCATTTTTGTCATTTTCTTCTCTTGTCGCTTGATCACTTTAGGTTGGTAGTATATGTTATGTCTATGTAAAATATCCTGGAGATTTATGCAGTTTAAACATGATGACAGAGAAATATTTTATGACAGTTTCATGACTATCTTTTGGTGTTTGCACGATTATATTGATAGCTAGAAGCTTGAGTAGATCATATTTAGTGGATATTGCAGCAATTCCTTAGATAAAATTAAGAAATTAGGATACAAGAACTCGTATATAAAGAGAAGCTTACAAATGACACACATAGTGTTTACTAAGAAAAAGGCACTTGAAATGGTTTGTCCATGGATAGTTTAGTTTAAAGATGGTTTCATGAGGATGGGTGATGTGGATTCCCTTTAACCGTGAAGGAAAAAAAAAAGGGGGAGCAAAGAAGAATTGGATGGAATTGGTTCTAGAGATCTGAGGACATCTCATATCACAAGACTTGTCAGTTTGATATGAAACAATGACAGAGTAGGAGCTTACACAAATCCAGCTATATGAAATAAGGCTTGTTGTTTCTATTCAAGTTTCAATTATGATGAATTTCCTTTTCAAATTTTTCATGACGATAAGTAGATCACCCTTAAAGCGATAAATTTATACCTGTATAAATTTCTGGATACATTATATAACATTATAGTACATTGCATTATTTAAACAGTAATTATTATAAACTTAATAATAGTGTTGGTTTATAAGTTGGATATTATGTACTAGGCTTGCATGCTTCTGAGTACAATGGAGATGCTTGCTAAGGCAGAAATCGACCAAGGGCAGGAAAACTGCATATGTGTTCAAGGATGGCATAAGCACAAAGGATGCAAATCTTGATATTTGCTTGACATTTTTGGTGGGTTTACTTTCTAAGGTTTTGGACATGAAGTACTAGGCTTGAATGTTTCCAACTAGAAATCAAGATGCTACCAATAGAAAAAGATGCCAAGAGCTGTATCCTGCCCATGTGCCTAAGGATTGCTCGAGTGCCTAGGCTGCCCAGACATTTGGATTAGTATTCTTTCATGTGTTCGCACCACTTTATTTTAATGGTCATGTTGCTGATATTCTTCAGGTTTATGCATTGTTTAAAGTTTCAAGCCCATCACTAAATCAGAGTTTCTTATGTTTATCTGTTGTACTAAGTTTTTCATGGCAAAGCAGAGAATCCAAAACCAATTAGTCATGCTAGCCACAAGAAACTAAATGCATATTATTAGGGTGATGCTTGTCTTATTTTCATGTGCTTCTAGTATCAGCATGGGCTTGATTTGTGGGTTATTGAAGAGTAATTAATGTTTATCTGTATCATTTCCAACTGCTTGAGATAGAAGAGTCTCTTGATTATCTTATTACCATATTTCAAGGGACATTCATTTGCTTTAGTTAATAGCTGGACCTTTCTACCATTCCAAAAGTCTCAATGCCATCCAAATTTGCACTTGATGTGGTTTCTTTGGCCTCTATTGCTACTACCAAGCCCTGCAAGAAGTCAACATTGTTGGCTTCTTAGTTTTCATTGTGTTGCATTACCTATAATTCTATCAACTGAGGAATCACCTGCCTCTGATCCCCAATTATTTGTTGTGAACTAAGCATTGTTGCCTCTCTTTTGGCTGCAAGCATTGTCTTTGAATTGGAGGAACATTGTTTATATTTAGGGACATGCCAATTTCCAATTTGCGTTGATGGATCCCACCTAGCTCTTATCTGTTTTAGTTCCATGCTTATGTACATTGATTTCCTTGTTGTACATATTATTGATACTTGCCCAAATGGCTTAGTTAGCATGACTTGGATATCACTTTTTCCACTAATTTTGGTGTTCGCTGTAAACTGAACTTACTCTTTAGATGCATTGTTGTTTGGCATTCAGTTTTCAGAAAATTATTCCTAGTCAACTCTTACTTACCAGCAGCCATCTTGTTGTTGGACCCTCTTGCACCTCATTTTTCCTCATGGCTTCACCTCAATATAAGTGCTCTCAAGTTCAAGCTTATTTTCAGAATCCATCATCGATACATTTGGACGAGGAAAGTTGTCTTTGTCAAGCATGCCTTAAGTTAACCTTCTCTTAGAGTAAAAGACTTGTGCTTGTCAGGCCTTGTACAATCTAATTGTGCTTAATTAAGTTGCTTATTTTTGGACAATTCATGAGGTGTTCTTGTATGCAATTCACTAAACAACTTCATATTACCTTTGTTGAAGTTACTAGAGAAAAATCTGAGATAGCAAGATCCTTTTTCTTTTTCGTAAATGATGAAGGGTGAAACACAATGACCTATTCGATTTGAATATTTTAAGAAACTAACAAAAGAAAATTTTGTTTTGTGATTTCCATTAATGAAGAAAATGGTGGCAAAAAAATTGTAGAGCATCAGTAGCTTGAGTCTGCTTAGAAAATGGAAAAAAAATGGATAAATACACTTGTTCCCTTTTTCCCATGATGGCACCAAGCAGAAACTGCAGTTAAAAATCAAATTCTTGTAAGACAAAATAGGATTGTGGGTTGGTAGCGAGAAGGAATACTTACTAAATATTCTATCTTGGAAATTCATGTGTTTGGGTTATGAGGGGGAAAAGAAATGATAAAAAAGGTTTAAGCAAAATAAAATACACTTGATTTCTTGACAATTTGTTTAGGTGCTTGTGGGGTAAAGTTAGGAGGGGCAGAGTTGTAACTGTATACATAAGAGGGCTAGTAGTAAGAGGTGTATCACATACCAAGAGAAATGATAATTTGGCATGCTTTGGGGATCTGCAGCAGAGTCTAGATTTCCCTGCAAAAGAGACTTCTCATGTTTAAAGTAGAAAAGTTGGAAGAGATAAGGAAGAGACTGAAAATGACTTGGATGGAAGATGAAAGATATCTAACATAGGATCAATTTACTCAAGAAAATGATTTAAATCTCGATGAGATAGGAATGAGACGACTGAGACGTCTCGTCCTAAAGAAATTTCAAGACCGATCTTGACTGTCTCATCCCGTCTTATGTCGGCCATTATATATGATAATTTTAATTTTAAATTCATCTAATTTATTATAAAGATATAACTTTTGAAGTTTAAATATGTTTAAAAATTGAATAAAACACTAAAATTTTACAAATATTTTTTTTAAGAAAAAACATCCTAAGCAAGTATCAGAACTCTTAATCAGATCGGAGATCAAAACAGGATGGGACGGGATGGAATGGGATGTGGGGCATCTTGTTCCATGAAAAAATCAGGATACATCTGTCACACGATATTTAAAACCTTGACTCAAGATATGTTGAAGATATTTTTTTTCTATTAGTACTTATTAGACCATAAAAGTTCCATAGGAAAACACTGTCCTTGAAAATGTCAGTTGATTTTTATTGATTAATGGGGATAGAAATCTTAAATAGATCATAATTAATTTGTGTTTTTTCTGCTTATAACAACTTGGGATATATCTAGAAAGAATTGCCATGTTGTTCTTCATCTAAATAAGGACACTTAATTTTGAACTGAAAGATATTGCTGATTATTATGTATTGAGCAAATTATGAGAGTAGGCATATCATTCAACTCTGATTTATCATTACAACTTAAATCTTAGTTCCTATGAATGTATTGAGTAGATTGCTGCTCCATTATACTTTCATTGTTCAGTGGAAATGAAAAATTGTTGATTTCTTTGGCAGCAAGCTCGTGTTCCTAAATTTGGTGACTGGGAAACCGGCACTGTCCCTTATACACAATATTTTGACAATGCCAGAAAGAATAGAGGTGGAACCAAGATGATCAATCCAAATGATCCTGATCAAAACCCAGAAGCTTATCCTATTGATGTGTCACCAACACATGCACCTCCAGCTAGAGCTGGGCCTAATCTCGGGGCCCCAAAACCGAAGGATGTACGAACCATGAGAAGGGAAGATGGTGATTTTCGACGAACTACTGAACCTCCTTTACCTAGTGAAGCCAGCAGAAGAAAACCTTCAGTAGATCCACCTCATCAGCAGTATGGAGCCCAAGTGAAATATGTTGATTCACATAGGAGGCCAGGAAGAATAAATGCTGGAAACCAATCTTCCCTTCATGCTGTCTATCAGAAAAAATCTGGAAGCAGAGGTGGAGTACATGATTCTTCACTGGATAGAAAGGCTTCATCAGAAGGGCAGGGACTTGCACCCATCGCTCCAGGAAGATCAAGAAAGAAGCCTGGTGGGCAAGGCTATGAAAGTGTAAGCTTGAAACTTCTTTATATTTTTGCATGCATAAATGCATAATCAGATGCACCTCGAAATTTTTGTGAACATTTCTTTAGAATTAACTTCTGAGCATTAAAATAATTTTGCCAACAGCCTGAGAAAGATGTATCAGTTCCAAAGTTTGGGGGATGGAATGAAAGCAATCCTTCATCAGGAGAAAATTATACCGACATCTTTAACAAACTAAGGGAGGTTCGAGCATCTCCCAGTGCTTCTAATGTGTCATCACATCCCAATGTTCACCAGAAAAACAAAAGTCCTGAAAACAAGGTAACTGATCAGGCCCCTCTTCTTTGTATGCATGGTAGGTTTTTCACCAATGACATAACTATTGGACACTGAAAACCTTTTCAACTATTGTGGAACTCATTGCATGTCTAGCCCACTCTAAATTTCCTAGTTCAAAAAAAAGGGGGCTTGGCATTTCACTTTGATCTAAAAATCTAGTCCTATCCTCGCAGTCATGGATCCACTCAAAAATCTAGTGGGCATTCTGCCCAGATGTTTCAATAGAGATTTCATATGTGGTTTGTCATTACCCTGTGCTTCTTGGATTTTTCTCTTCTTAGTGTCATCAAACCTTCATTTTTTGCCTAAATAATATAACCAACCTTCTTATTGAAAAAACAACC
Source organism: Metroxylon sagu (assembly GCA_017589505.3). Taxonomy (NCBI): domain Eukaryota; kingdom Viridiplantae; phylum Streptophyta; class Magnoliopsida; order Arecales; family Arecaceae; genus Metroxylon; species Metroxylon sagu. The sequence continues at coordinate 520,204 of JACVBY030000463.1, read as the reverse complement.
TTAAACAGTTTTTTCCCCAAAAATCATTTGTACATCTTATCAATATCTAAAATGTGTTCCCTTGTTTTCGTTCTTTTCTTTTCTTTTTTTTTTTTTTTTTGGTTACAGAAATGTTCATGTTTCAGCTGGTTGGCACTGTGAGAACAAAGCTACTAAGGAGTCTACGAACGTTTGAGCTTGAGAAATATCTCCAATGAAGGCTGGTTTTATGGATTTTTTTTTAAGGTGTATCATATTTCTGCTTGTGTGTCTTTCTTATCCTTATGAGTATTTATATGCGAATGGACAGACTCTTTTTTCATGTACTCTAGCCTCTTGTGCACATTAATTTTTTCTGATTATATTTGAATCATGTTGCAAAGAACCACATTGCTTATTCTTTTACTCTTTTCTTGGATATGCTGTTCTTAGGATTCCAAAGGCTTTTTGTGGCTTCAACTCCTTTATGCAAAATCATCAAGAGAATGGATTTAATGCAATAATAACTGGCGAAACATTGTTATTGAACTCCATGGGGAAACTTCATTTTAAATAATTTAGAAGGCTCTTATGACATGAAACACATATAAGCTCACCAATTTATATAGAGATTCTCGATGGCTTGGAGAATGGATCCATAAACAGGTCGGATTTAGATTGGATCCATGAAGATGCTGACTTAACTTCAATCCGCTGCTCAAGTTCGAGTTTGTTCTATGGAGTTTGATTCAAATTTTACTTACGCTTAGATTTTAAATATCTTCTTAATAAATTTTCAAAAAATATTATTTCCTTAATGAAAATTTTCACATTTTTTATCTCAAACATGAGAATTTCCATGGGTATAAGGCAACCTTCTTGATGCATGGAAATTGCAATTTAATGATTAGATGGTTTGGATGTATAAATTTTAGTCTCTCTCTCTCTCTCTCTCTCTCTCTCTCTCTCTCTCTCTCTCTCTCTCTCTCTCCATTCTAAGTAGATTTCAGCTAATTAGGTCTAAATTATCTTGCATTTAATGTTTATGATCCCAACATGTAATAAATAACATTTAGGACCTTCATCTTCATTGTTCCTCTCTCCTCAGAGCGCCTTTAATATTCTCAGAAAAACATGGCTCACTTCTATTAAAAAGATACCCTTTATTATTGACTAGCATCTTTTATATGCAACTTATCATTGTCTAAAAGTAGTGTATGTTCATGTATGTTTCTGTTATTTTAGATATGCTTATACTTAAACTGGTTTATTAGAGAAGTAGTATATATTAAGGCTAGTTTGTTGGAGATTTCCTTCTCGAAGTATTTTATTTAATCTTATACCTTAACCCCTCTTACACATTATTACTTTTCAAATGATGGCATACGCTAACTCCAATCCTACTTTCCTCTTCATTGTTTCCTCCCTCTCCTTCCTCTCCCCACCTCACCATACCTTCATCTCATGCCTTTGTCTTCTCCTCTTTTCTTCTTCAGCCTCGCTCCACCCTCCTCTACCATCCCTTCCATCAATATCGCATCTCTTAGTTCTCTCCTCTCAACACCAATGCTAATATATATCCAAAGTTTTCCAATGTTACTAGAATCACCCTTTCCATCTCCATGGTCTCCGAAGCAACATCCTCCTTCATATTTGTGTAGTCCTATTAGTTTCTTTTCTTGGTAGGCTACCTAAAACAGCTAGAATTGAAAATTTTCTAAGTGTTGAAAGTAGATTTTAGAGAGGTTGAATAATAGTATTACCCCAAAATAATAATCCAATTCTACCTTTTCCACTAGTGAATTAGTCTATTTCACCATAAGTTCAGCAACATGTTTTCACTTATCACTATAATGACTCCTGCCCCACAGCTTACAGCCTACACGAACCCTGTAGATCCTTTGCCCACTTCACACAACACCTACTTCTCTCCATTTAGAGTCTCTAATTGGAGACATCATCATTCATAGAAATAAGTTGTCAAGCTCTCTTATGACTGGATTTAGTGGCACTGATAATTAACTAGGATGCAGTTTAGCTACTGAGATATCCATAACATGTAATGAGTGAAGGTGAATTTAATTTTAGTTGCATATATGTAGGACTCCTCAAGGTGGAGATCTAATTTCAATTGAGTAAGTTTGCTTCATGGTTAGATACCAAAAGATCTGCCACCAAAATCTTTCTTTCTACATAACTTTCTGAGATATATCTTAAGATCATCCAATCTTGAAGTTATTATTAGCACTGATGGCCTTGCTTTCTTCAAAAGCATTCATTAAAACAATGTCATCTTGCACCTTAATCCAAGATTGTAAACAGATGGCATCAGGGATGAAATTTGAAACTGGAAAATCTGAGAAGAGGAAAAAGGTGGTTAGAATAAGATATATTTCCTTTTTATCATGGACAAAAGCTTGACTCTACTAGTTTCAATGAAAACTGTTCTATATCCTTTAATCTTTTGAACTTCAAGCCTTCTCAAACTCTGTATTTCAGATTCATTTCAAATATTTTAGCAGTACAAAGATTTATTGGTTCCACCTATTCTCCTCTTCTATTTCCCTTCCATGTTTAGGATACAAAACTACAACCATGATAAGATAGAAAGTAACAATTATTGTCTTTTGATTCTTGATACTCACCTTGCATTTTAGGCTTCACAACAAATCTTCTCTTGCCCATAGTTGACTAATATGAGTTAAGCCCCATGCTGTAAATCATAGGATTAATGCCAATTTAAGAGTGTGCTTGGAACATTCTCAAACAATATGGATCATATATTCATATTTGATTTGTGAAGTCCCATGTAATGAGACAAGGCTTGCTATTTATGTTTCTTCTAAAAATACAGTTATAGTATGACCAAAATGCTAGAAAGATGAACAAAAACACCTTAAGAATAATCAAAAAGCATGTATTTGTTAGTGTTGAATGCATTAATTTCTCACGACTCCAAAAAGATTTGTTTTAGTAGCTTCTCCTACTGCATTCAGGAAATTATTTTATTAATTTATCGAACCAATAATCAAAACTAATTGTATATAGAATTTGTAGTATTAATGGACTCAAAAGAATGATATGTTAAACTTACACAACATCCAGGCCTGTCGAACTTTAACTTGTCAAGTTTTATATTCATATTTAGTTATAAAACAATGTTCACATTTTGAGCTTCACTTCGCCATTCATGGCACAAATGGGGTAAGATACAGCAAAGGATGCTCATATTTTTTAGTAATCTAAATTAAGAATTCAGATTCTATTAAGTGGCTATTTGAAATGAACATTTTCATGCAAATATTGGAGTAAATTATTTGGCATCTAAAATTCTAAGTTTAAAGTGTAGCAAATTATTTCTAAAAATCTCATTTACACTCAATTTTAAGAATATAAGATTAATCGAAGGAAAGGTGTTAATCTTTGATTTTCAAGAATAAAGGGTTACCATAGTAATTTGACCCCTCTCACTCCAAACAACATCTAAGAGATTTCAACCGAATGACCCATATAAAGAAGGATCATCAAAGTATTAAAAAAATTATATCTTAGATTTCATCCCTTAATATATTAGAAAAGATAATTCAATGTGCATCAATTCAAAAAATAAGCTTTAGTAGGACCAATATAGTTAATCTTTTCAAGTAAATCTATTTTATGATGTCCGATATTGAGTTAGCTTTTCAATGCAACTTGAATCACCTAAAAGAAAGTCTAGATAATAAAGTTTTGAGTGATTTATAAAAGATTTATCAATATTGATGAATTTCTAGAAATTTTCAAAAAAATTATTTCGAGGCTTATAATTTAAAGGGCGTTTTTTCTTTTAGCTTGGTCAAATTTCTATTTATTTCTTCTTTATGCTCATATTAGATAAATTAGAAATCAAATAGGTGTTAGAAAAGATTTATCATATATTATTCTAAATAGGTGCGATTTATATGCCTTCTAAATAATTTTGAGAAAGACTTAGTCAAACTAACACTAGATTATTTCCAATTTGAATGCACAATAATACAAATAAACAAAAGGCATTCATCTCTTTTATCTCTATGCAATAATTCCTCTAGTGAAATGAGGCATGTTAAATTATCATAAACATGTAATATATGGACTAATAGAATCCTGCTTCATTTATTTCTTAATACCTGAATGAGGGTAGGGCAGCCTTTCTACGAACTCTTTTATAGAGTAGATATCAAGTATATTAATAGAAATACAGAATTTAAAGGGGTTGATATTTATTAACAAAGCTTTATTCAAGAAAAGATAAAACTTAGAAAACCAAAATCCATCAACAAAAACTTAGTGACGGCATATTTTTAAACCCTGGCACTTAAAAGGTTTCCTTGCAATTGGTTCTATATTACTTTTGCCCTTTTCTTGAACATAAAATCAATGATATAAATTAACTTCCGTAAAACTTAAAATCTTGAAACTATACCATACAAGAAGGTTTGTGTAATTTAGCATATAAAATTAAAAAGAATTTCAATTTATTCAAATGATTGATTTGAAGACCTATTGATTCTAATAACTGATTGCAAAGTTGATTATTTGGACCTTTCAATTCATAGATGTGGTCTTGAACTTATGAACGGAGATATTCTCGGTACTCATAAAGAAAATCAAAAGTGATATAAATAATATGGATAAAAAGAGAAATGACTCGAACAATAAGAGTAATAATTTGGATAAAAAGAAATAAAGTGACTTAGACATATCTTCTATGTCAATAGTACACAAGGCATGTAAATTCTACATGATGATACAATGGAATTGCCTAAACATCAATTGTTATTATAGAAAAAGAACTATGGTACAAGAAGGAAAAGAATAGTGTTACATGAATGCTTGGCATAGGTACCAAGTGTCCTCCAAGTATTAAATACTATGGCTCACCAAAATATAGGCATTTATGCATGCATGCATAAAAATAGATACCCAAGTATGGATGCATGCATAAAAATAGATACCCAAGTATTAAATACTATGGCTCACCAAAATATAGGCATTTATGCATGCATGCATAAAAATATATATGGACTTTGTTTGAAAATTTAAGGCCTCAATTCTACCACTCCAAAATCATTGATAAAGATTTATTATAGCAGTCCAAATTATTAATCACAATCTATATCATAAAAATTACTTTCAAATCAAGAAACATGTGTTTTGGAGATTATTTGTCTATGCATCAAGCAGCATCAAAATATGTTGTTTTAATGATTAAATATGGCATTTGCATGATTTATGTTTAAAAGCATCCAAATCTTTTGATCCATCCTACAAATTTTTTATAAAATGGAGAATATAATCAACTGTGTAAATTTTATAAAGAATAGAACTTAGGTGTGGTTCTTTGGGTGTAGGCCATTCGGTTTCTCTTTATCTCTCTTCCACTTACCATCACATGAGGCTTAGGTGGAAGCTTAGGTAGCTGTGAAAAAGTGAAAGAGAGATAGAGAGAAAATAGATGGCCCACACCTAAAGAACCACACCTAAATTCTATCTTTTTTTTTAAATTAAATACATTATCATATAACTTAGCATTGCTAATAATATTTAGCACAAATTTTGTGTTCACTTAATGCATAGGTACAAGGACTCCAAGCGACATTTTTTTTTTTTTTGTAAGTTTCTTGATAAATTTTGTGATATGGATTATAATCAACCATGTGGGTTTTCAATTTAGAATTTTAATCGTATGTTATTGATTGAAAGGATTAAGGTCTTAATGCAATATATAATATAAAATATGGATTATAATTTATGTAATATCATAATGCACTACATATAACATAATATATAGGTATGTGTATGTGTTTGTGTGAATATATTTATGTATGTATGCATGTGTATATCTTGATAAACTATTATATTGATGCTTATCCAAAATGTTAAACTAAAAAGAGGAAAATAAGAAAATTATATGTTGTCTAACAAATAAAAAGGTAATAGTTTATCCATGAGTTTTCAATTTATTTAAGTTATTCATTAAGTTCATTTTAGTTTAACAAAATACATTAAGATACTTAAATTAATGACTAACTATAATAACTTTATATTGGGATATAATAACAATATACTTGAAGTGTCTAATATTTAAAAATTAGAATTCTTCGGTATAACACTCCTGAAAAGAGCCATATGTCGATAACTTTACCAACAAAAGCATATCAATTTAAAGCGGCGTCGAGTCATATTATACGCTCCCTAAAGCCTCAAAAATTTATCCATGTAGGATGGAAAAAAATTAATTGTTATAAATAAAGTACCTTAATTCCTTTAATATGTAAGTGCATGTCTAAAGTGCACCCATTGCATTAGCCAATAAAAGGATAAATATGTGCATGTTAGTAATCCAACTACAAAAATAGCATGCCAATGATGCTACCATTTAATAGTATTCTAATAAATTGGATGCTCGTAAATACCTATCCTTCTCAATTTATAAAAATTGTACCTAAAAAGAGCTAATAATGCACAAGTCATGGTCTTAACCTATGATGCAAATACTTGATATTATTAAATAAAATATTTTTAAAATATTATATTCCCCTTAACTTATAAAAATTGAGATACGTAAATGTCATATAACAATATTAAGAAAGAAGATTTAAGAACCTATCTCTAAATATTGTTATGCGATAACTATCTTAAAATTACATGCCTTCAACTCTGACACTTTGTTTGTAGATTGAAAAAAATTATTTGCACGTTAGTTGACAAAAATCTATTTGATACTTTGTTTGTATATTGATCTTCGAAATGTTCCTACTAAATCAAAAGTTCACCTTCTTCAAAGTTTGATAGTATCGATGTTTGCTCTTAAGAATCTTTATGCTACTTATAGATAACAATTCAAAGCATGCAATAGAAATTTTATCTAGATTTAACATATTTGTATAAATACCAAAGGCCATATTTTAATGGCTAAAAATGGCAATACAACTATAATAAAAACTATGTAACGACCAATAGAACTATAAAGTAGCTAAATGATGTATCACAAATACAAAAGTCTTTCAAATAACTAATGATTACTGAATCCAAATAGGCCTCAACTAAGATTATAATGTAGAGATATAGATCTTCTTAATATTATCTTTCTATTTTGATCGGATCTTGCTTTTAAAAAAATGTAGATTCGAAAAATATTTTATTCACTACATTTCTCTCATGCATAGGATTAAGATATGTTGGGATATTACTTACAATGGAAATTGGCAAGATATTTTGACATGTTTCTTTTAAAAAGGATGGTAATATACAAACCACAAGTACCAAATGAAAAAGAAATGACATATTAGGAACCTTATTCAAAAGCATTTTAAAATTATATCTTAAAATTTTGATTCCAATATGCTCATTCTTTCAAAGAGAAAAGGGTGAGAGCTTTAGTAATATACATAAATTTTAGCATGACATCAGACTTATTATAAGTTTTTAGCTTAGTGGTTAATAATATCTACCAGAGAATGATAAAGTGAATAGCTAAAGCCACAATTATTTAAGAACAAGGAACAAAACTGCCAAATCTCAAAAATTGGCCAAGCTTATTTAGAGTTCTATGCTAAGAGATGGTATTGTCTTTCATTTTATAAAAAAATTATTTTTGGTATTTAGTGAAGCTTGTTAGTGTGATAAGGGTGAGCATAAGCAATGACACTCCATTCTATATGTACAATGAGACAAGCAAATGGGAAGAAATGGAGTTAAAAGAGTTTTTTTTTTTAATTTTTTTTTTTAAGCTATGCAAAGATAGAAGCTTTTCCTTTAGCACTACATTTTAGCCAAACCTTTTTTTTTTTTTAATTGTAAATTATTGGTCATAATTTTTTTATTCTTATTCATATTTAGAATATTATTATTTGGCTTGTTATTGTAACTCTCATGCCCATTAAGCATTGTATCAACGACACAAGGGCTGTTACTATGAATTCTCATTCATGGAGCATTCTTATTTACGACATCTCTAATGTTACTTTGAAAATATTATCTTAGATATTTAATCATAGCTATTTAACTATGTTTTATTTATTTCCTTGCCATCATATTATTAGAAAAAAAAAAAAAAAAAACATCTTCCTCTCCACATCCATCAACCAAACCGATATTGTTATGGAAAAGAAATACATAAATTTTCCATTGGCTTCAGCTATAGAACATAGGAAGCTGGTAGCTGATAGCAAGACCCAATTTAAAACCAACTAAATTTTAGAACTTCCGAATAAGAGAATATTCCAAGTATTTACTTGGTCTTTTATTTATAAAACTTATATGGTCCGCTATAAGGCTCGGTTTAAACACAACTCGGTCTAAAAACTCTGAACCCCCAGTTGAATCAAGCCAATGCCCCATTATTCTCCAGGAAAGGAAAAGAACAAAAGGGGCCAAAAAGATTTCAAACACTAAAATCCAACCCGGTCCGAGCACTCCAAACCACCAGTTGAACCGGGACATGATTCCGAGCACAAAATGGTAAAAGGGGAAAACGCGCACGCAATTGATGGAATATTCTGAGGCTCCGAGTTATCCAATCTCGCTTCCGTCCTTGGAAAGTAAGCGGTTCACCGTAAGACCTGGTTTAGCGCCAACTTGGTCTGTGAGCTTTGAACCACCAATTAGACCAGGCCTCAGTCCAACTAAAAATTAAATAAATAAAATATAATATAGATGATTATACTGTTGCTTAAGTACTATCAAATTGCCAATTTATCATTTAAAATATTATACTTAAGATTGTATTTGAATTATTAGATTAGTTTAAAAATTTAATTCAACATTTGAGAGAGAAAAAAAAGTTATGTACCATGTGCCGCTAAAAAAATTGGATTTCTATGCTTAAAAGGTTCGAATTGTGAAATTTAAGAAGAGCCTAAAATTAAGAAGGCCATGAAATTGAAAGTACCAAATAAGCTAACTTTTTGCATGTACAAACCATGTGACCTTTAATTTTGATCAAGTTAAGAAATTAGAGACTTTCATGGAAACAATAAACAAATTGAGGACTCAATTAATTTAGAAGATTAAGGAAGTGAGGATAAGATTTAGAAGAATTATTATTGGTGTCATTGATTTTAAATACTAAAATCCCTTATAAACATATATTAATGTACCAAAAATACCATCCATACGAGTGAAGTTAACGGCGTACCTCTCTGTGTAATAGCAAATGAGTTTAAACAGTATAATTTAATAGTACGTAAACTATAAAGTAATCAATTATATTTAAAAAAATAATAAGAGAAAAAAAAAAAAAGGTTTTATAAGCTCAGCTGAAGGAATACTACACTGATTGGTTTTTTTACGTATAAAATACAAATGGCTGACAATTAGACCCGGTTTAAACCCAAGACGGTCCGGAAACTGCGAACCTCGGCCGGGCCGGACCCAGGATCCAGAGAAAGGAAAGGGTAACAAGGAACAAGCCACGTGAGAGTCGCGTGATCAATTCTTCCACGCCGCTACGCTCCCGACCCATCCTCCCTTCTATATAAATAATTCGCCTCCTTGCTTTCTTTGGTGGCGTTGCCTTTCCCCTTTCTACCCCTTCCTATCTCTAGTCTTTTACTCATCGGGAGTCGTCCGTTCCGATGTGTATGCATCCATCCTCGCCTCATCGTCATCCTCGCCTCCTCTTCGTCCTCTCCAATCGCAGGTTCGTCTTCTTCTTTTTCTTTGATCCTATGTTTCCTTGGTCGATGGATGGCTGCTTCGATCTTTCTCTCCGTTTTTTCTCCTGTTTTTTTTTTTTTGGGGTTTTTTTTGGGTTTTTTTTTTTTTTTTTTTTTTTTTTGCTGATTTTTTGGTGGCCTTTTCTCTCCGTGTGTAGATTGTTGGTATAGGAGGGCTTGAAGAGAGGGATTCGCGATGGCGGGCCACAGGTTGAACTTTCCCCTGGTGCCCCAGCAGATCTTGTCAGGCGGGAGGCCGGTCTCCCCCGCCCTAAAATTGGAGTCCGAGCCTGTGAGTTTTAATCCCCCATCTCGATCCAGATGCTAAATCTATGCCTTTTTCTGTTGGTTTTATGCACTGGTGATTCGATTGGAAATCTTTTGTCTGATTGGGTGCTGTGCGATGGTGTTCGACTTTGTTAGTTTACTTGGACTGAGTGGTTTTCGCAGGGTTTTGTTGGATGAGAGTTGGTCTTTTTGATGGATTGGTTTTAGGGGGTGGTTGTTATTCTGGCTGATTGTTGAAAGCAAACGTTTTGATTAGTTGTGCATGCATGCTTTGTGCTATTGGGAGCATGGGGATGGATATTCTTCTGGGATTAGTTTTTGATTCTGATTGTAGGGGATGGAAGCAAAATACTCTGCCGAATGTAAAAGAACCAAACTTGGGTTGCTGGTTGATGGGCTTTGGATGACTGGCTATTGGGACCGTCCCTGTTTTGATAGACTCAGAGCTTTACTACCATTACTCCCTGGTGACTGTGATTTTAAAGGAATGCTGGCATATAAATTCAATGTTGAGTGCAGACTGTGTTGTTGATGTGGTGGTTTTGTTCAATTATTCTGTCGAACTTGGCAATGTATAGAACCTATAGAATGCTCATTCTTAAAGTGTTTCTGGGTCATTTATTTCTTCTAAGCCAAGGGAAGAAAAGGAAGCTTCGGGTTACATTAGTGGTCTGGCAATGGGAGATTTGTTTTTCTTTCCTGATATCATTGCTGGTTTTGCTTGCGAGTTCTTTGTACGTGCATTTACACTGTGCACCCTTTTTTTTCTGGCTATCCCTGATTTCCAGATACTGTTGATTATCCCGATAACTACTAGCTCTGATACGAGTGCAAGAACAGTACAACACTTTTAATACATTGGAACACACATAAAGCACACATTTAAATAGATAAAAAACTTATAGTTATATTGAAAAAGATATGTTTCCATTTCTTTACATGGACATAAATGTAAAAATAGGCATTCATTATGAAGAGACTTGGTTTCTCCAATAGGGGTCATGTGAGAGGGGTTTCTAGTTGCATACACACACATGCAAGGGAGAGTGTGCTAGTTGATTGTGAAAAGACAAATATGGATCTTATTCTGGCTTATAATAAGTTATTGATAATTTAATAGAATTTTACACCATATCAAAAGGCTTCCTATACATGTTCTATGATTCTACTGAATTCTTGGATATTATTGTCGATTGAGTTGTTTGTTTGAACCTCAAATTTAATGTTTTGTAAGCTCTAATATTAGTGAATTCTACAAATCTCATCTGAAAGATGTTTGCCGAGTCAGATATACTTGATTAGGAAAATATATAAAGACATCTGTTCCGGTTTGTTATGGTACTAAAGAGCATGTGAACTTTCTACGGTTCTTTTACTTGCATAGTCTAGGTGTTTTGGTTAATATGTTAAAACATATAATTATCAATATACTGTTGATATAGTTATCAAGGTAACTAATATGTCTGTGCTGTGTAACTCTAGCTCAGCTCGGGCTTGTTTTGCTAAGTAACTAGATTCAAAGCCTGATATCAACTCTAGAGCCCACAATTCAGTCTTAGATTTTGCCGCATAATGATCTGAACTAATTCAACTTTTTGAGATTCCTTTAGGTTGATATTTCACTCCATTTCTTGCATAGAACCTGAACAAATTATATTATTTTAATGTTGTCAAGTTGATAAAAAGAATTCATTGTTTTTTTTTTTTCTTAAGGCATCAATTTCTAAAGCCAGTGAATTTAAAATTATTTGTTGCATGTATTCTCTCATTTCTTTTCTTGCATTCTTCATTATGATCATTGTTGTCATTGTCGTTGTCTAATTTGAAGGATTGGAAAGTGGGTGTGGCACTTGGTCAATAAACTTGGCATATGTGCTAATCTTTATATATGAAAATGTTGATCTTATTTAGTCTACTTAGTATATGAAATCTGAAAGGTCATGTCAAAACTGATGCAATATTGCTAGGTATAACTAGATGCTTTCCTAAAAGCAGCTTTTAGCCATCTTTGCTCCTAAGGGTACTTGGTCATGGACATGACATGGCCTTAGTAAATAGTCATTACTTAAGTTGTCTTCTTTTTTTTATTCTATCCAATCAATGGATATAAATGTCTGCTGCTTAGGGTCATCCTAGAGAAGATATTCTAGGCTTTGGGCCAGGTTGGGCATGGGCCTGAAATATTTTTTAGCTACGGCCAAAACTTAACTAGAGCCTGAACTTGAGCCCAACTCAAAGTCCGAATGGACCCAAATCGGTCAAGCCTAATCCCAAATCCTAATCCATCTTAAAAAAGGAAGCATCACTACCTTTGCTTGCCTTTTTGCTTCCTTCCTATTGGGTGTTGCTAAATGAAAGAGAGGGGAGAGGAGAGAATTAAAGAGAGAAAGAGAGAGGGGAGAGAAGGATAGAGGGAAGAGGAGAGAGATTGAGAGAGAGAGATAGGAGATTTGAGATAGAAAGCAGGGTGAGGAGAGCATCCGAGAGAGTCGAGAGCAAGAGGAGAACAAGATGGAGAGATCGAGAAAGAGGGAGAGGAGGGAGGGGAGAGAGAAATGGGGTGCTAGAAGGTTGGGGGGGGGGGGGGGTGTTGAGGGAAGAGAGAATAGAGAGACCCAGAGGGATCAGGAGGGGGATATGATATGACAGAGAGGGGTGAAGAAAGTGGAGTTGGAGGTTTGGGGGTGGATGGGGCCTAATTGATATTAGGCTTGGGATTAGGCCTGAGCCTGGCTTTGAGTTGGGTTTTAGGCCGGGCTCAGGCCGGATCAAAGGTTTATTTTTGGACTCTCATATCTAAGCCCAAATTTGAGCTTGGACTCTCTTAGGTTAGGACTGGAGCTTGACTTGAGACCAGCCTAACTTAACAAGCCTAAGGCCTGCCCTGGCTAGTTCCAACTCTACTCATTTAGTAACTCTCATATAATACAACACATTGTTTTTCTCATTTAGTAACATAGATTCAACATAAACTAAAATTTGGTAGCAGAATTTGCATTGACAGCATGCAAGAGTTTTGTGATTGAACATGCACTTTTCTTGCTTCTAGAGGATTTGCCACTTTCAGTAGACAATTATAGTTGATACCAAGGATGGTGGAAACGGGACAATTTAGGGCAAACCGTACTAAACTAGCCGGAAATTGATATAGTTCAGTGTGTCGGTTTAGTATAGAGGTTGAACCGCCCCATATTGCTTCAAACTACTCCGAACCGACTCTTTACCGATCTTGAATTGTACCAAATCATCCCATAAGATGCCAAACCATCTGGTTCGGCTTGGTATGGGGTGGTTCTTGGGCTTGGAGCTTCTTAGTTCACCAAATTGGTATGCCGTCAGTTCTGTATGATATGCACGATATTAAATCGTACCCATCTGATACCAAAACAAGACTGATTTTCTGTACGATGAACCTTTGTTGATACCATAACAAATTCAGCTTATGGGCAATCTGCTTTATTATGATTTGTTGGAATGCACGTTTCATTTTAAATTACAACTCATTCTTGAACCTACTGCCACTTAGGTACCCTTCTTTCTTCAAGCTTCTAAGCTTTCATGTACTTCTTCTATCGGCCAGATAAAATGGCCCTATCCTTGGCGACACAAAGTTGCAAAATAGTGTAGGGTGTCGAATTTCAATGCCCCTTCCTGATAACAACCTATTTATGCGGTATCCTAGACTAAATCTCCTGTGGCAAAACTGGATCTGCAGACGTTCCATAATTGATTCTAAGATGATGCTTGCTGAAAATTCAGTAAAATGAGGTCTACTTGTGTCTTGGAGATGGCCAGTTGCACTTCGAATTGAAGTTGGTCAAATTAGAAGAGAGAGAGTAGAAGACAAGAGGAAGGGTAGAAGAAGACTTTTTTGATCATTATGTCCTTACTTTACCATTTATGTCCTCATTTTACTATACTTAAGCCCTAGTAGTCTCAAATTTAACTTAATATACTGCCTATCTATTAGAGATCCAACGAATAGTAATAAATAAAAATGGTCTTGGTGGGCCTAATTAAGTGAGAGTGAAGGGATGGTAAAAGCGGGGCTGTTAGCTGCCAGCCTTGTCCTCACTTGGTCTTTTCTCCTTTCTTTTTGTTATTTTCTTTGTTTTATTCACTCTATTTTCTCTGCTTTTCTTCTTATTCACTGTTTGCTCTTTTTCTTTTCCCTTTGGTGCGTAAGGAGGACCACTTACTCTTATAGTTTGAGAAACAAGAGGTTTACAGTTGGCTTCCTTTTTCCTCTCTGATTGGATCAACTGTAATGCGAATGCAGATGAGTTGTAAGCTGACATATTAATTATGAAGCCAAATAACTTAAATAGAACCACAATGAGGTTGAAATTCAGCTCGTGTATAAACAAGGAAATAGGTTATATAAGTGATGACAAATCAACTAAGAATAAATGAGGCAGCAGGAAGAAATGAATGAATTACAGTGAAAGAGAAGAATAAAATATAATGAGTTATGACATAAAATTAAAACAGAAAGAAATCATAGCAGAGGGAATAATCTGATCAACCACAATAAGCATTTTGGCGAGTTCTTACTTTTCTGGAAAATAAACTAATTACAAGCATATTTTCGGGAAAAATAGTGCTCATAATTGTATTTGAAGAAGCTACTGACGTGGAGTAGAAGGTAGATATATCTATTAAATGTAAGACTCCATACATATATGATTTTCAATTGATCAATTTCACATAGGTATTTTATTATTGACTATTGGCTGGCCCTGTCACATGCCGTAGCTCCTTTTTTTAATTTTCTTTATGATGTTTTATATTTTATTCTGAGTGGACATGTCCATCAAAATTAGATGAAATGTCTGAAATGATGGTCAGTTGGATGGTGTAGTTTGATCTTTATCTATACGATATTAATCACCTTTTAATTGCTGAATCTTTGGGAACTACTTTGTATTTTTTTGGTTTTATGACAATTTTTGCAACCACATACCAATGTTTCTTATGTTTTCCCATGGAATTGTACTTATGTATCTTGAGATTTTTGGCATCGGTATAAGTTTGTATAATTGCCTTATTTTGAAGTAAATGAATCCCAACAAATTGTTGATGTTCTGATGTCTTTTTGACATTTGCAGCCACCGAAAGTTAAAGCATTTATTGATAGGGTGATTAAGAGTCCTTTACATGATATTGCTATACCTCTTTCGGGCTTCCGTTGGGAGTACAATAAGGTGCAGTACAATTTTATTTTCACTGAACCTGTCTTGATTGGTTTACTCTTGTATTCTTGATCTTAGCTTGTGGATTTGGTTTTAGGGTAATTTTCATCACTGGAGGCCGCTTTTTATGCATTTTGATACATACTTCAAGACGTATCTCTCTTGTAGGAAAGATCTTCTTTTATCTGATAATATTTCAGAGAAAGACCCATTTCCCAAGCATTCTGTTATGCAAATTTTAAGGGTGATGCAAATTATTTTGGAAAATTGTCACAACAAGAGTTCATTTGGTGCTCTAGAGGTAAGCTGGAGATCCATATATTGCACTATTTCTTTATGTTGTTAATTTGCAGTCAAGTTCTTGCAGGATAATATACAAATGTGCTCACTCATACAGTTATAGTGGAATTGCACATTACTTGGCCTAAGCATTGATTTTTGGTCTGACACTTCCTAGCTACTTTTTGAATCAGCATTTCAAGCTTCTGCTTGCATCTACAGATCCAGATATTCTTATTGCTACATTGGAGACTCTTTCTTCATTGGTGAAGATAAATCCCTCCAAGATACATGTGAGTGGGAAACTGATTGGTTGTGGCTCTTTGAACAGTTGTTTACTGTCTTTGGCCCAAGGCTGGGGAAGCAAAGAAGAAGGTCTGGGTTTGCATTCCTGTGTTGTGGTAAATGAGAGGAACCAGCATGAAGGGTTGTGCCTGTTCCCATCTGATGTGGAAAATCAGTGCGATGGGGCCCAATACCACTTGGGCTCAACCCTCCATTTTGAGTATAACATGGCTGGTTCCCAGGACACTGAACAAACCAGTGGGAGAACCAAGTCATCCAACATATGCGTCGTGCATATCCCAGATCTTCATCTTTCGAAGGAGGATGACCTAAGCATTTTGAAGCAGTGCATTGACCAATTCAACGTACCTCCAGAGAACAGGTTCTCATTGCTTACAAGAATTAGATATGCCCATGCCTTCCGTTCTCCTAGAACATGTAGGTTGTACAGCAGAATCAGCATACTTGCTTTCATTGTTTTGGTACAATCCAATGACGCTCAGGATGAACTTGTGTCTTTCTTTGCAAATGAGCCTGAGTATACAAATGAGCTGATCAGGCTTGTTCGTTCTGAAGACTCTGTCCCTGGAACTATAAGGGCACTTGCCATGCTTGCATTGGGAGGACAACTAGCTGCATATGCGTCATCTCATGAACGTGCTAGAATATTGAGCAGCTCAAGTATTATTTCTGCTGGTGGAAATCGTATGGTACTGCTAAGTGTACTTCAAAAAGCTGTCCTGTCACTTAGTAACCCCAGTGATCCTTCTGCTCCATTATTTGTTGATACTCTTCTACAGTTTTTCCTGCTTCATGTTATATCATCTTCAAGTTCTGGGAGTGCTATAAGGGGGTCGGGAATGGTTCCCCCTCTTTTACCCCTTTTACAGGACTCTGACCCTGCCCATATGCATCTTGTCTGCTCAGCAGTGAAGACCCTTCAAAAGGTGATGGAATACAGTAGTCCAGCTGTATCCTTGTTCAAAGATTTAGGTGGGGTGGAGCTTTTGGCTCAAAGGTTGCAGATTGAAGTCCATAGAGTTATTGGCACAATTGATGAGAATAGCAACACAGTGATCACTGGTGATTTAAAATCTGATGAGGATCATCTTTATTCCCAGAAACGACTTATCAAAGCTTTGCTCAAGGCACTTGGTTCTGCTACATATTCTCCAGCAAATTCTACAAGGTCTCAGAACTCCCATGATAATTCATTGCCTACTTCTTTATCTTTGATATTTCGCAATGTGAATAAATTTGGAGGAGATATTTACTTTTCTGCTGTAACTGTTATGAGTGAAATTATTCACAAGGACCCAACATGCTTTCCTGTTCTGGATGAATCTGGCCTTCCAGATTCATTTATCTCATCGGTGACTTCTGGGATACTTCCTTCTTCCAAAGCCCTTATTTGTGTCCCTAATGGTCTTGGTGCTATTTGCCTCAATGCCAAAGGATTGGAGGCAGTTCAGGAAGCTGCTGCATTGCAGTTTCTTGTAGATACTTTCACAACCAGAAAATATTTGGTGGCAATGAATGAAGGTGTTGTTCTTTTAGCAAATGCTGTGGAGGAGCTTCTTCGGCATGTATCTTCTCTAAGAAGTACTGGTGTTCATATAATCATTGAAATCATCAACAAACTTATTTCTATGGGAGAAGACAAATGCAAGAATTCTTCTGGTAGTTTGGATGAGAACACTGCCATGGAAACAGATCTTGAGGATAAGTTAAACAAGGGACATGACTTGATGGGTGCGGGTGCTATGGACTCAGCTGCTGATGGCATCAGTGATGAGCAGTTTCTGCTGTTATGCATCTTTCATGTTATGGTCCTTGTACATCGGACTATGGAAAACTCTGAAACTTGTAGATTATTTGTGGAGAAGGGAGGCATAGAAACATTGTTGAAACTCTTACTGCAGCCCAACATCACACAGTCTTCTGAAGGAATGCCAATTGCTTTGCATAGCACCATTGTGTTTAAGGGCTTTGCTCAGCATCATTCTGCACCCCTGGCACATGCATTTTCCTCTTCTCTGAGGGAGCATTTGAAGAAAGCTCTGAATGGATTCAGTTCAGTTGCTGGCTCATTTTTATTGGCTCCCAAGGCTACACCAGATAGCGGAATCTTTTCTTCTCTTTTTGTTGTTGAATTTATTCTGTTCCTTGCTGCATCAAAAGATAACCGTTGGATAAGTGCATTACTCACAGAATTTGGAGATGCTAGTAGGGATGTGTTAGAAGATATTGGAAGGGTTCATCGGGAAGTGTTGTGGCAAATTGTCCTTTTGGAAGATTCAAAGATTGAGGCAGATGCTGAGTCTTCCACTTCTGCAAATGAGGTGCAAAGGTCGGAAGCAGAAGTGAATGAATCTGATGAGCAAAGGTTCAGTTCTTTTAGGCAGTATCTTGATCCATTATTGAGACGAAGAGCGTCTGGGTGGAGTATAGAGTCACAAGTGTCTGACCTTATTAGCATATATCGTAATCTTGGCCGTGCTGCTAGTGGTTCACAAAGACTCAGCATAGATGGACATTCATCTTTACGACTTGCATCTAGTTCCCAATCACAATCTTCTAATTCCGTAGATGCCAATGCTACTACAGAAGCAGAACAAGACAAGCAGAGAGCTTATTATTTCTCCTGTCGTGATATGATGAGATCACTTTCTTATCATATTGGCCATCTGTTTATGGAGCTGGGAAAGGCAATGCTGCTGGCTTCTCGTCGTGAAAACAATCCTATAAATGTGTCCCCATCTGTTGTATCTGTTGTTAGTGCAGTTGCTGCAATTGTGCTGGAGCACTTGAATTTTGGAGGGCATGCGAGTCCTGATATGGAGATCTCCATATCCACAAAATGTCGTTACCTTGGCAAGGTTGTTGACTTTATTGATGGGATTCTATCAGACCGGCCAGAGTTATGTAATCCAGTCATGTTAAATTGCTTTTATGGTCATGGGGTCATTCATGCCATCTTAACAACTTTTGAAGCTACCAGTCAGTTGCTCTTTGCTGTTAACCGGGTACCATCTTCTCCTATGGAGACTGATGATAAAAGCCTTAAAGAAGAGAAGGAGGACACTGATAATTCTTGGATATATGGTCCCTTGGCCAGCTATGGTACTCTCATGGATCACCTTGCGACATCATCTTTCATCTTATCTGCCTCTACAAAACAGTTGCTTGAGCAACCTATTGCAAATGGAAATGTTCCATTTCCTCAAGATGTCGAGGCATTTGTGAAAGTTCTTCAGTCGAAGGTATTGAAGGCTGTACTTCCTCTCTGGAGTCACCCTCAATTTGCTGAATGTGATATGGAATTCATTAGTGCAATGGTTGCCATTATGAGGCATGTTTATTCTGGGGTTGAAGTTAGGAATGTCAGTAGCATTGCTGGAGCTCGATTAAGTGGTCCTCCTCCTGATGAATCAGCAATAGCGATGATTGTCGAAATGGGCTTTTCTCGGGCTAGGGCCGAAGAGGCGCTTAGACAGGTGGGCACAAATAGTGTTGAGCTTGCGACTGATTGGTTGTTTGCACATCCAGAAGAACCACAAGAAGATGCTGAACTTGCTCGAGCTCTTGCCATGTCTCTGGGGAACTCTGATGCATCCTCAAAGGAAGATGAAACAACAACTTTCAATAATCTTGACCAACAAGAGGAAGCAGTGCAATTGCCTGCTGTTGATGAAATTTTATCTGCTTGTATCAGACTTCTACAGATCAAGGAGCCTTTAGCTTTTCCCGTTCGGGATCTGCTTGTGATGATTTGCTCACAAAATGATGGTCAGTACCGATCAAAGGTCCTCAATTTCATCATTGATCATGTAAAACATTGTCGTGTGGCATCTCATCCATTCAACAGCAGTACGTTGTCTGCACTTTTTCATGTCTTAGCATTAATTCTTCATGAAGATGCAGTAGCACGAGAACTTGCTTCTCAGGCAGGCCTAGTAAGGATTGCTTTGGATCTGCTTTCGGAATGGAACCTGGGTTTGCAGGTTGGTGAGAGGTCCAAGGTTCCAACATGGGTGACTACATGTTTTCTTTCTATTGATCGCATGTTGCAGGTGGATCCTAAATTGACTTCAGAAATTATGAATTTGGAACATCTGAAAAAGGATGATCCTATTACCCAGACTCCTGTAGTGATTGATGAGAGCAAGAGGAAGGATTTGCAGTCCACTCTGGGATCAACCAGTGGTTTTTTAGATATGCAGGATCAGAAGAGGCTTTTAGAGATATGTTGCAGATGCATACAGAACCAACTGCCTTCTGATACCATGCATGTGGTACTTCAGTTGTGTGCGACACTGACTAAAGTTCATTCAGTTGCTGTTAGTTTCCTTGATGCTGGAGGGTTGCATGCATTGCTTAATTTACCAACTAGTAGCCTATTCTCTGGATTCAACAATGTTGCCTCAGCAATAGTCCGTCACATTCTAGAGGATCCCCACACTCTTCAGCAGGCTATGGAGTTAGAGATACGTCACAGTCTTGTTACAGCCACAAATAGACATTCAAATGTTACACCACGTAATTTTGTTCAAAATTTGGCCTTTGTTATTTCTAGGGACCCAGTAGTATTTATGAAGGCTGCTCAGGCCGTATGCCAGATTGAGATGGTGGGCGACAGGCCATATGTTGTGCTGTTGAAAGATCGTGAGAAAGAGAAGTCTAAGGAGAAAGAGAAAGACAAAGTTATAGAGAAAGACAAGTCACCAGCTGCTGATGGAAAACTTGCTGCAGGGGATATGAATTTAATGGCTCCAGTTAGTGGACATGGTAAGCTGCCAGATTCGAATGCGAAGAATACAAAATCCCATCGGAAGTCTCCTCAGAGCTTTACAATGGTAATAGAGCATCTCTTGGATATGATTGTAACTTTTGTTCCATCTCCCAAGGCTGAGGATCATTTTGATGGTGTTTCTGGTACTCCATCGGTAGCAGACATGGATATTGAATACACTTCAGCCAAAGGGAAAGGAAAAGCTATTGCAGTTTCATCTGAGGACAACAAAATTGCTAGCCAGGAGGCCTCAGCTTCTCTTGCTAAGAGTGCCTTCATCTTGAAGTTGTTGACAGAAATACTTTTGACTTATGCTTCATCAATTCATGTCTTGCTTCGTAGTGTTGAAGTCAGTAGTTTCCGTGGTCCT
The DNA here is from genome assembly GCA_017589505.3 of Metroxylon sagu. Lineage (NCBI taxonomy): Eukaryota > Viridiplantae > Streptophyta > Magnoliopsida > Arecales > Arecaceae > Metroxylon > Metroxylon sagu. Next base: position 499,360 of record JACVBY030000463.1, on the reverse strand, counting down.
GTACGTGGCTTATCTGCTAACAGCTGCGGTGGAGTATTTCATCATATTCTTCACAAGTTTCTCCCATACCCAGGGATCCACAAGAAGGATAAAAAAGCAGATGGAGACTGGAGGCATAAGTTAGTTACCAGGGCTAACCAGTTTCTTGTGGCAGCATCCATCCGTTCTACGGAAGGGCGCAAACGGATCTTTTCTGAAATCAGTAATGTGTTTAATGACTTTGTTGACTCATCAAGTGGTTGCAGTGCTCCAGACTCGAGTATACATGCATTTGTTGACCTGCTTAATGATATCCTTGCTGCCCGTTCACCTACTGGTGCTTACATTTTAGCAGATGCTTCAGTGACGTTCATAGATGTTGGATTGGTTCGGTCACTAACACGAACCCTACAAGTTTTGGACTTGGATCATGCTGACTCACCAAAAATTGTCACAGGAATTGTGAAGGCTCTGGAATCTGTAACCAAGGAGTATGTTCATTCCGCTGATCTCAATGCTGCAAAGGGGGACAACTCTCTGGAGCCTATTTGTGATCAGTGTCGAGTAAATTTATCTTATAATAATGGCAGTAGGTTCCAGTTGCTGGAAGCAACATCCCAGCCTGATCATACTGAAGGGGTGACTGGCCATGTGGAATCTTTTAACGCTGTTCAAACTTCAGGCAGTTCAGATTCTGTTACAGATGATATGGATCATGATCGGGATTTGGATGGGGGTTTTGCTCGTGAAGCCGAAGATGATTTTATGCATGAAGCTTCTGAAGATGGTGCAGGCATTGAAAATGGTATCTCAACTGTGGAGATCAGATTTGAGATCCCACGTAATGCAGAGGATGGTATGGGTGATGAAGATGATGATGAAGATATGTCGGGTGATGATGGAGGTGAAGTTGATGAGGATGATGATGAGGAGGACGATGATGAAAATAATGATTTGGAGGAAGATGAAGTTCACCGGATGTCACATCCTGATACAGATCAGGATGACCATGAGATTGATGATGAAGAATTCGATGAGGATGTGTTGGAGGAAGAGGATGATGATGATGATGAGGATGATGATGGAGTTATACTACGGTTAGAAGAGGGACTTAATGGTATCAATGTTTTTGATCACATTGAAGTTTTTGGTGGGAACCACAATTTTTCTGGTGAAACACTCCGTGTGATGCCTCTCGACATATTTGGCTCCAGACGCCAAGGTCGCACCACATCTATATACAATCTTCTAGGAAGGCCAGGTGATCGTGGCGTTCATCTTGAACATCCACTCTTGGAGGAGCCATCTTCATTCAGGCACCTTGTTCATCAAAGACAAACAGGTGAGTTATTTGTAGACTACGCTGGCATTGTTGCTTGATCATAAGTTCAACTTTTGGATCTCTATGTGGTTCTTGCAGTTAATTTCTGTTGTCTATCCTGACATAGAAATAAGAAACTGCAAGTTTCATTGAGCTAAATAATAGAGATATAGTTTTATAATATTTACTTGATGATTGCCTTGTACCTATATTTCTTTTCAGAGAATGCAGTTGATATGGCTTTCTCAGATAGAAATCATGAGAATACTTCTTCTCGGTTGGATGCTATTTTTCGGTCATTAAGAAGTGGACGGCATGGGCATCGTTTCAATATGTGGTTAGATGATAGCCAGCAACATGGTGTGTCAAATGCACCTGCAGTGCCTCAAGGCTTTGAGGAGTTGCTTGTTTCCCAGTTGAGGCGGCCTGCACTGGACCAATCTTCTGACCAGAATGTGTCTACAGACAACCCTCATGAAAAGGGTGAGCCCAACCAGTTACAGAGACCGGAAGCTGGAGTAAGAGAAGAAACAGTCACAGGTGGCAGTGAAAATAATGGAAATATGATTATCCCTTCACCTGGTTCTGTGGTAGATGGAACTGGTAATGTTGGAGTTGTACCTGCTGATGTTGCTTCACTTCAAGAAAGAGAGACATCGAATGCAAGTGAGCAGATTGCTGACATGCAGTATGAACGTGGTGATGCAGCTGTACGAGATGTGGAAGCAGTGAGCCAGGCAAGCAGTGGAAGTGGTGCAACTTTAGGGGAAAGCCTTCGTAGCTTGGAAGTGGAAATAGGAAGTGCTGATGGGCATGATGATGGAGAAAGGCAAGGCCCAGCAGATAAGCTTCCTTTGGGTGATTTGCAGCCATCCACTCGGGTGAGAAGATCCTCAGGAAGTGCAGTGGCAATGGGCAGCAGGGATATATCTCTGGAAAGTGTTAGTGAGGTTCCACAACATCCAAGCCAAGAAGCCAGTCAAAGTGGTCCACATGAAGAGCAGCAACCCAATAGAAATGTTGATATGGATGCAATTGATCCTACATTTTTAGAGGCTCTTCCTGAGGAGTTGCGAGCTGAAGTACTTTCTTCACGACAGAATCAAGTGGCACAGCCTTCCAGTGAGCAATCTCAGGCTGATGGAGAGATTGATCCTGAATTTCTTGCTGCACTTCCTCCTGATATTCGAGAAGAGGTCCTAGCTCAACAACGTGCTCAAAGGCTACAGCAATTGCAAGAATTGGAGGGACAACCTGTTGAAATGGATGCTGTGTCAATAATTGCGACATTTCCTTCAGAAATACGAGAAGAGGTAAGCTTGATGTGATGGTCTTAATATAATTATGTGACAGTCCGATCAGAATGGTGCTTTTGTTTTGGAGGCTTGGCTTGAATATGAGGTTTTGTTTAACGACCTACACGTCATGTTCCTTAACATGTCTTCATCTTCTCATGGTTCCATCATATTATTTCAGGTGCTTTTAACATCTCCAGATACCCTACTGGCTACTTTGACACCTGCACTTGTTGATGAAGCAAATATGTTGCGGCAAAGGTATCGTAGTGGCTCACTTTTTGGCATAAACTCGAGAAATCGGCGGGGTGAGTCTTCTAGGCGTGGTGATATTATTGGATCAAGTCTAGACAGAACTACTGGTGATGTTGCTCGCAAGTCTGGAGCTGGCAAACTGATCGAAGCTGATGGGGCCCCTCTGGTTGATACAGATGCTCTGAAAACCTTGATCAGGTTACTTCGTGTTGTTCAGGTAATGATTTGATGCTTGTTACTCAAGCTCCAGTCAAACTTTGATGTGACTAACAGTTTGTCATTTGATTTCATAGCCTCTATATAAAGGTCAACTACAAAGGCTTCTCTTGAATCTTTGTGCCCATCATGAAACTAGAATGTCTTTGGTGAAAATTCTAATGGACATGCTTATGCTTGATCTTCGGGGATCCACTGATAATTCAGTTGATGCTGTTGAACCACCTCATCGATTGTATGGTTGTCAGAGTTGCATCACTTACTCCCGTCCTCAATTCTCAAATGGTATTGTGTTGCATTTGCATTTGACTTATTTTAACAGATTCTGTAAAATGTTTTATGGTTGTCTCTGTTATGTGCTGTCCAGTTTAGTTTATAAATTTTCTTTGATCATAACTCTGAGTTAGATTAGTAAAAACTTGTTTATGGTTTGTTATCTTTCTTAGTGATTCAAGTTTCGGCAGGACAAGGGCTGAGGTGGCTGAAACATCTTGTCTCTCTTTTTTATGATTTGCTATCTTTCTCAGTGATTCAAGTCTTAGCAGGATAGAAGCTGAGGTGGCCGAAATGTCTTATCTTAGAGAGATTTCGGGACCGATTTCAGCTATCCCATTTTGTCCTATCTTAGCCATAATGCATGATAGTGCCAGTTTTAAATAAATGTAATTTATCATAAAGATATAACTTTTGAGGTTTAAATATGTTTTAAAATTAAATAAAATACTAAAGCTTATAAATATTTTTTTTAAGATAAAAGCATCCTAAGGAAATATTGGGACACTTGACCGGGTTAGGGATCGAGATGGGACGGGGACGTGGAGTATCTTGTTTCATAGGAAAACTGGGATACCTTTATCCCACGAGATTTAAAACCTTGATCTTTCTATGTTATTAAGATTTATTGATAAATGACAGCCAGAAGAAACTGTATCAGTTTGTCCTCATGAATAAGCTAATGTTCCCTTTGTTCACCTTCTATTTGGTTAATTCTGTAGGAGTGCCTCCTCTAGTGTCCCGTCGTATCCTAGAAACTCTGACATACTTGGCTCGAAATCATCTTAATGTGGTGAAGCTCTTACTTCATCTTGAGCTGGCACAGCCACTTGTACATAAAGTGGACTCTCCTGATCAAGGACGTGGTAAGGCTGTCATGATGGAAGAAGATAAACCTGAAGACAAGAAAGGGGATTTTGCTATTGTCCTGTTTTTGAGTCTCTTGAATCAGCCATTGTATATGAGGAGTATAGCTCATCTTGAACAGGTAACTAAATAATACTCATTGCCATTTTGTTAATTTTGTTGTTTCAGAAAATTTCTAGTTCTTATGTTTTGAACCTTCTTTCTTTCAGTTGTTGAATCTTCTTGAAGTTATCATGGTTAATGCTGAGAATGACTCTGGCCTATCTAACAAATCCGGAGAGTCTCCTGATCAACCATCTGGTTCTGATAACATCATGCAAGGTGCACAGATGCTTACCGATGCTGTTGGATCTTCTGCTGATGGGGATGGAAAATCATTGAAGGTGGAGGATTCCAGCAGGATCTCTGCTTCTGCTGTGCACAATGAAAGCAGTATACGAGCTGTTCTACTGAGCCTACCGCAAGCAGAACTGCGACTGCTATGTTCATTGCTTGCACGTGAGGGGTACGACAAGCAATCTCTAGTCTGAATTGTTGCAATGAAATGCTTGAAGGATGCTATTTCATAGATCATTATAATCTAGAATGTGAATTTTGATAAAGGGAACTGTTGGTGCATGTATTTCCTGATCACTGAGTAGGAATTTTAATCTGTGGTTCTACTTGCATGACCGATTTATTATAATGTTAACTCTTCTTATGTATTCTCTAATTTTGGTATCTAAAAAGTCTTATATTTTTAGTAAGCATGCAATAAGATACTTTATCTGGGTTTTGTAGCTTTACATGTTTCATTTTCTCTGTCTTGACTGAGTTGATTGTGGTCTTTTGCAGTTTGTCTGATAATGCATATGTTCTTGTGGCTGAGGTGTTGAAAAAGATGGTGGCCATTGTTCCTAGCTATTGCAGTTTATTTATCACGGAACTTGCAAATTCAGTGCAAAATTTGACTATATGTGCAATGAATGATCTACACTTGTATGAGGATGCTGAAAAGGCTCTTCTTAACACATCTTCTACCAATGGGACTGCAATCTTGAGAGTTTTGCAGGCACTGAGCTCCCTTGTTGCTGTATTACATGAGAAGAAGGATCCACAGCTTCTTCCTGAGAAAGATTATGCTAATGCTTTGTCTCAGGTATGGGATATAAATGCATCATTGGAGTCCTTGTGGGTAGAGTTGAGCAATTGTATAAGCAAAATTGAGAGCTCTTCAGAATCCCCATTAGATTTGGCAGCTACTTCTGGGAATTTGGTATCCACGGCTGCAGGTGTATTCCCTCCACTGCCAGCAGGTACCCAGAACATCTTGCCATATATAGAATCATTCTTTGTGACATGTGAAAAGTTATTCCCTGGACAATCAGAAGCAGTTCAAGAATTTGCTGCAACAACTTCTCTTGATGTTGAAGATTCCATAACTTCAACTAGTGGACAGAAATCGCCAGGAATATACCAAAATATTGATGAAAAACATGTTGCTTTCGTTAAGTTCTCAGAGAAACACAGGAAGTTGTTGAATGCATTCATTCGGCAGAACCCTGGGTTGCTTGAGAAGTCATTCTTACTTATGCTAAAAGTCCCTCGTTTCATTGATTTTGACAATAAGCGTGCTTATTTCCGATCAAAAATTAAACATCAACATGACCATCATCACAATCCAGTGAGGATTTCAGTGAGAAGAGCCTACGTTCTTGAAGACTCCTATAACCAACTGCGAATGCGATCACCTCAAGATCTGAAGGGGAGGTTGACTGTTCATTTCCAGGGAGAAGAAGGTATTGATGCTGGTGGGCTTACCAGGGAATGGTATCAGCTATTATCTCGTGTTATATTTGACAAGGGTGCCCTGCTTTTCACAACAGTGGGCAATGAGTCAACTTTTCAACCAAATCCCAACTCTGTCTACCAAACAGAGCATCTCTCATATTTCAAGTTTGTAGGAAGAGTGGTGGGTGCTGCTGCTTATAAAAGAATTTATTTGCAAACTATCCTTACGTTTAAGCCTAACGTTTTCTGTTTTCCTGCAGGTTGGTAAAGCACTTTTTGATGGTCAGCTTCTAGATGTTCATTTTACTCGATCTTTCTACAAGCACATTCTTGGGGTGAAGGTTACTTATCATGACATTGAGGCTATTGATCCTGATTACTATAAGAGCCTAAAGTGGATGCTTGAGGTATGCTGTCTTCCATTTCTGTTTTTGAGGTTTTTAAATTAATGTTGCTTCTCACCCTTTTTCAACTTTTACTTTGGAATTTGAAGATTTCGTTGTTGAATTATGATTGATCTGGTTTTTTATGTAATTGCAGAATGATAAAAGTGATGTTTTGGACCTAACTTTCAGCATAGATGCTGATGAAGAGAAGCTGATATTGTATGAGAAGGCAGAGGTAGTTGCTGCTGCATATTTATTTGTCTTTTCTTCCCATAATGATATTGCTTGGAGACTGTCCCGAGAGCTAGTTCTGTTTGAAGATACCCAGCATATATTGTGTTCATTTGTAAGGCTATATGCATATAATGAAATGATATACAAGATGTGCAAAAAAAAAAAAAAAAAAAAAAAAAAATTTATTTACATATAATGGAATACAATGCAAGAAGTGTAGAATTTTTAAAATGAGGGTTTAGATGTGTGATGAAGCCCTAATGGATAAAATCTTCATTGTTGATTTAAAGATAATCAAAATGTTTGCCCATATATATTTTTTTATTTTCTTGTTGTTTCCTTTTCGATATACTGCTCCCCTTTCTTCCACATCTGCATGTAAAATATGTCTACTTGCACCAACAAAATTTGGGAATATCTCTAGAAGCCATACCATACCCTGCCATTAACCGCTTTGTTGTTTTTCTCTTGGCCTTTGCACATGCAAAGAACCTCATCTTTACCTGCACATGTTTCACAAAACCATTTATTATTAAATTGCATGATATTTGCTGTAATAGTCTGTGGTAATGATATGAGATCTTTAACAATTCCACTTTAGTTTGTGTTACTTATATAAATTCAACTTGTTTCATGCAGTCCTGACATTATCATATTTTATACGTATCATATGTCCTTGCTGTTTTTGTTTTGTTTTATTCCTTGGCTGATTGTATGTTATTGTGCAGGTAACTGATTGTGAGTTGATTCCTGGTGGGCGCAATATCAGGGTTACTGAAGAAAATAAACATGAGTATGTAGATCGTGTAGCAGAACACCGACTAACAACTGCCATTAGGCCCCAAATTAATGCATTCATGGAAGGCTTCATTGAGTTGATACCTCGGGATTTGATATCCATTTTCAATGACAAGGAGCTAGAATTATTGATTAGTGGGCTTCCAGATATTGATTGTGAGTTGCTAATTGGATCATAGTTTGAAGCTTAGTATCATGATGCTTTTATTTATTTATTGTGTTCTACTCTTGATTGATTCTACTCCTTTCAGTGGATGATTTGAGAGCAAATACTGAGTATTCTGGCTACAGCAATGCATCACCTGTCATTCAGTGGTTCTGGGAAGTGCTTCAGGGATTCAGCAAGGAGGATAAAGCTCGATTCCTGCAGTTTGTCACTGGCACCTCCAAGGTACCTTTTCCCTCTGTGATAGCCTTTGTTCTTGAGAAGCATATGCAGTTATTAGAGGCTCCATTTCCTATGGCTGATAAATACACAGAATGATTTGTTTATTGAATATTGCTTATATCGCTAATTAAATTTGGAAGACATTTGATTATACAAAAGTCTCAGATGTGTCTATTGGACACCCAATTCTGCTTGGTTTTCTTCTGTCAACTCCTGCATGCCATTCTCTGAAGTACTTGTGGTGCATCTATTTCAGACATTATGCGGGTGCATCCGAAAAAAATATTTTATGTTCTTAATATATATTTTATTTTTCCTCTCTGCTGTAGGCCAGCAAAGCAATCTTGATTGAAATCTAACATCATTATCGTTTGTGAGATATGCCAACTGTAAAGTTCTAATTTCATCATCTAGTATATGGCTTTTGTAATGCGTTTAAGTCAGTTTAATACAAATTTTTGAAGAATGAACATGATTTAATGGTGTAATGTTTGGATTAGGTTTTTACTCTTAGCTTTCTGCTTCTTCTTCTTCTTCTTCTTACTCTTTTTCATGATTATTGACTTGAATTGAGATGCACATCATTTTTGAATATGTGTGCATCTTCTATCTGGTGTTTTTAAACATTTGCTTTTGAGATAAAATCAAGATGTGTGCATTTAGCAGAGGCTTCACAAAAGTAGGAAGTTTTCACTCAAATCCCAAATCCCAAATGTTACATGCAGGCTAGATACCTTTCATCATTATTGGACTGTATTAATTTATTTTTTCATATAGGCAGAGTACTCATGTTCGAGCATGCTTTTGGTCTGGATTTTCTTGATGCACTGAAGACGTTGTTATGACATGCTAACATTTTTACTTGAACTGCAGGTCCCACTGGAAGGTTTTAGTGCCCTCCAAGGAATCTCAGGCTCACAGAGGTTTCAGATACACAAAGCATATGGCAGCCCCCACCATTTGCCTTCAGCTCACACCTGGTATGCTTCTCTTCTCACTGGCCTCTTTGTTTTGTGAAGCTGTGAACTGCCCCAGAAGGGTTTTTTGAATTCTACCTTAGGGTTTGGATAACTGTTGGTATTGTTGTATTTGGGATTTTCTGAATCTCAAAGACTATGATTTGAATGCAAGCCATTGCCTTGGGTTTGCGGAATAGGAGGAGGAAAATGCTGAAAGACATTAGCATTTACATGATTTGTTGACATAAAAAACAAAGGCCTGCCATATCATCACCATTCTTGTCCAGTATGGGAAGTTGCTGTTATTCCGTTTCCGTTGGTCAACAAGCTATGTCAACTACCATGTTTCGACAGCAGCAATCTTGAATCAGGAAGTTGGGTCATTCTGCAAACTTACATAATGTTCTGGGTTTTATGGTTTATGCTCACACAATTTGACCAAATAATACTTGGCTGTTGAACCACTCTTTTGCTACTATCATTGATTGTGGCATTGACTTTTTGGGCATTGAAGTAGTAGTTAAATTTTTAAAGATGTAACTGCGGGTCTATGTTTATGCTAAATTCCCCTGACATGGCTATTGCTGGTCTCTCAGCCTTGTGGTTTTGTCTTGAGCTTACATCATGTCATGGTTGTAGGATGGAGTGGTGGTTCATTCTTCCTTGTTTTTTGTTTTTTTTTTTGATGGTAGTGTGGGGTGTGTTAGTGTATGCGCCGGTCTTTACCTTGCTTATTTTTGTTTCGCTTTTTCTTGGTGCAGCTTCAATCAATTAGACCTGCCTGAATACACCTCAAAGGAACAGCTGCAGGAGAGGTTGCTTCTGGCCATCCATGAAGCGAATGAAGGGTTTGGCTTTGGTTGACAGGGGCACCAGCATGCGTGCCTTGAATTTGTACAGAAATTATGTTGCAAGGGGCAAGCATGCCACTGTTGACCCTGGCCCAGCCCTTGGTAACACAGCTCTAACCATCATTTCTCATTCATTCTCCATCAGCATCAGATAATCTAATACAGTCTACCAGGGGTTTTCCCCCCTCAGAAACAGAAGCTGAAGATGTGGGTGGAAGCATAATGCTGATTTAAGAGAAGGAAGCTCCTATCTGTTTCCGAAACACCTACAAGTTTTTAATCTGCAGGTCACAAGGGGATAGGGTGCCTGGGCTCTTGTTGACTCGAATCTAAGGCAGGTCAGCTTCGAGTCTAATGTCCATATGTTGCTACTTTTAGCTTATAGCTGTTGCCATGCACCGTAGTTTTTGTATACTCTGTTTTATCGGATAGCTTATAAATTGTTGTCTTTGAATTATTAATTTTTACAATATTTTATCTTTGTGAATTTCGCAATTTTACTGTCAAGTTCCCTTCTTTATATATATATATATATATATATAAACACTTGGTGCAATGTATATAGTGTAGCTAGTAGGAGGGAGTGTATCTATCAGTTTCCGGATATCGACATGGTGTATGATTCTAGAATTAGCAATGCTAAATTGTGGATATGGGTATGTGCTCATATTTGCAATGCAGGTCATGATGGTTTAATGGGGACCATTGGAATTTGGATGTTTGTGGGTATACCGTGGGTCCATCTAATCGTAGCCATTGTGGACAGCCGAATTGGCTTTCTATAGTTCGTATCCATGCACAATAGGGTCTAATTCATGAAACTTTGTAGTTTCAACGGTCTGGTTGTTAGTTGAGTACGTCTCTTCTTCACATGGCACCTCTCCTGGGTCATTGGTGGGCAGACAGGTGCCGTGATGCGCCCCCTGTTGAGCGCTGGTCTAGAGGTCCCAGCATTCTGACACCGATGGCAAACGAGCATGGTAGGTGTCGCAGGGCCAAAAGTTGCACCTTTGCAAAATTTTGAACTTGTGCTTGTGCTGGCACATGCCTTGTCCAAATATAACCCATTCACAACCATGAATCAAAGGATTATAACACGAAGCAATGCAAAGTCAAACGCATCAGAATATAAAGAGAGAGAGAGAGAGAGAGAGAGAGAGATATTCTGACCCTATATATTCTCAAGCAACAAACATACAAAGGTTCAAGGGACCTTCTAAAAGTCACTCACAATTTCATTCTTTCTAGAGACGCGTGCTTGCATTTGTTTGCCTGCTGGCTATTCGTAAACATGCGGTGGGTAACTTTTTGAATCTACAGCAAATTGTCTTGTCTAGTCTCTTTTTGAAACTAGTGCAAATTGTTTGGTCTGAATCATATGGACAGAGACACAAAGCATTTGCATGCAACTGCCCCCCGCTGGTGTTTTTGAGCGTCCCGTGTGCTCGGGCGCCTTTGGTCGGTGCACCTCCACGCTTTGCGGCCTGTGCACCCTTGCTTGCATGACTTGAATGTTTGTGCGTGCGCTCCGCAAGCTGAGCATCATGGCCCAGGATGCGCTTGTCGAAGCTTTGCTTTGATGCTGCTGCACTTCTGCGCCTTGCGCATGGCTTCCACACTCCCGCATGGCTTCCATGTATTATGTGCGATCGTCTAAGTCTGAATTGACTGAGTTAGGAGGATAAGTAGAAATTCCCAGCGTTGTAATAAAGAACATCCAAATTTTCCTGTAGAATGAGCAATGATAACAAAGAATGTACATATCCATCTTCTAAATTACATCTAAATTACATTAGAAGATAGAATGATGGATGAGGCAATCCTCTCTCAATCAAATTGTCTGCAGTTAATATCTTGTTTTTGAAGGCTAACCAGGCGAAGATATTGATCTTCTCGGGGACACAAGCTTTTCATATTTTCATGATACCATGCATAACGATGCCTCCAAAATCAAGGAACTGATGGAAAGATTTTGCAGAAATTTACCTGAAGCCAACCATCTAAAAATTATGCTGTCAGGATTCTGAGAGAGATCAAAATTATTAATGGGAGTCCAATGGTGTAACTGTGTTACACCTTATTTGATTATCTCATCAAAATGAAGCAACAAGCTTGCCATCTTTCTCTCAGTTATAAAACTTTCTTTTTTTTTTTTTTTTTGCCAAACAAGAGAACTTTCTTAAGAATAGTCATTGATAAAATTTCATAACTTTTCTCAAAAGAGCTTATTCGAAGTTGAGTCTATTGAGATCCTTTATTTTATCTTATTTTATTCTTTGTTTCCTTTAAAGTTCCATAATTCTATTTTAAAGTTCCATAATAATAATAATCTTAAAGATTTTGTACAATATTTGAGAACCATCCATCTGGAGATTTATCAGCCACCAAACTGTTTTAACCATTATATTGACAATGAATTTATTTATTTCTTTTACCTGTAAGTCTGGATTTAAATGCTAACTTCAACTACAAAACAAAAGCTACGATCACAGGGATACCCAAGTTTCAGTTCCCATTTAGGTGAATTAAAGTAATTTGTGCTAAAGTATACTGAGTTTGTTAAAGAAAGCATTATCGCTTCCAAGAAAATAATAATATTAATAAATGCATCTTATAAGAAGGAATCACAAATTCCATTTGGAAATCTCCAGAGTAAATGATGCAACGATACTCACCAACGCCCTCTGATCACTAACACTACAAGCAAACAGCATATCCATAGTCGATCCTAATATTTCATGTTGATAGGGTCACAATAGTACAAGTTAAATAAGTGACCTTGTTTCTTGTTCTCGTAGGTCACAATTCAATGATGTATCCTCAAGGTTGTATGGGTCATTGTTTCAAATCCTGTGGAACATTTCAGGCGCCAAGACTGGTTGCCGTCCAAAATTCAGGATAAGATTATCTTGCCATTGCCCAGTGATCCAATTGGCATGTCTTGAAACAACGTTCATCTTAATTATCCATCTTAATTATCGAGACGGGCCAGGACATTGACAGATGCTGTTTCATGAAAAGAACCTAAATATCTCCATCTCATGAGATTAAGATGAATAATATATTATGAAACTTTGAATACATAGTTCCCCCTGTTCCATTGTAAATACAGCCTTAGCAAAACAGTTTCTCCAAGGGAATACCTTTGATCACCCAATAAGCAATTCGTAGAAATTTCCTTTTATATGTACAGTTCATTCAGTGTTTGGATTTACATATGCAGCAATTTCTATTTGAGCTTTGGTTACCACGTTCATGCACATAGTTTTTGTGCATTCTAGGTATTTCATCTCCAGAACTCATGGAATATATGGTCTTACGAGAAACATGAGTACGATGAACTACCAAGCAATCAGAATATATCAATATATCAAATGAAATGATGAAGAAAAATGTAACATAGAATACATTTGAGATTTGATGTTGATTTCTTTAATAATAAATCTGAAGTTCCAAGCTTAGACATTCACCAGCCTCCAAGGGAAAAAATTGTGACTAAGAATGGTAACAACACTAAAACTAAAATTGTTAAGAGCAACAGCAATAGGAAGAGAATGCCACACCATGCTGTATGGCTCTACTTTTGATGCTTGAATTGAGGAAACAGTCCAAGAATGTGCTCTGGCATGAAGTCATGCCGCGTTAGTAACCCAATAATGGGAGGCCTCTGCAGGAAAACATATTTCAGGTTTCAGGAGAGCATTGGCCCTTGATAACAACGCATGTTCAGGCAAGGCAAACTTCAGAAATAAGATAGCATTGCAATTACTCCATTTATTATCACTTCAACAACTTGGAAGGAGAATGAGTAGCATTTAAACTGGGCATATATCAATTCTATTTCTGCTCGATCTAAAACCATGCCAGTTGTTCTCAAAGTGAGAATAGCACACTGTGTAGAGTTCAATTTATTTGAACTGGGTATGCATCAATTCTACAAGTTCAATTCATTTATCACCATTAACATTTTGTTTTGTTTTACAACATTTTGCTAATATAAACAGTTCACATGCGTGATGAGATGAGAAAGCCCCTTATTTGTCATGTCCCTCATTGGAGTATATGACCCCTAGAGGTTATTCCAACCCTGGAGTTACCAAGCTCACCATCAACTTCTGGTTCTAGTGGTAGAAAAATTGACCCAAACTGAAAAACTCGATCCAACATGACCCTAGAGGTTATTCCGGCCCGACTTGGGTTGCCAGGGAAGTTATGTTTGAGGCAAAATAGTTTAAATTTAGTAGAGTCATGATCTTGGATAAGAATTTTTGGAGTAATTAGTCCTTTTCTTGATACTAGTTGTTTAAATTATTTTGGAAATCAACCAATAAAAATTATAAATATCAGGCGGATAGTTTAGCATATATTTATTGAGGGTTGAGTTTTACAAATAGATTAAGTTAAGACCAAACAGGTGACACGAAATGACCATGGGTGGGTATGCATCAAGAGGTCTTGACTTAATATTCGGTCAACTCAAATTTGGGTGTTAGTTTGGATATGTACAACATAAACCTCGAGATGCACTTGTGCAAAGGAGTAATTTGATACATGTAAAATGAAAAAAAAGATGGAGATAGACCAAAAATTACATGGAAGAAAGTAAATAAAGAAAGATTTAAAATCTTTACATCTTATAAAGAATAAGACTTAAAACCGAGCTAAATAGAGAAAAAGAATTTATGTGGCCAACCTCAACTAGTTTGGAATTAGGGCTTTGTTGTTATTATCGTTAGGTTTGGATTAAAGTTTTGCATTATATTGTCCCAATTTGGAGTCAAGCCGAGCATGACCTGGCCTAAATTGTTGCAACATTGACTGGTTTATGAACTAGAGCCTGCAAACAACCTTTGACTTAGTCAAAGAGTATAAGACGGACACTCTTATGGTACAGTTTACTCTAAACACTGCCTGTTTGTGTTGGTCAGACTTCTTTATATATGTAAACTGATCATGTTCTTTTGAGAAAAAGAATGGACAAGGTCCAAAGCTAAGCTGGTCAAGTTTAAATGCAAACCTCACCATCCGAAATACATTTAAGAAGTCAGAAATTAAAGAAAACTTGTAGCAAAATATTTATCTGCTCTCTTGGTTGAGAGTATAAGCAGGACATGCTGCACTGCACGGTAATAAATTCGTCCAAGAAAATTGCTCTTGAACATTCAAAGATACGAGGCAAATATCAGCTACCAGCATAACATGAGCGGCACAGGCCAGGATAAGAAATAAGAAGGAAAGAACTCTTACCCCTGGAGTTTTTGGCACAACACATAGGTGTCTTAGTCCAAGCTCTCTGAAGAGCACTGCGGCCTTGGCTAGAGACATCGTTTCAACAACCGTGTATGGAGATCTGTTAGTAATTGGGTGGAGATCAACATACATGTCCATCTCCTCTTCATTAATATCCAAGTCCTCCAACTTCACCCCCTTCCCTGAGCCAGCCTTGGCAAAGTCAAAGGGACCAAACCTCCGAAAAACCTCTGCTGGCTCAGTTAACACACTGTCCTTTGTAAATCTCTTGCCTTTTAACAGCACAAGCAAATGAGACCTCAAGACAAGCCCGCACAACTCTGGTGCATCCGAAAAGGGTGGCTCATCTACCACAGGAAATCCATTATGTCCGGTCAATCTCAGTGCATGCATTATGTTTCCCACCTTCTCAACGCCAGAAAAGGAAATGAGTGGGCCTGAGACTACATCCCCAGCAACCAAGTTGCTCATATAAAGTTCAGCATGGTCCTCCATGTAAGGAAAGCCCTTCATTTTAACAATCTGATCATAGACACCTTTGTTGAAACTATCTGCCACAGTTTTGGATATGAGGAGAACTAGCATTACCAAGGGGAGCATTAGAAGGTCATTGGTGAGCTCAAGGAGTATAACACAAACCGAGACAGTCATTCTCATAGTCCCTCCAAGAAAAGAAGCAGCACCAAGGAGGGCAAAGAGGCCCTTATCTAGATCGCATATGGGGCCAAGAAGAGTCCCCACCAGGCGACCATAGGAGGCGCCGGCAAGTATAACAGGGATGAAGAGACCAGAAGGCACAGCAATGCCATAGGTTACAATGCCAAGGAAATAAACAGCAGCAAAGAAGACAAAGAGAGTGGAAATGTAAAACTCATTGTCAGTGCCACTGCTGAAGAGGTTGCGAATGGCATCATCATTGGTATTGAGGAACAGAGAAGCAAGGTCATTGTAATGAGCCGGTGGGCACTGAAAGTTCTTAAAGATTCCTGAGCGGCCAACGGTAGGGCACTGATCTTGGAGACCAAGTGGACATGGGGTGCATTTGGCCAGCCAAGGGAGTCCATAGGAGCAGCATGATGTCAAGAGAGAGATGGTGGCCGTCAGAAGTATCTTGAAATGTGCACCTTTCCTGCAAATTAATGAGACCCCGTCAAACCAAATATAGAGACAGCATGGAGAACAAGAAGAGCAATGCAACTGACATTCGCTAGTTACAATGTCATTGAGAGAATATTTGAACTAGCATCCAGGGTATAAACACGATCCAAGAAAGACAACAAACAACCAACTAAGCAGTACAGAGACATACTCGTTTATGATGCTATATGTGCGAAGGACCTTGTCCACAAGAAAGTTGTATAGACTTCCAAAAATACCTCCAATGACTCCAAGAACGATAACTGCAATAAGATCTGATGTGCTGTAAGAGGTAGCAGTTGAACTTAGATCAAACATGATCAATCCCCCTTCTCCAAAGAGCCCACATTTTCCACTCCGGCAGTATACTATGAAAGCTCTCAATGTGACAGCAACCACTGCTGTTGTGAAAAATGTTCTCCAAAGAAGAGCACTTCGCCACCTAAGATATGACGGAAAAACAATTAAACTTTATAATACAATCAGCTAATCTTAGATACTCTTTCCAAAATGGATAAACGGAAAAGAGTCTAAGAAACACCAGTTTATAATTTATATCTTATGAAGTAGACCAGTATAATCTTTGGCACTGATTGGCATGATATGTATATTGTTAAAAGTTAAAAAGTGTATAAAGTTGGCTTAATTTTCCAATTTTTCAATTTCAAAAATAATCTTTATCAGGTTACGGTTAAAGATTTAAAATATACCCATAATAAAGCTAATTAGTTTTTTCTCTCACAAGGCTTAAAGCATGCTACTTCTATAAAATAAGGGATAATAATGTCATTGAACAATGAGAATGAAAAATGAGAATCAGAGACTGTATGTAGGACCAAACCAAACCAACTAATGCTAACTTCCAAACCAACAGGTGGGAGAAAATCTAATTTAGCAAGGACGAACTCAAGAGCTTCTAAAAATGTATCTTGGTGCATCTAGGCTCTAATACTTTCAAGTGAGGAGAAGGAGATATTTAAAGCATTAAAAAAAAAAAATCTTCTAAAAAATGCCTTAACAAAAAAAGCATTAACTATTTCAAGATCTTATTAGCTTATAGATTTTAGTTTGAATTATCTCAAATCTAAAATCTTTTGCAACCACGTGCACCTGTATTATTGCTTGTTCAATATGAAATGTATAGTTTTCTCAAAAGAAAAACCAATGAAAATTTATAATTTCTGTTTCTGTCATCCATTCATCCATGGACTGTGTGCACATAAGCTTTGCAGGTACATAACTATCTAAATGTCACAAGATCATTAACTTGAGTTTATAATTTGTGCTTGGCGTTCTGTGTCCTTTTTTATTATTGAAAATCTGTATGTGTTGTGATTTTCTTGAGTCATCTTTGCCAATTTGGTGACAAAAAATCCTAAAATTAACTCTTTTCCTTGAAGAACCAGAGTTCAACAGAGTGCAGATATATGAAATGAGAACATGCAAGAATAAAAGAAAAAATACAAAGCATTAAGATGATACCAAGAGGCTGCCTCTTCAAGAGCAAATAGGACCCCACCCACTGGAGCTCGGAAGGCAGCTGCCACACCTGCAGCAGACCCACAAGTGATCAAGTCTCGTCGATCCCTATCATTTTTGAAGTATCGGAGCCATGTCCATGTCAAATGATATTTGTGAGATCCTCCCTGACCAAGCAAGTTTGCAATGCATGCTCCTGTGTGCACCATAGGCCCCTCCTTACCCAATACAAATCCAGCAGAGACTCCACAAATGGAACCAAATATCTGCAGGTTAGCACATCAAATACTATCCAAACAGAAAACCTTTCCAGGGTAGAATAATGCAAGCAGACAACAGCCAGCCATATGGGTCCATAAAAGAAAATAAGCTTTCTAGCTCATTACCAGAACCTAAATCAGCTACCATGTGTTGACATGGAGAATTTAAATGACCTGTGGTACTACAAGTATGAAGATTTTTCTGATCCTTGGCCTAGTTGCAAATTACAAATACATTCAAGAAGTGTAAGGAAAACTTTGGTAGGCTTGCTAAATAAACCAGATCATCCGTACATTTTCATGCAAATTAGAAGACAACTGACCTAGATGTCCATATGGTGAAGCTAGAAATATCTAATGGTTACAGTATCAAATCCTCAATATCTTTATGCCAATAGTTATTTGTATACAATAGGAGCTGGTGTAACTACCATGTTGAACATATTGTAGAACTTACTGTTGGACCTCTATCACCAAAGAGGTTTTGGATACACAAAAAGGTTATTACTGGGTTGGAGTGCTTCTGATCTTTGTAGAAGAAAAACAACTAATCATGGTGGAGAAGAGTTAAACTGGAAGACAGAAAATTTCAAAGAAAACTTGCGGTACAACAACATAATCTTTAGCCAATTTGGCTGGGTGTATATGAGAGCCGGTGAGTATTTAGTCTCACATTGGTTATCTACTGCGAAAATTCTGGGTATTTATACAGAACCAAAGAGCCCAAATGATAGCTTCTTGGATACTCTTTTTGGGTGAGGTCCTGCGTTGTGATAAATAGCATCAAAGCGGACTCAGTTTATAGCCCATGTGGATTAAAGGACATTGTAAGTAGGTTTTATGTATTTATGATTGAATTCAATTAGATTTTGATATGAACCCTTCCTCAAGTGAAGACGCCAAAGCTTGAATGGGAGGAATATGTGAGAGCCCATGCTAGCAAATATTTAATTTCATATCAATTATATACCAAGAAGACCCTGGATACTTATACAGGATCAAGGAACCCAAATAATACCTTCTTAGCTAGCCTTTGGGTAAGATCCTAGACTGGGACAGTGTGTGAGCAAGTGAAGTTCAAATCTGACCACCACTAGGTCCTAATAGAAGTTTATGATGATCATAACCTCTTTGGTGAAGTGGCCATATGTGCAAATGATCAAATGACCTCTAAAATACTGGGAGGTCATGTAAACAACTCATTTTTTGAATGATCATTAACTAGTGTTAAGGATATCTGATAGAAAAAAGATTTGCACAGATATGCATTACAAATTCTTTTCTTATGCATACAAAGATAGCTACAGAACTTGCATCCATATGTGTATTGCATTTAACTTGAATCCTTATTTGTACCATATTTCTGCAATGGTGATAATGCGAGAAATATAAGACAAATTGAAAGAATAAGTGCTCAAATAACCTTCACAAAGAGTGTGCTCGGAGCCAATATTGAGTGGGCATCAACACCATTAAGATAAGCTTTCACTTCAGGAATGCCAGACCCAGCAGCCGCAGGAGCAATGTAAGCACACAAGGCTGCAGCTGCTGCAGCCAATGTTAAATTACAACCAGCATATGTAAAAAATGCTTCATGGTACCTGCGCTGGAACCACATAATATTTACTTGGACTTGTTCTAAAGATGGGAATTCTATTTATCAAGTAGTAAATTCCAATTTCATTTTGGCAGGTAAGATTGTGCGCAATGGGAAAGCTTTTAATGGTTATAATCTGATTTTCTGCTTTTGCAATGGTAAATAATTACAATCTGTTGTTTCTTTGCCAGGCTATTTACAAAATTTGCTCATTGTAATTTATGCATGTAGAAGCAGTCCATCTTTATGTCACCAAACCTGAAAACAGTAAATCACAAATAAATGGTCATTCAAGGATCAAGATCTAATTTGTCAAAGCCTTGAGAATGACTGACAATCCACTCTTCCATCAATACAATATAGAATTTTCTAAGAACAACCTATATATTCATTTGAATTGCACACTAGACTTGTCAAAGCAATTGCCTTCAAAAGTCCCCAGTAAATGCAACCTGAGCTATAGTGCAGCCATTGCACCCTTCCTCCAATTGGATGGCATTCAAGTCCAAGCCTTCAGGGGAGTCCTCACAGTAGTTGACCTGGGTAAGTCACTCATATTGTCTTTGAAGTTACTGGCGGTGCCTCACCATTATTATTTTCAAAAGAAGGGTAAAGAGAAAATGCAATTCAAATTATGGGACCTTAGTTTGTGGACAGTTTATGACATTCATTCATATGTTTATGTGTATGCAATCGGACATAGATCCTTAGAGTTGAGAAATTATTTATAACTTTTTACTTCTAATGCTTGAGATTAGCGTGAGGTTAGCTTCAAAATATTCATGAGATGCTGAGACTCTTTTGACTAATTAAATGATACCCAAGCATTTGCACTCATTTGGGTTCCACAATAAACAATGTCCAACCATGCTAGAGTGGATGTTCCAATAGCCTTTAATCAGGTGCAGTCAGGGTTGTGATCTCTACATAGTGGTCATGCCAAGAATCCAACTAATAAAAGACACTGTCAAGTGGAAGGTGTTATATTGCCCATAAAAATTGGAGACTAGAGAGGTCCTCTGACTCAAGGGTATGAATGTTGAATGTAGACTCATTCTAGTCACTTTGAAGCCGCAACAGAGTAATTAAAAGCTCACTAAACAGAGATATCCTGATGAATAACGTTGTTTATGACTAGATATCAATTTACTAATAAGAAATCTATTGTTGGCTTTTATCAACTATCATTGCAATGGCAGATGTAATTAGATAAAATATCACCTGATCTGTCAGTTGTATAAGATTTTAAATATGTATGGTTTATGAAAGTTAAGGACCAATGGATTGTGCTGCTTATCTAATCCAGTTTATGCAAAACCAAAAAGTAAATGAGTTTTTTTAATACACTTTTTTGTCTGCCTTGGTTTCAGAAAAAATAACAGGGCTTGAAAATAGCATTTTATCTAAAAAGAGGTCTCCTTTTTCTCATAAAATCTGTGTAAAAGATTAGGTGTTTTTTTTATTATATGTTTAGTAAGAATCTCAGACAAGCAAGCAACAAAATAGCCCTCTGGTGTCATTGAAGATTGCATCTTTTTGATTTTGATCTACTCTATAATTTCCATGATTTATGACAGCTCTGAACTGGATAATGTCTTTGTTGTTATTCCTAAGACCATTGAGCAAGAGAGAGGAAGGATGGAGGAAAATTCTAACAGTTCCTCGAGTTCTTTTTCATGGTTCATAGACTTAGCAGCTGTATGTCCATCAGTTCTCCATGTGATATTCTACTTCAAAGCTGGGATTGATAGTGACCAAAAGGAATAATTGCTATTGTTAGAGAATTACGTCCCGATGTGTGCCAGAACACGAGCCCATTTCTAGGAGTTTTTCATGATAAATGTAGGTTCCTTTTCCCTACAGGACTTGTGTCTTCTATCATACAGTTTTGAATTTCATGTACGTGTTTAAGAGAACAGTTTGATGTCATTCTATTAATGTGTACAGGAATTAAAATCATACAACTGTCATGCACTAATCCACTTAACATGTCTATTGTTGTGTCCCATATCATCTCAAAAAAGAAGAGAAAAAACTATCAAACTGAGTAGTAGTGGAGAAGGTATTGACTTATCAACTACTTGTCTTATAAATAAATATGTTAATATTAGTAATAATTCTAGAATCCGCAACCATCACAAAAGATTCTAAATTAGTGATCAAATGTCAAGATAACATCAGATGTTAAATATGAAAAGATAATGCAATGTCATCATTCTAGTATCTTGAATCAGCTTCTTTTTGGAACCTACAGACCAGGAATATCTTATTGTTTTCTACATTTTTTGTACTATAATCTTTTGTTGTTATTTAAGCTGTAAAAACCCTTAAAATATTCCCAAATCTTTGCTGGGTAACAGAATTTCATCCGTGCAGAATAAGTTCTGAATTTTGATGCTGTCAGACAAGTTTTTTGTTGCCATGGAATTTAAACTCTGCATAAAGTTGGCAAAATACTTATGATGCATTTGGTGGAACTCATATTATAGCGAAAAGTAATAGCAGTAGAGCTTATAACTTACCTTTCCTTAAGCATAAGATTATTAGTCAGCAACAATTTAAAACCAGCAATATTCTCAATAGCAAGGTTGTTGAAGAACCCAACCAGCCCAGTAAGCAGGCCAATAAGAGCAGCAAAGGTCCACTTCAGGACCACATACTGAAATATCTGAACTTTTTTCCTCGACCTCCAGTCCTGCTTATATAGATCATTCTCTACAATCCTGGAAAAAAAACAAAGTAAATATGTAAATAGCTGTTCTGGCAAATGCTAAACTACATTCCGAAAGATAACAGCACTTGTCTATGAATTTTGTAAGAAATTAGTTATGCATTGGATGCTTATCTGGATCTGGCAATGATGTATTCATCACTTTCACTGGTTATTTGTACTAGGCACTTACAATTCAAATGTGATAACTTTAAGGGAATTGTCAACAATCTATGTTTGAACTGACTCGGTTTGTAGCACTAGAAAACAAAGCAGAAACCTTGATAACTTCTACTTTTCAACCTAGTGACAAAAGTTCAAAAATCCACATCACAAACCATGTCAGTTTATACACACAACAGATCATAAGCATAGAAATATTTATAAAATTGTGCCCAAAATTAATTTATTAGAATAAAAATAAAAAGAAGTTGAAGTTCATACTAGTGGTTCCATTAATCAAACAAAAGAAGGGTGTGTAGTTCATACATCACTAGCATCACCAGAACAATTAATAACAGCTTATAATTCAACCAATCTGCCACAGACTAGCAAGGAAATCAAGCAAAAACTTATTCATGATATTGATCTGCTAGACAAAAAGGAGGAGTCTACCAATCTGTCACAAGCAACGATCTAGAGTAACTTGGCTCAAGGAAGGGGGATAGCAATACAACTTTCTTCCACAAAGTGGCTAATGGATGAAAGTGATACAATTGGATTTTATCTTTGTCGAATGAAAATGGAGGCGAACTAAGCTCTCAAGAAGCTATCTCGGCGAAGCTTCATGATTACTTAAAAAATCTCTTCAGTACCTCATCTTTTCCCTTGGTAATCATTGATTGGAACCTCTTTTAAGGTGTGCTGTTGGTTGACTTGAGAGGGTTGGTTAAGCCTCTCTCTAGAAGAAGCAAAAGCGAAGGTGTTCTCCTTCGGGGCACTAAAGGGTCTGAACTCAGATGATTTCTCCTTTGAGTTCTATCAAAGATACTGGGATTTACTTAAGGATGACCTCATGATGCTCTTTCATAAGTTCCATAGGAGCAAACCTGGATCTCAACAGATTAAACTTCACATATATTACTCTTATCCCCAACAAAGAAAGTGCTAGTCAAAGATCTCCAGCCCATCAGCCTTCTTAATGGTATTTATAAAATTATTTCGAAGATCTTGGCTTATACATTAGCATCCTTTCTGCCCCTCCTTGTGGATGGATCTCAAATTGCCTCCATTAATGGGAGATCTCAATTGTAGAAAATTTTCTCTTAACCTAGGAAATCTTGAATCACTATAGGAGATCTGGCTTCCCCAGTGTGCTATGCAAACTGAATTTTGAAAAGGCATTTGATCGAGTTAATTGAGGATTCTTAATAGAAGCGTCGGTGGCTCGGGGCTTCCCCTTCCAATGAGCTACAATCAAAGTGGTGGTCCATGACTGTTTAGGAAGATGGATTAAATGCAGACAGGGGCTTCACCAAGGTGATCCACATCTTTCAATCTCTTCATATTGGTTGTGAATATTTCGATCAGGATGTTGAAAAAGGTTGTAGCAGTAGGTTTTGTTAAAGGTATTAGTGATACTCTTCTTTTTGTGATATCAGAAGTTTACACTTCGCAGATGAATTCCTTCTCTTTTCTTATGAAAGTTTAAAAGCAACTTCTACAAGAGTTCAGTAATATGAATGGATGTGGATGAAGAGATAGTAATATCTTTTGCCATCCTGCTCAACCATAAGAGAGGTAGCCTCCCTCTTAGGGCTTTCTCTTCATGATAGAAGGATCCCAAAGTAGTGTTGGCAGCCATTAATAGAAAAGATTGATAGAAGGTTGGCCTCATGAAAAGAAAGATTGCTCTCCATCAGTGTAAGACTATGTCTTATCAACTCTGTCCCACTTTATATTTGTGCTTAACTGCCGAGATGGGTGTCTTGCAGAATTGTTAAAATAAGAAGAGCCTTTCTTTTGAAAAGATAAAGAAGTGATAAGTGGGTTTAACTGCTTAGTTAACTGGGAGGTAGTTTGTAGGGATAAAAAGGAGGGCAGTTTAGAAAATAGAAACCTAAAGAATATGATGAACTCAATACTACTCGTGCCGTAAGGTGTTGGGTTAAGTCCCGCAACGAGCGCAACCCTCGTGTTTAGTTGCCACCGTTGAGTTTGGAACCCCGAATGCATCGCCGGTGATAAGCGAGGAGGAAGTGTGAGGATGACGTCAAGTCATCATGCCCAACACCTTACGCACGAGCCGACGATGCCTACACCACCCGTGTCCAGCGTTCCCGAAGGCACCCCTCTCTTTCGGAGGATTCGCGGCATGTCGAAGCCCCGGTAAGGTTCTTCGCTTTGCATCGAATTAAACCACATGCTCCACGCCGCTTGTGCGGGCCCCCCGTCAATTCCTTTGAGTTTCATTCTTGCGAACGTACTCCCGAGCGGGATACTTAACGCGTTAGCTTCTGACCCACGGGTCGATACGCACGCCTGGTATCCATCGTTTACGGCTAGGACTGCGGGGTATCTAATCCCATTGCTTCCCCAGCTTCGTCTCGTCGATTAGGTGTCGGCCCAAAGGCCAGAGTGCTTTCGCCGTTGGTGTTCTTTCCGATCTCTACGCATTTCACCGCTCCACCGGAAATTCCCTCGCCCCTACCGTACTCCAGCTTGGTAGTTTCCACCGCCCGTCCGAGGTTGAGCCCTGAGATTTGACTGACGGACTTGAAAAACCACCTACAGACGCTTTACGCCCAATCATTTCGGATAACGCTTGCATCCTCTCGTCTTACCGCGCCGTGGCGGTACACGCAGTTAGCCGATGCTTATTCCTCGATACCGTCATTGCTTCTTCTCCCAGAAAAAGTTCACGACCCGTGGGCCTTCTACCTCCACGCGCGGCATTGCTCCGTCGGGCTTTCGCCCGTCGGAAAATTCCCCACCGCCGCACTCCCGTAGAGTCCGGGCCGTGTCTCGGTCCCAGGTGTGGGCGATCATCCTCTCGGACCGGCCTGATCATCGCCTTGGTAAGCTATTGCCTCACCAACTAGCTAATCGGAACGCGAGCCCCCTCGGGCGGATTCCTCCTTTTGCTCTTCGACCTACGGGGTATTAGCAACCGTTTCCGGTTGTTGTTCCCCTCCCAGTAGCAGGTTCTTACGCGTTACTCACCCGTCCGCCACTCGGAAACACCACTTCCGTCCGACTTGCATGTGTTAAGCATGCCGCCCAGGGCGTTCATCCCGAGCCGAGGATCGAACTCTCCATGAGATTCATAGTTGCATTACTTTTAGCTTTCTTGTTCGTAGACAAAGGCGATTCGGGTGTCTTTCATTCCAAGGCATAACTTGTATCCATGCGCTTCATATTAGCCTGGAGTTCGCTCCCAGCAATATAGCCATCCCTACCCTATCACGTCAATCCCACAAGCCTCTTATCCATTCTCGTTCGATCATGACAAAATGGACGTGAAAATTTCTAAATAGGTATATGGAAGTGAATACTCATTGGACCGGATTGATCCAAAAAGCATACTACTTGAGATGCCAATTTGTCATAAGAGAAAGGATTATATTGCAAATAGCTTCCCTTATTTAGAAGGATATATGTAGTGAGCTAGATCCTTTCTGAAACCGTACAAGATTTGCCTTATGGAATGGAGAAAGCATTAGATTTAAGGAAGACAGTTGGATCACCCCGATACCCTTGGCTCAATTATTCAAAAATTTATACAACCAAGTAATAAAGAAGTTTTCAGTCTCCTCAGCATGGTGTAGCAGGGAGCAGCAATGGAGGGTCCGATTGTATGATTCAGTGATCCGGCCTTAACGAATCTTTGCAACAAGAGCAATTGATAAGCCTTCTATCATCTATACAATCATCATCATCCTTAGATTTTCCAATTTGGATGCCTTGTGTATATGGAAGATTCTCTATCAACTCCTTCTACAAGTTCATTAACTACCAAAGTGTTAGATATTCATTTTATAATTCTATTTGGAAAGCTTTTGCCTCAGAAAAGATAAAAAGATTTTTCTTTAACTAGCCCTGCTTAACAAGTTGCACATTGATGATGTATTAGTGAAGAAGGGGTAGCGCATGTAAGCTCAAGATGTATATTTTGTTGAGCCAACCAAAAGTGAGTAGATCACTTATTTGTCAAATGCCCAATCTCTACATCTATTCTCAAGACTCTATCTGGTTGGCTTGGTCGGCGTAAACTCTCTACCAACGTCATCAAGCTGTGGTTTGAATAGAGGAGGAGAAAAGTGCCAGCTGGAATGAGGAAGTGCTGAGATCGACATTCATGTGGCATGTGCCAGGAGAAGAACTCTAGAATCTTGGTTAAAAAAAGGTCTTAGGCTTGTACTATACTATATAAGACTTGCGAGTTTTTCCTTGTGGAGAAATCTCTACCCAAAAAAAATGGAAGGATTCCCATTTGAGTATATGTAATATTCTTTCTTCCTTTCTTCCTTAAATCTCTTTGTAAATAATTTTGATATTAATAAATTTTGGTAGGTTCTCCCTCATTTTCCTAAAAAAAAAAAAAGAAGGAAAAATTCTTCCAAGTTCTTCAGACCATGATACAACTGAAAGACTATACACTGAAGAACTAATTTCTTGTGAGAAAGCAGATTCTTTATACAATTAGATCTGAAGGAAATAACAAGATAACTTCATGACTGCAAGGGAAAGAAGAAGCTTATGATCAGGAACCAAAAGTACAAGAATATCAGCTACTACCATCCATCAATAACAATGACAAATTCAGAAAAGGGAGTTGTCATTCCACATCATTATAGATAACTTCATTATTAAAAAAAAAAAAAAAAAAAAAAAAAAAAAATCTGTAGCATTGAGAACGAACTAGGCTGAAAAGAATCGGACATAAACTGGAGAGTCTGTAACATCAAGAATAAATCAAAAAATAACTGCTAAAGATCAATCGACTATATGAAGAACATGCAAGGTTTGTGCATCGTATTCAATTCCGAATGACATTTACAAAGCATACAAAAGAACTGAAAAAGAAAGCAGAGAGAAAGGGATTCAGATTGGCGGCTTACTCGTAGTCCAAGCTCTCAATGGGGCAGACGTTGGCGCCGACGATGGCAAGCTGAGAGGTGGTGTTCATGTTGCGCCTCCTCAGCAGCGGCTCCCTCATCCCCATCTCCTTGTCCTCCTCCTCGTACAAGAATCCCGATCTCCATTCCCCTTCTCCATTCATATCCATCACTTCCCCTTCCTCTCCCGCCACCGGCACTGCCCTCGCCCCTCCCTCGCTGCTCTCTATGTCCTTCCCCTCTCTCCCCTCCATTCTTTTTGAACTTCTTTTCCCTCTTCTTCTTCTTCTTCTTCTACCTGCCAAGAAAGCAATCTCTTTTTATTCTTCCCCTGTTGCGTTTGCTGATGCTTATCCACAGCGAATATGTGGATATATTAGATTTTATAAACTGGTGCAATTATTATTTTCCTTTTGTTGGGACGAGTCACTCCATCTTGACATGATGCAATGAATCATCACGGTTCTCACTCCTATCAAACATAAGAGAAGGACAGAGAGGCTGAGATAAAAAGGAACTATTCTGTTAATAAAATCTTGATTTTGAATATATATATTTTTTTTGTTAGATTAAAAGTCGTTTAAAATTTTCTTCCATTTATACGTCCAAGATGTTCTTCTAGATCATGATTGACACACGGGTGGTTTAAATCATCTATCTCTTTCGATTTAGTTGACCAAAAAAATAGTTGCTGCCCTTACTTCCCTTAATGGCTTTTATTTTATTTTAAGTAGATGGAAATATGTTAGCCAATGCCAACTCTTTTATATCTGGCCCAAGATTCGATACGATGCCATGCAGTATCGTGGTGAGACGTTAAGATATAAAATGGGGAGCACGCGGACAGATGGCAATGATTTAATCCCACTTGACAGCAACAACAAACTAGGATTAGAAATTTCATCGCGATAAAATAAGATCAGATGACGCCGTGGATGACGCCGTGGATTGCGTGAAGGTGCCCTGGCTTCCGTTCCACAGCGCCTAAAATTCCAAGCAATCTTTTTTGTTAAGTCTTCGCAATTGGGCGATATTTTTAACGGAGGGTGGTGCTGCCACCACCAATTGAAATAAGACGCTTGCAATGTACCATGCATACCTTTTGCCACCTGGAGAACGATTCATTGTCGTAAAATTATTCTTTTCTTTCTCCTTTGTAGCTCCACAAGGTACGTCACCTTATTGGCCACGTCATAAGATCGACATAAGCTTTGTGCAATTTCATTACATGCATTTAGTGTTACTCGACGATGACCACGCTTAGTTTAATGATTAATTCGGTGTTCATACAGCTAAGATGGCATTGTCACGCTTGGCATGGAAAATGTATGTTTGCAATCATAGTAAGTTCTTCTTCCGTGTCAGGTGAGCCATGGGGTCCGAATGAAATAATTAATCTGGTACGACTATTAACAGGTTATTGATGTTGGCATTACTTTATATAATGCTAAACTAGCATGAACTTTTAAGACAAACAACTCTAAAATCCAACTTTCTAGTTAATCAATTTTTTTTTTTTTTTTTTTTTGCTGGCATTAAAGCCATCATGACCAAGATAGCAGTCTCGGGCATGTCTCTAAAAGAAATCTGGGAATTAACCGTTTAAACTCTCTAATGGAATGCAAACAACGATAGAATTTCAGCCTTCAGCCCAGCTTGAACGAGCTTGGAATGTTTAAACAAAACAGAACGTAATCTCATACCGTGCCTCAAATGAAAAAGAAAAGGAGGCAAACAAAACAAAACAAAAACGCATCGAAGTTTAGATTTCGATGGAATTTGGTTTGGAATTTTTGGACGGAAGCAAGAGTAATCCTATCCATTGACCCAAATGGAATTAAAAAAAAAAAATTTCAAGTATCAAATTTCATATTTCGATCAAATTTTAGTTTCCACTCCAGACTGAAGCTAGCTTGGAATTGTTAAACAAAACCGATGGTAATCTGATCTATTGACTCATATGAGGAGGAAAGGGAGAAAAATTAGGCAGCCATAACAATTCAAAAATCTAAAAACATCCTTTGCCGACTTTAGAATCTCAATGCATTTTGATCGCCTCCGCTCATTCGAAGCATCGAGGAAGTTGAAGCAAAACAGAAGCTGAAATGGAAAGAATGGAGGAAGACTCACCTCGATCCAACTCGAGATCAAGAGGAAAAATTCATCGAATTTTCTCCGTCCGACGGCCGGAAAAGCATGCCTTCCTTTTATTTCTCCCTTTCTTTCTCGTTTCGAGGTTGGGGAGGTGGCGTCAGAGAGGAGGAAACGGCGCTAACTCGGAGGCCAGCCCCACGCTTTGAATAGCTTCCGCGCTTAGAAATTAGAATCACCCATTTTAATATTTATCCCAACCAGAAAAAAAAAAAAAAAAAAAAAAAGGTAATATCTTTACAATGGATGGCCATGATTTGATTGGAATCATTATGATGGATTGGAGAAGTCTTTAGAATCTAATTTCATGAGCCTAAAATTCGATGGTAGCATTATAGCTCGCTGCCTAGTTCTTTTTGAAAAATTTAACACGTTACGTAGTCGATAATTGATTTTAACAACTAAGAAGATCATGTAATGCATAATTAAAAAATATTATTGAGAGTAAAAATAGAGAATATAGGTGAAAAAACTGGAACAGATAATGTGCATGGATGCATCATGTTTGTTCTTTAATTTAAATTTCTTTCGTTTTGGTAACTTCATTTGAATATTTAACTCTAGGTGTTCTCTTCTTGGTCTTTTTTTTTTTTTTTCCAAAAACATTTGATAATTGGTCTTAACTAAACTCATTAATTAAATAGGTCATTAAAAAATAATTAAATTGATTAGATATTTTATCTTTTTAATCTAATTATACACAAGTTAAGTGTTTATACAGCCCATTGAATGCCCTTGAAAATTGGGTTTAGCGTACCATTTGAAGTACGATGACCATATGCTCTAATACATCAAGCTTACCTATTAGCCCATTTAACTCGTTAGCAGACCAAAACCACGTGGCCATAAACTTGAGTGGAAGTTAATAGGTAGCAAGTGAACTTTAGTATAAGCATATAACATTTTCTTTCCCATTCAATATGGAACTATTTTTGGAGTATTACAATCTCCCCTTCTTATAATGTGACGTCCTCATTGCACACCACAAGCTAGCCAGAATCTACCCCAAGCCATCGAGTCGCTACCACTGTCCCATGGGTAGCCCTTTCCTTATGTCCACCAACTTCTGTACATTTGGGTCAGATCCGATATCATTTATAATGCTTCTAGCCTATCTGCTAGTCCAATTATTCTGTTAGTGGACCAAAACTACGTGGTCATAAAAATTTGAGTAGGAGTTAATTGGCAGTAGATGAACTTAAGTTATAAGCATATAACACATTTCTTTCCTATCCGATATGAAAATATTTTTGAGATATTACGTATGCTTTTGAAGTTGCTATTATTTACAGAATCATCCATAAAAAGCTAAAAGCATCGTAAAGAAGGTAAAAGTCTTACTTTAAAACTTTAGCAAATTTAATGATACTTTTAGCTTTTTGTGGATATTGCCATAAATAATGGCACCTTCATTCTATAAGGGCATAAGGGTATTGTATGGTAGGGATGAATGGATGGGATTGAGGCTTTCTGATTAAAAAAAAAAATGCTAGTTAAACCCCTACCTTTCTGGAAAGGACAAAAAAAAGTTAAAAAATCCTAAGCAGGGGAAAAAGTTTAATTACTTCCTACATATTCGTTGCACTAAACAAGATATGTGTATATTTGGAGCCGAAGCAACGATAAAAGGCCATAAAGGAAGGATCCTTCTTACATTAGCCACCCCTTAACAATCTGATTAGTCCTTACTATAGAGCTTATAAGGGCCTTATTTGGATTAAAAGCAGCCATAAATTTGAATCAAAACTCAAGAATCATTCCAAAGAATAATTCTTTCATTATGGTATTATGAATTAATGACCAATCAAAATGTGAATATCCTTTCCTGAGGGACATCCATTATGTAATTGCTTCTAACTAGAGGATTAAATATTTACATATCTATGTAGAGGCAAATCAGGTAGTAGACTTGCAAACAAATTGGGCTGCATTATCAAAAGAAAATACTTATTGAACTATATCTTTACCTCTACAACTTGCACAACTTACTTCTATAAATGCCTTTGAGGTTGTACAAGGGTTGCAAAAATAGCTGTATTCTTTCTCACATAATGATAAAACTACTTGAAACCATTGAAATTGTTGTGTTACTTAAAATAATCAAATAATAATTATGCTACATCCTCAAAATGAGATAACAGCATCACGCCATTATTTACCAATATAAAGGCAAATAATATAGCCGTATAATTGTATTTTGTATTGATTACTACATTTAAATTTAATTTTTAAAAAATAGTTTATTTTCAAATATTGATGGAATGGTGCGATAAACAATGGTTAACGAATGACTTGTTTATTTTAAGATCTATATAGTTTAAGGATGATCGAATTTTGGCTATTTATGAATGTAGCCCAATCATATGTAGCCAAGTTGATAGAGTGAGAGAGAGAGAGAGCTGGACTTGGCCATATTTAAATATAGTGAAGCTCAGATCCGATCACTCTTTTCGTTATTGGATCAATATAGTTCACAGATTCTAAAGATAAAAAAAGTAAAAAAAGATGGAACGACTTCGGGATTTATGTGAATCCAACAATGAAAATGATGATTAGATACAAGACTTGGCTATATTCGAATATAGCTAAACTTAGATCCGATCATCTTGTTTATTCTTGGATTCATACAGTTTATGAATTTTAAAAATGAAAAAGATAAAAAAAATGAATTAGCTTTGTAGATCTAAGAATGAAAAAGATAGCTGAAACTGAATGTTAATATATATATATATAAATATATACACACACGTGCGCGCGCCATGCGCATGCACGCGTGACAACAAGGAGTGAGACTCAATACTTTGTGAATCCAGAGGCCTCGCATGATTCCTAAAGCATCTCCATCCACTTCAATGCGTTCTGTTATCGCCATGTACATTACTGTGTATCTTTCTTGCGCCATCGTCCATATATCTCTTAGAAGCTTATTAGAAGCATAAACCCGTGAAACTGATATTCTCAGTTGATGTCCGTATAAGCTCCATGCTACGTCACAAGCCTGATCAACGAAGTAACACCATGGACTTTCTTTATGCCTGCCATTCCATATATGTTCCAGTGGAGGAAAAACAATTCATTTCAGCAAATCCTCATCTCTAGACATTTCTAGTCTTTGCTCAAGATTGACCACTGTAGATAAGTGGAACTAGAATATGACGAACGGTTGCTCAAGATCAACAACGTAATTGCGATGGACTTGCGTGCAAGCTTTCTTGTTCCCACCATTCCAAGTGTTCCAGTAGAGAAGCACTTTCATTTCAGCAAATCCTCATCTCTGGAATTTTCTAGCCTTTGCTTCATGATTGACCGACCTCCAGAGACAGACGGAAAAAGAAAACATGACCGACTTTTGCAGATGAATTGGTCAAAAGTTTTAACAATAATGCACCCAAATTGAATGATGTGAACAATGCTATTACCGTTTTGCCAATTGTTTGGATGAGGACAGGTTAGACTGGGCCATCCAGACGAGTTTGGTCGAGAGAATGGATCTTGCGTTGACTTGACCTCGTTGCTCATAATCCGTCCGTTGCATCGACAGTCATATTTTATTCAAGTCCTGCCGGTAGAAAATTTTATTCCCACCTCTTAATTTTAATGGTTTAATGGTTGTTTTATGTTATTTTTTTGTTTTATATACATAACTTTATACAAAGTGACGCCATATGTTGATCAGTGTTCCGAGACTAAATATAAACTATTGCGTAAAGACTAAATGTGACATGACAGAAGATGACAATCCAAACAAAAAGCCCAGGTTTAACTGGCGAAATTTCCAGCACTGCTTCAAGGTATCAGTTAGAGGTATCAAGTGATCTGGACGCGTGCTAACAAATGAACCAGGCATTTTGATGCTTATTTTCGATTACTCATGATAAAGTTGAAAATATCGCATCCGTGTCTGACAAAAACATTGCTGTCAAAGCTGTTGGCTGAAAGCGTGTTCCACTTTGTGTTCCTCTCTCTTCAATCATCATCCAAAAGGGTGGTAGCATACGCCAAGCAATGCCAACCTCTTTCAAGGCATGAGGAAAATATTTAAGCTGTTACCGACATCGAGGAGATCAAAACACACAAGCACTGTTGAACTTAAAAATGATACAATGAATGATGAATTCGTATTCACAGGTTAGTATCTGAACAAATGCATTACAAGACCTCTTATACAACAACCAAAAATAAATGAGGATATTGAATAAGAAATTGAAGCTCCATGCCATCCTCCATCAAGCAACTTCTGGACTGCCTGCCACCTGATCTCCTACACAGTCCACCAGACCAAAAAAATAAATAAAAGATCCAAGACTCGCTCTAGGCCAAAAACTGAGGAGGCAAGAATGCCTCAAGGGTAGTATCAGAATGATTCCACCATTATCACTGAGAAGTGGATGAAGTGTCTCCCGAAGAAGGCAATAAATCAGCATGCTGAACAAAGGAAGTCAGAAACCCATTACTGTGGAACTGAGGTTGAGTAGAGGTCCCAGTGCATTTGGAGCAAACTTCCTTGCAAAGAGGAAACAGATAGAAGATGGCCTCGAATTGTATGAACAGAGGGTCCCATTATTTCTTATTGCCTGAATGAATTCTGCTGTAACGTTTGGAGCGCCATATCTTGCTGGGTGAGGTCCTCCCCTTGACCAGTCAACCCAAGTCAAGCTCCGATTTGCATTCAGAGAACCATGGAACATATTCAGGTAAGTGGGGATGTAGTGCTCATCAGGATAGCAGGAGGGCTTACAGTATTTCCTGAAAATAGCATAGTACTTGTAGTCTGCAACTATAGTCACAGCCAATTCACGGTTGAGCTCGAACCACTCAGATCCTTTTCTCCATTGATAGAGTCTGATAAGAGGGGCCATGCGGCGGCTGTAACGGCCGCGGCCCTGTGGGGAATCCTCATCATAGGACTCAACATAACTGTGCTCTGAGTTTATGAGATACTCATAAACAGTGGGGAAATTATATACTGGAATGCAACTCTCAGAGAGTAAAACGAACCGCTCATTGGAGAAATCCAGGAGAGCATTGGCCAAAAGACGCTTCTCTGCATCTACCAATGTAACTGAACCCCATGAAACTTCCTGCACAGGAATACAGAAGAAAGATGCGGGTTAGATGAAATGCAAGCAATGGCCTTTCATTCAAAATGGTCTGAAGCCAATCGCAAAGAATTTCCAAAAGTAAAGCACACAATGATTTGCATAATTATCATGCCCTCTTTTTGTCTAACCAAGTTATCATTTTCTTTTAGGTAGTCACGGTAGTTCTACAAATTTTTCTTGATTTGTTCTTTCCATTTTACAACATCTCGCCAACTGTTATAGAGAGGATGTATCTGAAAAATTCATGAACTTCTCATCAACAATTTTATAAAGATTAAGGCATGTCTGCAACTATAGTTAGAATATGTTCACATGGATCATATTTAAATTTTGAAATGCATTTTGTGTAATACTTTCGTTACAAGAGACATTTGATTTTTTTTTTTTTTTTTTAATGAATGCTACTTGCTTGCCTGCTTGAAGCCTTTTTAATGCAGAGAATCTGAATGCCATACCTTATTGAAAGCATCATTCATGACAGCAATCTTATTGACTCCATACATGTAAATTGCATTATAATGTTCAAAATTGCATGCTAAGTAACACTACACAACATTGGTTATGAAGTAATTCAATACAAATACGCATAAAATTATCGATCTGTTTTAAGTTTGAGAAAACAGAACAGATGATATGGTTCTTGGATAATTCCTGCCTTTTGTTTGTGCTTGTTGGCGAGGTTCTATTTGATCCTAAATGATTGGAAAAACACATGCATAACCCAAGTACTTGCAACTAGTGAAATTTAGTGAGAAGAGTGAGGTATCATCTTCCTATTGCACCCTTGAATAACAAAACTCATGGCATGTACCATCCAAATTGTCATTCTATGAAACATAAAACCAAACTATCGTCTTACCAAGCTGGGAATTTGGCGGCCATAGAAAGCAGAATTCTCGGAGACGTTGAGCCTGTAGTCGGGAAGAGCGTGCACATAAACCGAGTACAAGCCCTCATGGCCCTTGAAGAACTTATCCCATAGGGGCAGGAACGGCAGCGGCCCCCGGGTCAAGAACATGAAGGCCACCTTGGGCACCCTCTCGAACGGGTAGTCCTCCATCTTAGGCACCATCGTCGCCCGCCAGAAGAGCTCGTCGTCGGTCATGCCGTGCATCAGATGGGTCGGATTCACGAAGCTCTTGATGGTGAGGCAATCCTTGTCGCAGCTGGCCGTGTACATGGTCCTCGGAAAGAAGAGATCGGCCTGTGAATTGAAGTACCTGTTGAAATGGGCGCTCACCGCGAGGCCCAGCACCACCCCTGCCATGAAAATAACTAGAATCGAGACGAGCTTCATCAGACCAATCGACCAGCCCTTCCTCGGTGTCGCAGGGAAGTAATATCCCTCCTCATCAGAGAGTTTGTTCTTCGATACCGGATTCATCTGCCTCGATTCCTTCGATTTGTTCTCGATCCTAATTCCAGTCACTAATTAGTGATGACAAATTCCCAATCGCCAGGTGGAACGATCAACAGCAGCAGCTCCAAGCTAACGGGACTATGAATACTATAAAGAATCAATATCGCCCCTTTAGCTTCAAAAGAAAACGGAACCAGGAGCTGAAACAAAGAATTAGATAACCAAAGCGAATCACAGGAGTCAAGTAAAGAATCAAACGCCCCTAGAGATCCTAAAACCCTCGAATTTGGTCATCAGTCACACCTCCAAATATACACAACAAAAAAAAATTAAAATTAAAAAAAAAAAATCGAATTTTTGACAGAGGATCACAGAGGCTTAAATCGAAAACGCAAGGATCGAGATCGAACGCAAGAGTGACCTCAAAAAGAATCAAAGCCGATCAAATCCGCTCCTCTTTCCTCCTCTCCCTCCTTCTCTATCAAATTTAGGGCACGGCAGACTCGGCGAGATCGTTTAGATCGAACCGAGGGAAGTAGGGACGGGATTTAAATAGAGATTCCAATGAGCAACGCGTTGATTGAAAAAAAAAAAAAAAAAAAAAAAAAAATCTCCACTCTCTCCCCCTTCTCAGTCGCGTGGTGGAAATTTTCGAAGCAAAGAGCGAGCCGTGAGCGAGGCGAACCGGTCCGGAGCCGGTGGGATTAAATAGACCGAGTTTAACGTTTGGAGACCCAGCTCGCCTGCTTCAGGCCGGGATATGGATGTGGGGTGTGGAGCTGAGTGTGAATAGACCCAGTGTTCTTAACGAGGGACAGAGCAAGTGACCGTCCATCGCGTTTGACGACGATATCAGCGAGCGACACGTGCTGCGTTGCAGTGGAGATGATCATCACCAGATTGGAAAAGCATCAGTAAAAATAAATAAATAAATAAATAAATAAAAGAAAGTTGTGACCTGATGATGGAAGTCCTCGTCCTTGTCGGCATTCGTTTCTTTTTCTATTAAAAGCAGCGCGTCCTGAAGTCATCGTTTAATAACGTTCACATTCCTCCACTACATAGACAACGGACTACAGCCCCGTCATACCTAATTAATCTGTGTCCTTTATATATAAAAGAACCCTTTAGATCAGATAATTAGGAATTCAATATCAATGATTTGATGCATCTAATATAATCTATAATATATAACTATTTTATTATAAAAAAAATTATATAAATTAAAAATCTGTAATATATGTATCTAATAGTTAAAATTTATTCATTTCATTTAAATTATATGATATTTAATGACCTCGTCCAAGCTTTGACTCTTATAATTGCTATTCTTTATTCGATAAATGTTTTTTGCTGTCATTTATATGGACTGATATATCATTTATGTTTAATAAAAAAAAAATTATAAATTTTCGGACTAGTATACATATTTGAATTCAAGATTATTTATTTTAATTTAAATTAACAATAGAATATGTCAAATGGTCGTTCTTCTTGTTAGCTAAACGGTTGGATAGCTATTGTAAAATAATAGTTGCTGCCTATGTTCTTATCATTCTTGTATGTACCATGGGATGAAGTCATTACAATTTATGATGACCATTGGTTAGATGTTTCTTCGTGGTTGCAGTTGCAGTTGCCTTGCTGGCTGCGTCCCAGTCCGTTGTTTTGTGAAGCCCAGAGGTTTTAGGTAGTGATTAAAGCATGATATACCATCCATATCGATTGTACTACCCTATGTATCAATATCAAACCCAGATTCAATACTTGTACATATCGAGCTTTATATTGAACCAAACCATATACTGAGCATATTTACGCTATACTAGTGTGGTATCGATATAAGATCCGATATCGAAACAATGGAAGCATCTTTTGCTTGCAATATCACAAAGAGACTGCAAAGTTCAAGATGAAAAATTAAATGCATGAAGGAGGCATTTGGTAACCCTAATAAAATTATCATTGTAATCTTTATACTGAAGTGATCTAATTTCGATTATATAAGATTATTATGTTTGACATTATATATATTAATGATTAAAGATTTTCGGTTATCTAAGATTACTGCATTTGATATATTATGAGAATTCTGAATCATCAATCATTAAATAATAAAATTATCAGTGATCAATTAATCCCTCTTTAACTTAATTAAAAATAATATTTTGTAAGTACCATGATAGTTTATCGTTATTTCATATTTATTACTATAATGTCAAGATTAAATTATAATATTAAATTATAATAATATAATAAAATATATTATAATTTTATAATATTAAATTATATTATATTAATATAAAAATAATATTAAGCATTTTTTGGTTTATAAATATTAAGACAAGAATACTATCTAAGAGTAGTGAGTGGCTGAGATCATCTAAATCATTAGTGATTTTGAATAATTCACTCCAAAAGCATGTAGAACCCAAACAATGATCAAAATAGAGTAATTATCGAGGTTTACTAAGTCCATCAGTTACCAAGGAATGAGTGTAGAATATAAAATGGCTTGGTGCTTTGTGGAATCCATTAGCGGGGTCGACCGAGGGGGAACCAAGCACTCCCTATATTTGAGATTTGTTTAATTGCAGGCTATTTCCAATATCATACGATGATTCGGTTTGACCCTCTAAACTTTTGGGGTTAGTTTCATAGGGATTTTTTTTTCCCCCCCCCCCCCCCAAAAAATCCTAATGAACCCTTAACTGCGGTTTTACTAAAATTTGGGAGTTGGTTCAATCTGAGGACCGCCGCCATGATCATGCATCGACTCTTAGACGCGCGGTTTAACCTGGCGGCATGACGACAGGGGATAAGCAGAGGAACACAGCACAATAAGAGGGATGGGTTGCGGTCCAATTGCTGACTTGCTATTCACATGGAGCAACTTTCATGGCCACAGACCAAAGATCTTGTGCTTGACCCCACTTGGCAATCCACCTAAACCCATTTCAAATAAATGGATTTGAGTTGGTCATCTTTAAATTTGAATTAGAAATGATTAAAACCTTAAATAGATCTATTTATAAATGGATGGATTTGTGTGTGTGTGTGTGTTTCAATCTAATCCTAGCTCGGCGTGATGTAACTCATGGCACTCCTAATCCTAGCTTGTGCTTGAGTAAACTATTCTCATTTATAATTGAGTTCAAGAAGAGTTCTTAGCGGGGTAGTTGTATAGTTAATAGATAGGTAAAAGATTTATGTCTTTGGCTTTTAGGTGGGATTTTAAGTTACCAGTTCTTCCTTGATATTGCATCAATTCTTGCTTTAAGATTATGTCTTTGTATTTTAGGTTGGATTTTAAGTTAACAAGTACTTCCTTGATATTGCATCAATTCTTGCATTGAAGGTAAAGAAGAACCAGAAGCCAAGAATCCTTCGTTACCAGACTTGGACGATTGGCAATGCATGGCTGAAAACTGAAGACACGGACGATTTGCCAACCAACCAACCTTTCCTCGACTGATTAGAAGAGAAGGTAATTAAGAAGGGCCATGCTCAATACTCATCATTATTCTCAAGTAAGAAATCAGCTCATTACCTTGAGCCCATCCCCCCACCCCCCCTCCCTCAAACAAAAACAAAAACGAAAACAAAAAAAAAAGGGAATGAGAAGCAAAGAATAGATGTACATTGAAACTATTTGCTCGAATTCCGACTGTAACAAGACAAGGATAAACAGTCAGCCATCAATTGCTTGACATCGGTTGGTTTTGATCCCATAGTATCCTTTTTATGCTGATTGATTTTGATCATATTGATGTGGAAGGATGGGGAGACGTTTTGATTTAACTTCTGTTGACTCTCTGTGTGTTTCCAAGGAACTTGCCTCCGAATACCAACCTTCTCATCCAGACGCCATACTTCCAATCAGAAGAAAGTAACACATGCAATAGGTGAAATCATGGAATTTAGCACATCAAATAAACTAATCAAATAAAATGTAGTTGCTTTGGACCATTGGCCTTGCAGAACACATTTGAATAATGCGAGTCTGTGTCCGCTTGTATCATGAAGATACCCTCTCATAGCAACCATCGGTGCTAGTTCTTCATGGTCATTAGCAAACCAAGGTAATTAAAGCATTCGTTACCCTCTCATAGCAACCATCGGTGCTAGTTCTTCATGGTCATTAGCAAACCAAGGTAATTAAAGCATTCGTTAAAAATTTAAACTTCCTTAAAGAAGGCTATTTCTTGACAAGCATTGGCTTGGTTGTATATACAACTCCCATCGGAACATAAATATAGTGACTAAAAGGATTCTCTTTTCTTCTCTTCTTCTTTCCCCCCCTTCTTTTGAAGGAAAAAATGACAAGCAAATTCCATCATATTCATGGATGTCATGGCGTTTAAGAAAATGTTACAAGCTAACAAGTAAAACTAACATTTCTGAAATGATAAATCTTGGTGCTTTTCAAAGAGGAAGGAAAAGAAAAAAAGGGGGTAAATCATGGCTGAAATGTAATTAAAAGACATGCTAGTCCATTAGAAACAACAGAGAATTTTAATCTCCTTTACAATGAGTGGTATTATCTTGATATCCATCAAAAGATCTTTGAATTGAATTTTTTTTTTAAAAAAGATTAAATTGCAACAGCTAATGTATCCCCACCAATTTTCCAGATTTTCTTAGTTCTTTTCTCACTCATTGTTCTTCCGCTCTAGGAATTGTAGAACAAGCTACTTGAGATGGACAAGCACATTGACCTTCTCTTGCCACTCTTATTTGATCAGAGCCTCTATTTATCTATGATGCTTTTCTAATCCATCAAGTTTTTCTTCATTTCAAGCGAAGGGGATAGATCCTGCATTCTTTATCAGACTAACTTTAATCCAATTAAATCAGATGGATAATTGATTATACCTCACATCAAGTGAAGAAGATAAATAAAAATTTAAGCATCATTCATGTTCACATACTTCCATGATTGTATAATGACAATAGAGTAAAATTGATATGACCTCGTGCTTATACACCAGCACCAGGCCAAAGGATCACCAAAACAAACTAGCCTCTAAAATGAGCCTATATTGCAGGTCAAAACGCATTCTTTCGGAAACTAATCCCAAAGCAATCATTGCCTGTGTATGCCTGCCTTCCACGAGTTCGCTCACCCCTGGGGATGCAAGTAATTTAAATAAGAGTTAAGCATGCGTGAAGCAAAAAAATGTTTTCACATCCCAAAAAAAATAGAATAATCGTAGCACCCCATCAGCAACTAAGATGCAGGCACACTTTGGGAACCATAGCTGTAAAAACTAAAAAGGTATATAGATGAATCATGAGGGTTTAAATAATTATTGGTGCACGTCCAATGATAAATTGTGGATATAACAGCTGCCCGGCAATAGCTTCCATTTAATGGACCATGACAATATGGGAACATATCACCATCTGGGAAGCTCCTTTAGTTACTGCAGCAGAAATAAGTCATGTCACTGAAGATGCATATCAGATGCATAATATTTGAGAACAGAATTAACTGTCATAAAATAAAATGATCCATGACTACTCCTAGCATCTATCTAATGAAGAGCTTTATCTGATTATTGATATTGGTACATTACTGGGTATATATTTGTCCAAACCATTTTTGAAGAACCATACGGCATAGACAAAGGAGTCTTGTCAACATAAACAATCATCAGTAATTTCTTTGTGATCTTTTGTTTCCCTCGATGAATGACATTCGGTTAAAAGAGCTGCAGGGGATGCCAGCGTATTACTTTCAACACCATCCTGTGGATGGAATCTCAGAAAACCAGACTTTTTGTCCAAACAACACTTTCAAAGTGGCAAAATTCCGACAATCAGACTTTTCATTCAAAGATACCCAACTAAAAGATCCTTTTCCATGTGCCTCACTTGCTTCACTAGGGCAAGACAGATGATCCTTATAAAAACCGTGATAAGGCTTTATATATAACTTATGTTCTAATCATAACACCACAAGCCATAATCTTATCTTTATTAGAAAGTTACAGAAACAGTTGAACATAAGAAGTAATATGTCTTTTTTACATATAACCATGCCAAGAATCAGATTCTACAAAATTCAAGATGACAGTATATCGGAGGCTTATGGTATGTTCAACCCTACTACAACCGCACCTTTAAACTGTGTAGTAACCTTTCCACCCATACAGAATAGCCTTCCAACACCACACAGTCAACCAAAACAACAGCTTGGTATCTTCTGAATTTCTTGAGCAGAAAGATGAAACAATCCAGGCCTACATCCAAATCATTCAACTCTAGAGCCTTGTTTAGTGCCAGCTGTATGAATAAGGGATAGGACAAGATTGCACATATCCATGGGTATGGTTTGT
The DNA here is from genome assembly GCA_017589505.3 of Metroxylon sagu. Taxonomy (NCBI): domain Eukaryota; kingdom Viridiplantae; phylum Streptophyta; class Magnoliopsida; order Arecales; family Arecaceae; genus Metroxylon; species Metroxylon sagu. The sequence goes on along the minus strand of JACVBY030000463.1, from coordinate 457,324 downwards.
CTCAAATTTGATTTCAAAACTGGATATTCTAGTCTTCTCAATGATTTTAAATCATCTAAACAAGTTAGTTTATATGGTGCCTCCCACTCTTTACTGATGAATTTGTTCAAAAATAATTTGAACCTTATTTGTTTATTTGTGTTTGAATCCTAGCATACTCTCTTTTTCATTGTGAATCACCTTTCTATTTAATGGTTTTTGGGTTGAACAAATCACCAGCGATGTATGCATGTGACCAATATCTGCCATCCATGCTGCACAAATTGCAACTTATGGAGGCTCACCAAGGTACCTTCCTCTTCACTGCCTGAAAAGTACTGCAACTGCCAACTTGTAAGCAAAAACACCTTGCCAACCTTCTTAAGAAAATAGCTACCTACAGCCATCATACCAATGAAACCATAGCTTATTGGTTGCATCGACACCCACTCCATCAACCAACTTTCCTTCCCATCTCTATCCAATACCTAACAAACAACATAACCTACAACATCACCTACAACATAGAATCCTTTAAAATAAACTTTAGAAAGTAAAGCATTAACAACAGCAATTTATGCCAAAACGAACAAAAGAGGCATCGCAATTATCCTTGTAACGCCAGATTGTCAAACTATAATATAAGTACATCAACCACATGTCCTACGTCTCACTGCATCTTCCATGCGCTTATTCATCACTAAGGATTGTAGACATTTCAACATGCCTTGAGAAATTGCTGGATCACTACCTCACTAAAAAGCCTTGAATAATCTATGCATCAGCCATGCTGTTCTCTAGTTTTTTGGCATCTACTGGAGAAATCACCACAGCCAAAATATTTCCTCACCAAAATAAGGTCCTTGGGCATACTAACCTTATAAAATTTCAGGTCTCATTCCAACATTTATCACATAGCTGCATTAGACAGAATGGATGTCAACCGTCTATTTCCAATCTGTCAACCATAGTCCCACTCTTGTTTCCCTGGGCAGTGACATCAACCACCATCCCCTTATTCGCTTGATTTTCCTTCATGTCTAATTACAGGACACAGAAAGCATTTACCTAATAACCTTGCATATGCAAAGGATAGCAGCTAACTGGACATAACTTCACCCCAACCATGTTTTCTACGGTATTGTGTGTTAAGCCCAAGCATTTCTTCCTTTTTCTTATAAATTTGATAAGCCAAGCAGGGCTAAAACAAGTATCAGTTGTAGCTAAAACCTAACTTGCATTTGGATCACTTGCATGAGAAAAATATGAATCCTCTTTGAGCAAAGTGACTGAATCTACAACAAGAAGAGAAGAAAATTCCCTTGTATCACCCTTCTCTCACTCACCTTCTCATCAAAAGTTGTGATAAACTCACTAGCTTCTTCTTGGCTGCCTTCACCAAAACCCTGCCCTTTAACGGCTTTTCCAACAAATAACATGTACCTCTTCAAGGCATCAACAAACTAGATATTTGTCTTCCAACATAGATAAGGAGTGGCTCAAAGGCAATCACCAATTACCATTAGAAAGTATGAAAAAGTTCAATTAACCTAAGGCGGTATTATTCTAAAGGAAAACTCTGTAGGATAGCACCACTAAATTACTGGATGAGTATGTGGGATATAACATCAGATCCTTGCTAACATGGCAGACAACTAAGGTTATTAAGACACAGCTTACACCAAGGATGCCAAACTGGATATCCAATGAATTTGAATGAACACATTTTCTTTTTTCTTAAATTCCTCAATGAGGCGCATCACTGATATTATATTCAGTGCAAAAAAGGCCTAAAGGGTATATCCACACAAACAACTCTAATCCACCAAAATTTCTCACCAAATCACAAAGGGAATAAGATTGCACCTCCATTTGCTTTATCAATCAAGATCTTTCTAGTTTTTAAAGGATTTCACAGGTCAAGCCATACTACCTCCCATGCTTTTAACAACAAATCACAGAAAATATAATAAAACAAAGCAAATAACTTTCCTCGCCCCCACACTAGGAACCCAAATAAGTGCTAAAGGTGCATCATTCTGCAGGTCTAAACACTGGCACACACCATGCACTGCACAGCACACCTAACTTTGCAGAGCAGACAGGTGGCATCTGATAAGAAGCTTGCAGAACAAGGAACGAAGGTAGGGGTGCAGGAAGCATGGGCACTTGAGATATATATCATGTACATCTCTCACACGAACCCATCATTTTGCGGAGATCAAGACTGTTTGCTGAACTATATCATCCATGACTTTCTGGTAGGCAGTGGCACTTAAGTGTATTACTTTTACAGATATTCATGTCACATGGATACAGAATCATGACAGAATTAGGAGTGGAACTTTATTATTAAACTATAACTGAATTTTAAGAAAATACGGATAGAGATAAAATATCATTTTGCAGGAAAAAAAAAAAGCAGGACAAAGGCATCAGGATGCAGGCAGGGTGACAAAGCATGAATCCAGGGCATGTGTGATGAAACCAGATCTAACATTCTAGGTAGCAAGGGTATCACCATCAACCACTGAGACAACAAATAACCTCCCTATGATACTAGCCAGCTTCTATTTTACTTCTCCAGGACAAGATCCCCAGCAGTCTACCTAACTCCCTGAATTTAAAATAACAAATAAATGTTTAACTAGGGAAGCAACCCTGAATTGTAAGTACTTGGATGTCTGCACAGCAGGATCAATCAGATTCACCTGATTAACACACTACTAGTTTGATGATTGAAAGAACATTAAGAAAAATAGGATGAAATTGACAACAAATAGCTCTAAAGAATAATTCACATATTGCCAATGAGTTCTAGCTTATAAGCCTCACTAACACTTTGTTTCATCCAGTGGTTGCATTAATAGAACTAATTGCAGCCAAAGTCATAGTTTCAATACCAGCATCTAGACCGGTCCCTTACTGGTAAAATATAGACTGGTATAATACCATATCATATCGAGACAGTACACCTATTGGTGCCTGACATTGCAAAAATAAGATATAGTATTGTGTGTCAATATAAAATGGTAACAAGGGTACATTGGCACTAGTACCTTACAATTATGATATTGTACAACTGATAGGACCATCATGGTATGACATTTCAATCCATGATTAATCTCTCTTAAAGGTGAACCACAAAGAAGAATAAGAATTCCCTTATTTCAAGCCTCTCTAATTTGAGGATTTGAATGATTAAACCAAGGAATGCAATACTGTGTTGAATCACCCTATTCGATTAGTATTGTACAATACCAACCATGAGTTGGAATGGCATATGATCTTGGTATGGATTTTTCCTAAACTAGTGCAAGCCGGTCTTTACTAAGCTAAACCGCCAGGACAACTAGGTTCTGAGTAGTTTGGGCAGGTAAGGGCCTCGTACAAATTCGAGGCCTCAATAACCGGGGGACAAAGGGATCCAACATCCTTTTCTCCCTTTATTTTAAGATAATTCTAGTTCCCAAGGCCCAACTACAAATGTAACCCAAACATATATTCCTCACCAGCACTCGGAATTGAATAGATGAATGTATGCTATATTACTAGTTTTTAATTTAAATATTTATAATTTTAGTATTGTACTTAGTCAATTTAATATATATTATATAGTCACACAACTATTTAGGCATATAACATAATGAATTAATGTATACTACATTTAAACATCAAAAACAAATTCACAAAGCCGTATCTTCTACTCAAAAATGAAATAAAAGAAGCTTAAAACCTTGAAAAAAAAAAAAGAAAAATATATGTTTTTGTGTATTGGTATGGTTAGGTATGGAACCATTTTGGTACACAATCTGGTACTGAGGGTATGAACATTAGACCAAACCAAGTAACCAAGATAGAAAAGGGGCAAAAGAGTTACTTTTAAAACCTATTTAACCACATAAGCCAAAGGCCATAGACTTTAATAATAAATAAATAAGAAGACCTAATGATTTTTCACAATTAACTTTAAAAACAAAGCTAGGATCTCTGCTTTTCACCTATTGTTAATACATATATGCACCATAAAAAATAATTCAACTCATTCTATATAAACTAAATTTTTTTCTCCAAAGTGTGGAAAAAGGAGAAGAATTATGCTTCCATTAATATACCCTAATTCTTAAAAAAATGTAGACTTTCATTTCAATAAGTTATAGCAAACTAAAAACTTTTTGTTCAATATGATTATAATCATAAACACAATTCCCCAACTCCTACATATATCATGAGCTTATTGAATATATGATTAAATTGAACCATAAAAAAGACTTCATCAATCATGAGCTTATTATATATACATAATTCTTGACATATATAATCTCCTTTCAAAAGAATTGAAGCTTCAATTCTACCAACATAGAATCAATGTTGCCATTTTAATTTTAAGTTCAAATTGAGGTTCCACACCACTAACCATGATTTCCAACAACTACGATATCTACGAAGCAAAATCATGTTTGGAGATCATCTAGTTACGACATGATCCAACAAAACTAGACAGCTTCAATGGCTCGATACAATGTTTCCAAACGACATATGGATATTAGCCCACAAACTAAATTTTGGTTCAGACATGTTTTAAAATGTGTAAGGTTACAAAACACACTTGTGCTATACATTTCACTTACCAAATAATAACTCTTTTAAAAAAAGGCATATGGTTGCATATGCATAAGAACATAAGTATGGGGTCCCTTGACTGCACCGCTATAGGTGGTCAAACTGCACATTGACCAAAATGGTTGTCCATTTAGCACTGTGCAGCCAACTATGTGGCTTGCTTGGTATTGTATGACTACACATGTGAGCCCAATTAAAATCCTAGAGCCATATAGATAGTCCACTCTTATGTGGGCCGGTGCAAGTGAAATGGGTTCAAACGATTGGCTATGTTTGATTAGTTTTCATGTGGGCCTAATATAGGTTATTATAGTGTTACAATGTTGATTATATTACATTTATTGCCATTACATATTAAATACTAACTAATAAGCATTTATTGATTGTTTTTGCTATTATACAAAAAATATTAATGCAATTATTATGGTTCTTATCGTGCTTAGTGTATCGTCCTTATTTTTATATAGTTAAAAATAGCAATTGAATATGCCCCTGCATATGCACCATGCAGTCCCCTGACTACCTGCATGCCATAGCAACCCTTTAAAATATTCTAAATAACTGATGCAAATCAACTAAATTATATAATATGTTATCTACAGGAAAGCAACAATCTATTTATATTCATTTAAAACCAAATTAAAGAAAATTAGGGCAAAAGCAGCATGTGAGGCATGAAAGGTCATTTTAGCAATTGAAAGATACTGGTTTTTTATAGAAAAAATCATACAAAATCATCACAAATGCACCAAATTGTCAAAAATGATAGGATAATACATTAGCAATCCAACATCCAATTTATCCTTAATATGCGTGCATCTGATGATGATATTTGCTAGCTTGGCATAAATGATGGACTTGACATGATGCATTGGATAATTTGGGTGCACCATTATCCAAGTGATAACATCAAAAAGTTGATTTTTCAATAAGTCAATGAAATATAAGAATTAACCACATTTTTTGAAAGTGCTAACCTGACATGATGAACATATGTTAAACATTCTACTTATTTACGTTTTAAAGAAAAATTATTATAACAATTGCAAGCAACTAGATTAAAGTTAGTATTTCCTGCAAAATGAGAGAAGTTATCTGACACAAAAGTTACTTACCAAATTTTAATACACATATGAGGAGAGGGAAACGAACATGAACAGCTTGAAGAGAATACAAATTAAATCAACAGCACATGTATTAAATGCAAACAGCAAAACATATGCTGTATCACCAACAAAGTACTCGTGCTTATACTAGACCAGATGATAAAACTTTATAACATTGACTAAAACATTCTCAATATGTTCATACACTAATATGATAATATTACGTATTGGATAGGCATGATTCATCTGGAAACACAACAACTACTACCAGACCCTAATGGTTAATATTATAACTACCATAAGGAAACCTACTCACTTTGAATTTAGGAATATATCAGAAAAAACTTTGCCAATATTTGTCCAAGGGAGTACCCATGGAATAATTAGAGGCCCATTTCTTCCATCATTAATAAGAGAGAAGGGCTTTGTGAAGCATAAAATTTTCTAGTTCAGGTTGCTACCTGTTGGAATTGAAGAACATTGCCCGCATTCCCAGTGAGCAGACGTTCTATCTCTTCACTTCGTTCTGCTTTCCCAAAAGCTTCCAATAAAAAGCTGTGGAGCTCAGGAGACACAGTTATTCTGCTCCTCACCATCTCCTCCAACAAATCGCATCCTCGGTCCAGGTTTCCTTCCTTACACAGCCCTCTAACCAAGATCTCATAACTAGTTGAATTTGGCCCAAGTGCTCTCTCCCGCATCTTCCCAAAAATCTCAAGTGCATGACCAACTGATCCTGCCTTAACCAACCCATCAAACATTTTGTTGTAGAATCCCACATCAACTTTCGGAGCCCCCTCTGCAGTGTTCACCATCTTCTCAAAATACCGCAAGGCATCATCTACTCTCCCTTCTTTGAAACATGCATCGACCAAACACCCATAGGTCACCGCATCTGGATTCACCGATTTCCCAGGCATTTCTTCGAACAGCTTCTCTGCTTCTGAAAAGAGGCCATTTTCACAGAGTTTCCAGATGATGTTGTTGAAGCAGCCGACATCCATCGCGCAAGGCTTCTTCCCTGTTCGATGGAACACCTCGATCGCCTCCAAAAACTTTCTCTCCTTGAAGCACTGGTTCACCATGAGATTGTAGGTGTCGGTGTTCATGGCGATGAAGCTGGGAGGCGTGTGGTTGTCGAGCATGTGCTCAAAGAGCTTGTTGGCCTCGGCCAGCTTGTCGTGCTTCAGCAAGGTCTCTATGAGGGTATTGCAGGTGGCAGCGCTCATCTTGAACTGGCGGTCGAGGAGGGACTGGTAGGACTCCATGGCCTCCTTGTCCATGCCACGATTCCAGTAGCCCTCCATGAGGGTGGCGTGGACAACGCCGTCGTAGACGAGGCAGCGCTCGCGGAGCTCATCGAAGAGCTCAAGGGCCTTGTCCATGTTGCCGCGGTCGATGAAGCCAGCCATGAGGGTGTTGTAGACGAGGGAGTCGGCGCCGTGGCCACGGTTGAGCATCTCTCGGAGGAGCTCCATGGCCTCCTGGATGCGGTCAGAGTCGACGAGGCCCTTGGTGAGGTGGCGATAGGTGACGGGGGAGGGGGAGAAGGGGGCGTGGTCGAGGATGTGGCGGTAGACGTCGAGGGCGGTGTCGACGCGGCCGGCGTCGCAGTGGGTGTTGATGAGGATGTTGTAGGAGACGACGTTGGGGACGATGTTGGACTGGTTGAAGAAGAAGGTGAAGAGGGCGACGGCGTCGTCGAGGCGGCGGGCGCGGAGCATGGAGGCCATGACGGCGTTGCAGGTGAAGACGGTGGGACGAACGGACGAGAAGACGGCGTGGCGGGCGGTGGCAGAGGCGGACTCGAGGTCGCCGGACCGGATGAGGGACTGGACGCGGTTGTGGAGGCTGAGGCGGGGGCCGACGAGGGCGGAGGTGGAGTCGGGAAGGCGGGGTGCGTTGGGGTCGCGTGGTGGGCGGGGGGCGGCGGGGTCGCGCCGGAGGGCGTAGAGGGGGGGCTCGCTTCGGAGGGGCCGCTTGCGCCGGCGACGCCGGGCGGCGGCCGCCCCGGGGGAGGAGAAGGCGAAGGGGCGGGCGAAGAGGAGTGGCCGGGGGTCGCCGGCGGAGGATGACAGGGAGCCTGGCCGGCGGAGCGAGCGGAGGAGGTGGCGGTATAACGACATGGGGATCCTTCTCCTCCTCCTACTGCTCTAGAGACAAGGAGAAAGAAAGCCGGAGAGGACGAGAAGCGGGAACTGAGCGTTGGGGGGAGGCGAGGGAGGGGGGCGTGTTTGTTATACGATACGGGTCCAGGTGGCTAAAACCCTTGCACATTGAGAGGGCTGCTAGGGTTTATAATTGAACTAGTTGAGTGCAATAAATATTTCATTACATGGTTAACTCCTGAATAAAAATCATGACATCTCCAAAGCTTTTTCAACACTGCAATTTTTGTAATGATAACATAATTTCATAAACCTTTTGGACAATCTTCGTAATTGAATTAGATAAATATTCTTTTAGGTTAATTATTAAAATATTTTACTGAGTGATTAATTCTATACCAATGCATATCGAATGCACCGTATTAATACAGAGGCATAACATCATGATGTATCCAACCAAACCGGCTCAATATTGGAGGCATAACATCTCGATATATTGAGTTGATTTGTATACAAATATTGTAGCAATATGAAATCTGGATTCGGTACGTGATACCAAGATTGTGAACCTTGGCACTAAGGATGACATCTTTTTAAGACAACAGGTATAAAAAGAGAAGGAAGATGACATAAGAAACTATTACATTATTATTCCAAGTAGTAAGCTGACTGAAGGGCATGATCAATGTTGGAATAGAATTTCATAGGCTGCATTATCTTCCTCAAGGCAGTCAATGAACTTTTCTCTGCCACCTTGAGATGGTTGTTTACTCAAAAGAGTTTTATACATCATATGATAGGAGTAAACTGTTTGTCAATCAAGGTTTGGTGGAAATAAGATATATTTTTATCAAGTTTATTTTCACAGAAAATTTTCCATAAGGCTTGAATTAATTGTTTATAAGATTTGGTATTAGTGGCAGGATCATGTCCTTGAGATGATAATGCCAGTACTGATTGACTTCTTTGCTTGCCAGGGAGTCTGCCATGGCACTGGACTGGTATTTCTTGTTTCAAAATTAGTCTCCCACATGATTAGCAGAGCTACAACCATGATTAACTTACCTTATTGCTAGCATGGGCAAATTTCCAAATGAACGGTCACGCAATCTCAGACTGTCATTGCGAGTTCAGGCATGCTAATTTTCTTTCCCATAACCCTTGTTAGCACCAATATTCGATTCACTTAGTTAGAGATGAAATGAACAGGTAATTAATGCATTTCGATATTCTCCTAGTTATCTTCCAGTTAAGGCTAGCAATAATAAGAAGAACATACTAGCAGTCAACCAAGGCATCATACTCTTCTTGATCTTAAATACAATTAAGCATGCAGCTAGCATTTGATATATGATAGAACAAGATGGACCATCAAAGAAGATATCAGAAAGGCATTAGTTCTACAAAAGTTTGTAGATTCATGAGTTAAATGTGGCAGAAGTTTAGTTCATAGTTTACGAGATGGAAAAGAGTTATCAATCAGCAGACAATGCATGAATTTGTACTTTCATCCGATCTATTCACTAACCAACCATCATATAACTAAGTACAAACTGTGTTAAAGAGGGAAGAAGAACCACAAGCGATGGTTTTAGCACTGATGGTATGAAATAAAACAAGTTTACGTATTCACATAAACTTGTAGAGGTGGCCAACAATTTGTGGACAGACATAAACTTGTAGAGGTGGCCAACAATTTGTGGACAGTGGACGCTTGATCCCCAGATGTTACAAGCATAACAAATAGGGTTTTGAACAGTGACATCTTCAGTCAGAACATTTGTAAGATATACACAATGACTGGGTGGTGTTACCTGTACTTGATCTTCATGATCAACTCAAACTTTATTTTTTTCTTCAAAAGTTCATTACAGATATAACTATGAGCAATTTATGAGCTACAGTTAGAGGAAAAAAAAGAGCAAGAACTAAATACCACCCAAACAATAGAGTATTTAAATTCAACCTCATCATTACTTTTTAAGGTCAAGCACCATATTATAGATCCAAAGACTCTAGTCACTCTGTCGCCCTTGCAAAAACCTTTGTTTTTAATGCAGAATAAGAATTAAGATGTAAGTTCTGCTGAGATGATAAGAGATGAAGACGCAACAGAAGGTAAATCATAGGAGTGTATGATCGCAACATCCTGCATATCTTCTTGAAAAAGGAAAAATGAGAGAACAAAATTGAGAACAAAATTTTTATCAGTAATTTATTTTTTCATAGAGCAGATTATATACTTTTCATCATTAGAAATGTTTTCTCGATTATTTTATTCTATTTTATGGTCAGGCTTGCCTGGTTGCTCATCGAAAAAACTTGTGAAAACTAATGTTGGAGATCACATCCATCTTGCTCTTTCAGTTCTAGAGTAGCAGCAATTGGATCTTTTACACTTCTATATGGGTTTGATTGTCAAAGTTTGTATTCAGGAACAAAATTGGCTCTATATATTTAGCTAGGTTGGATATATTACAATAATAGATGGTCAGACCAAGTTAGCCCTACAATCACATCATTCTAACAAATTTATGTTCCTAACTGCCAAACTGTAACTCTTTGATTCTTGAACAATTTACAACCAGAAAAGAACAATAACCTGCCTTTGTTTTGTAGGGCAAGGTTTTCACAAGAAAAGATAGTGGTTTTGAAGTCCTAACCATCTTTTTCAAATGAACTGCTTGTTCAACCACTTCATAACTAGAAAAAGTGGGATCATGAGGTAACTCAGTTATCGTCATATAAACTAATAAAATCTTAAAGTGATTTCAAATTCTCCAAACTCACTGGTTACTGACCTTACAAAAGACCATATCATTCTCCAAATATCAAAAAAAAAAAAAAAACTCATGCAAAAATATATAGCTTTTTTCTTTTTGGGGGAACATAGATCTCAACCCACAAAGAATCATAACATTGATATAGAGAGGAACAATATTAGCATAGGGTACAAATAGAATGAAAACACGAAAACTTCAAAGTTGGACAATATAATTAGAAGGATGATCCAAAGAGGTTAGACCCAAATTTGCCTTAAAGCAACAGAGATGGTAAAACTTCAAAACCTAGAATCCAGTGCACAAGGCCATATATTTTTCTGCTCTGATAAATTTGTAACAAAGTTATAAGAAACCAAATAGAACAAACTAAATCCATGAACCAAAAGAGAGAGAGGATATTAAGAACACATACCAAATTTCCCTTAGCATACCGAAATCCACATCCACATCAAATGAGGCCTCTCAAAGAATAAAAGTACATTAACATCTGATGCAACCATCAGGCCTCTACTAACTACTCAGTCTCTGCCGTATGACAAATTAATTGTATAACAACAACAAGTCAATGTCACAATTTAGAAAATGTAATAGCAAAGCAAGGCCCTCATGAACGAACCCATATTACTGCACCAGTTCTCATTGTTCAGTCAACCACATTCTCATTGCAAAAGAGGAAAAGATAATGCAGATCCCAACTTGTAAATTTTGAATATAGTGGTACATACAAGAGACACTCATCATCCACCTTTCAGTAAAAGAAGGCCCAAATTATTTCTACCTCTTCATAATTCAATCACAATCAAAATACAGAGTTGCAATTAAATATGCTAGCACTAGATAATTCCAATGCATATCCATCCATCATTAAAACCCAATATAACTAAGGTAAATAAAAAGGATAAATAAGTTCATGAATTGAATCTCAAACAGAGGAATACAAAGTCAACAGTGGCTATGGAGCATACAATCTTTATTCAATTCGACATTGAAATTGCAATAATAACAGGCACACCATCCTCCATCCAATCCTCAACCAATAAATGTAAACAATGCAACAGGGCAAAGATCACCATCAACACTGCAGGCCTAAGAATCTGCTACCAGTGCAGGGGTGGCGCAATCAAACCCGCAGTGGCATTTCGGGCACTCTTCAAAGTTGGAGAGGGAGAATGATGCAGAGAGTGGACCGACATAGAAACTGAGATCCCCGCCGCTCCTCACCACCGCATTGATGCTAAACCACAGGAGCACAACCTTGACATCTATGCCTCTCAAACTTGTGAGAGAGCCAGACTTCACTTTCCCTGTGATTTTCTTTTTGTAATTCAACAAGTAGCCGCCATCCACCTTGAACTCACAGTCTTCGCTCAGAAACACCTCAAAGCTTCCATCTTGGTGCAGTGTATAGCTCTGCACGCCCTCTGGGAGGATCCCCTTGGGAAAGTTGAATCTCTCCAGCATCTCATAGGCCGACGGGGAGTCGGAGACCAGGGCCGCTGTGAATGAGAGGAAAGGGGCATAGATCAGGAGGATAACCAATGGAGTTTTGTAGGCTGACATCATTGAAAGGTGCATTTTTTTTTTTCTTGGGTTGGGTATGGTTTGTGAGGGAGGAAGGGGGGGTTTCCTTATCAACCCTTTAAGAGGGGAAAAGAACTAATTGGTTTCTTTCAAAGGTGGGACTTTTCTTGCGGGATGGGATTGATAATGGTGAGATTTTCTAAGTGAACCAATCTTTATGGTGGAATTCTGGTAGGAATCGAATGGAAACTAGTGCGTTGCCGCCAAAGGTGGGATCTTTTCGATAGGAATAGATTGCTAGAAAATGGAAAGAAGGGCCTTTTGTGGGTGGATGAGGAATAAATGGCGAGTTTCTCTCAAAGAGTTGTGATGGAAGGAGTAACGAGGAAATGGCGAGATGATCCCAAAGATTGGATCTTTTTGTGGAAGGGAGGGTGTCTTCAGGGTTCGTGAGACTTGATAGGTGATAATCTCTTTGGTGAGAGGGGGGTTGGAGAGGAGAAATAATGAGAAAAGAGGGAATTTAATGGGCTTTTACGTTCAAACCATCAGCTCCCAATAGGGGATGATCCTTCACGGAGAGAAAGGACAAGTCTTTCTAAAGGATGAGATTGCTTGGAAAAAAACAAGAGCGGAGAAGAAAGAGTTGTTTTAACGAAGGTGAAAGGGGAGAGGAGATAAAAGACAAGGGACCGCGATGGCAACAGAGTGGAATACAGGAACGACTTGCTGTTGGATATAGATGTACCTTAGGAGATATGTTGACCAGCTGATTTCTATATCTGGCGTTAAATATTCGATTCCTTCTTGCTTAAGGTAACGTCACACAAGTTCGAAAGGGAGATTGCAAAAGAGTGAAATGATCCTCGCCTTCCCGAGGCTTTTTTTATAATTAGGGTTAAATTTTTTTTTTTTAACAAATTCAGGATGGAAACGAAATTTTTTGCAAAAAAAAGGGTTAAAAGTGAAAAACGCCATTTGAAATGACGTTTTTTCGGCCGATGGCAGTTAAAAAACGCCACTCAGCGTCTTGAAAAAACGCCAAAAATCCCCTCCCGCGGCTTCGCCCTCCCCCCTCCTCCTCCTCCTCCCCCTCCCCAAGACCCCACGCGGCTCCCGACCCCATAGCTTCCCCCTCCCCCGCCCGGTCCGCACCCCGAGCCCCCGCCCGGTCCACGCCCGAAACCCCGAGCGCCCCACCCCCGCCCGGCCCCTCGCCCCCGGTCCGCACCCTCCCCGAGCCCCCGCCCCGGCCCCGACCTCCGCCCTCCCGCCCCGAGCCCCCCTCCCCCCGCCCCCCCCCGCCCGGTCCGCACCCTCCCCGAGCCCCCCCCCCCCCCCACCCCCCGCCGGTCCGCACCCTCCCGCGAGCCCCCACCCCCCCGCCGCCCGCCCGGTCCGCACCCCTCCCCGGCGCCCCCCTCCCCCCGAGCCCCACCCGCCTCGCCCCCCCGCCCGGTCCGCACCCTCCACCGAGCGCCCCCCTCCCCGAGCCCCACCGCCCGGCCCCCGCCCCAGCGCCCCGGTCCGCACCCTCCCCCGATCGCCCCCCCGCCCCCCGCCCGGTCCGCACCCTCCCCCAAGCACGCCCCGCCCCCTCCCCGGGCCCCCCGATCCGCTCCGTCCGCACTCGGCCGACCAGGTCCCACCGAGCTGCCTCTCTCTTGCGCGCACCCAAGCACCCTCCCTCTTTCTCGTGCGAACCCACCCGGTCCCCCTCTCCCGCACCCGAGCAGTCCCTTGGCTCCCTCTCTCTCGCGGCCCATCCCCTTCTCGAGCCGGTAGTTCCCCAAAGTAATTTTTTTAATTCAATAAAATTATAAAAATTTAAATATGCTTAATTGCTAGTTGCTTCACATTCATCTTTATAATAAAGAAATTGATAATTGAAACAATGATATTTTTAGTTCAAGTACATCAGTTAATCGCGATAGAAAAATTTAAAAATCAGTAAATTTATGTATCGAAAAAAATAAGTAAAGATTAGTTAGTTTTTTGTGGAAAAATTATATTGTTTGATAAGTAAAAAAAATTCAATGAGCATGAAAAAATTAAATGAGCATAATCTATATTATCAGTCATGATCTATATTACTTGTTATTATCAGTGAAAATTTTTTTTTTCTTATGTGATGTTTTTACTTGTTTTGACAGAGTAGTACGAGATGGCTCATAATGTTTTACATCCTGGGCCTCGCGATCCTAGTGTTCTCACTCTGCAAGCCTCGTATAGATCAACCAAAATATTTGAGGGCGAGGTATGCATTATTGATCGATGATTCTTAATTAGTTAGCATGCGTTTATGTTATTTATATATATTATTGCAATGAATTTGTTGCAGGAATTACCGGTGTTTAGATGCCGTCGACATGACACGCAGATATGGAAGGAGACATCGGGCATGGCACACCCATGAGTGCAATATTATTTGGAGCAGGTTGGCATGTATGGCATATATCAGATAGGCCAGATTCGACTCGATGTCGGCCTTATTTCTGCACTTGTTGAGAGGTGGCGGCATGAGACCTACACATTTCATCTTCCATTTGGCGAGGCGACAGTCACACTATAGGATGTCGGTATTCTGAGTGGTCTATGGATTGATGGGTTAGCGGTTATTGGGCTTGATCCGCGGTATATATTAGAGCAGTGGCAGGATATATTTGTGAGGTTGTTTAGGGTTGAACCCCTGCCGAGGCATTTTCTAAAGGCCGTTTCCGCTTATCATTCTTCGATCAGTTCTACCGAGACTTCCACTTGGATGATGATGCAGATGATGAGGTTGTCCAACAGTTTGTGAGGGGGCAACTTCTTTGAATTATAGGGGGAGTCATCCTTCCAGATACATCCGGATATTTAGTGAAGTTGATGTATGTGCCTCTTTTAGAAGACCTGGGAGCATTTGCCCCATATAGGCGGATTCTCGCTACACTTGCGGTTTGTATCGGGGCACTGCGTCGAACGAGCCCTACTCAGACAGAGATAGGAGGATACTTACCCTTGCTACAGGTAAACAGTTGATTATATCGATTGAGTTTGGATTTTTTTCTTTTCTATTGTTTACCAATATTAAGCATTATTCGAACATTCAGATATGGGCATGGGAACGATTACCTGTTTTTCATCCCATCAGACTTGAGACTCCGGAGGCTAGACCTGCTGATGCAGATAATGCTTGGCACTTAGGTGCACCATGGGGGCATAGATAGAATATGAGATTGAACCAAAAGAATGTCCCAACTCATACACTGCGTGCCTATAGAGACCAGTTCGACGTATTGGATGATAGTTCCCAACGGGTATGACATAACTAAATTTCAAATCTATTTCCAATGTTATTTTTTTATTTTATGTAGGTAAGTTGTGGATTGATGGTTTTTTTACATGCATGTCTGTATACACTCGAGAATTTCTCTATTTTGCCTTCAAGCTGCTTATTCGGCTTGGATATTTGGATGGCACGGACCCCACTTATTTGTTTTGATTTAGTGGAGTGGCATTTCCCGGACCGAGTGCTTCGACAATTTGGTTGCCGCCAGTCGATCCCATCACCATGTGATAAGTCACTTCAGCTTCATCAGATAGATCGACGAGGGAGGGCACATGCCTCATGGGATGTCATACACGCCACACATATTGCTATATGAAATGAGCGGCATGAAAATATCATTATTGGGGAGCCTATTGCTGAGGGAGTCTCATTTACTCCTGAGTACATGGAATGGTTTAGAAGTATAACACGTATATGTATTAGCCGTTCCGAGTATCATATCAAGGGAGCTACGAAGGAGAAGGAGCTTCATTTGAATTCATGGTATTATTTTAAAATGATTATTTAATATTATTTATTCCTGAGTTATTATTTTTGTTTTTTGATATTATATTGTCATAAACATGCAGCATGAGAGGTTTCAAGAGTTGTCCTTGAACTTGGATCGAGTTATGCATTCGACATCGGAGGCCAAGCGGCAAAGGATTCATTTGGACATGAGGGCGATTTTAGATAACACTTTTTCTGTAATTGGCCATCAGCATGTGAGGAGTACACCTGCTGCGACACGAGTTCATGAGGAACCGGCGATGGCACACGCATATGAGGATCCTGGGACGAGTAGATTTTGTTATACACCATCGCCTTCTTACATGTCGTCGCCATATGCACACGATTTTTCACACATGGGGCATGCAGGTGAGGGTACAACTAGTAGTCATGATCAGAGGGCATTGCTGATTACTGACATTGCTGATACGGATATCACCGAGGTCGGCGATGATGTCTCCCAATATTTTGGCGATATTGATATGACAGATACGATCCCCGCGGAGGAGGGGGTCTCCCATGTGGTTGACGAGGACCCTCGACCGATCGCGACATATGCGCGACGCTCTAGACGAGTTCGACGACCTCCTAGACGGGGCTGTGGTACTTAAGCTATGTAAATAAACTAATTGTTGTAAAGACTTTAGTGTTTAATATATTAAATATGTTTCATCCATTGAGTTGTTTCTTGTATTGCTCAGATATTGTGATGGTTTCTGACTTATTGAAGCATTATTAATTTGTTGCCTTGAACAGTTTAGTTATATGTAAACTAAGTGACTTAATTTAAAAGTAGTAAGATTTACAGCCTCTGAAGTTTGTTACCTTAGAAAACAAATAGTATGAAGGGTGAGGTTTACGTGCTAAGTCATTGGCACGATCAACTGCCATGAGTCCAAACTTGGGACTATACCCATCGGCCCATTCCCAATTATCTGATGTTGTCCAGAACAAATAACCAAGCACGGGTACACCCTACAAACATGGACATTTATACATACTTTAGTAGTGGCTGCATATATGGCCAATACCATTGGGCACACCATCCAGCCAACACTTCTAATTTATAAAAAATGTGGTGATTGAATTCAGCTGCAGAGCATTGGGAGGAGCCACAAGAGATTTTACTTGTCACAGGATATTTCAACAGATCCACTTTCCTCAAAAAGAAGCCCGTTAGGCACATTGAGACTGATCCGGTGCATATCCCATCCAGCTTCTTCCAACTGGTTGAGAAAGTCAGCAAATCCATCTTCCAAGTTCAGGACGCTCTCCTCCAGCCAAGAGAACACATGATCTGGCAATCTTTCTCGTCGCTCATGAAGCCAGTAGACCTGCCACAGGCTTCTCAAAACCGAGAGACCTATAGCTCCCACCTAAACCACAATGCACCCAATCCAGTTAAGAGATGCTCCAGTCCTGGTTTAAAAAATATAAATCCATGATTATGACACTTGCCAATTGCCAGTAGTAAGCAACCTTGAATGTAATAAAAAACTCAAGCCCTCTTGATCCACTTTGGCTCACAAAGAGAACGTATTTTTCCTTCATGTACAACTTTAGTAGTTCCTTACCTGTTCCAAGCAGTTGATTAAGATAGTGATTTTTTTTTTAAAAAAAGAAGTTTGAAAACTTGATTTTTTTTTTAAAAAAAGAAGTTTGAAAACTAAGGGAGCAGCTGATAAATTTGCTGTAGAACGTAACTACCAAAGTTATTCAGGGTGTCAGTCAGTAATTTCTAGTCACATCATGTAGCGTGTTCATCTGACGTTAACTATGAGGACCTATCATTTTTCTTAATCTTATTTTCATAATTACCATTTCTTTGATTCTTGGGCAAAGATAATTGAAAATATTGGAGCGGCACCAGCTAGGTGCTCAGGTACATAAAGAAAGATGATCGGCAAAACTGGGAATGACGGTCAAGAAGAAAGAAAGCTTACATAGAAAAATAAGAAATTCATGACTAAAAAATGATTGCCCATATTTTAATCAAGAATGTTTTACCGCTCCTGGATGATTCTCTATAATCGTTTTAATAACATATTTGAGATATCTTAAAAAAAAAAAAAAAAGAATGGAGGGCGAGATGAAATGCAAAACTATCTATATCATGTAAAAGGGTAAATTTGTTGATGTCAAAAGGCATTTCCTTATGCTGTAGGATTCATATCAGAAAATAATATCAAACCCAAAAGAATCATACCCTGTGGCAGGAGCCCTCCCTACCAATCATTCTCTCCAATGATACACCAAAAATGACTCAGGGCTGCAAAAATCTTTCCCAATATAAAATGTTCTCTTCCTTATTGCAATCAACATAACCTAATATCAACAAAGCTAACTTTAGATTACTCGACGGCTATGAGAATGAGCACAAAATCACACAAGGCAGTAAAATCTGCACCAGGAATCGTACGGAGCACAACATGTGATTTCACAAGCATTTGAGCACGCTTGAGATTTATCTGCTAAGAAAACCAAAATGTATGTAGTTAAGCATGTGTAACAGATAAAAATCACTCAAAAAAGAAAGAACATATAAAATTGATATGAATTACAAATTATACATGTTATTAATGCATATCTCTCTCTCTCTCTCTTTCTTAAAGGTGTATGTATCTACATTAGAAAATGTGCATGACAAGACACTTAAATAGTTTTCTGCCAAACTCAACTAAACTCTATAAAAAAAATGGATATAGCTCAAACCAACCTGCACACTATCAATTGGAACACACCTGACTAGAAATACCAAGGCAACTAAATAACAGATCAATCTAGGTTCACTTAAATTTATATGTACAATGGTTTATGGGTCTGATAAGCTTTCTTCCTTTAGCAACATAAATAAATGAATAAATAAATAATTTATAAGATAGGTTGACCCAACAAAGAACTGAAAGAGAAACTGCCGATTTCTTTTAAATGGTGAGCTCTAACAAGCAGCAGCTCTGGTAAAGATTTCTGGAACAGTATAAGGAAAGGTTCTTCACAATGACAACCAAAAAACATATTATTTACTCTTATCAAGAATATTTGAATCTTGCCTAATTCTTCTAATCACCCACGGAAAAGTAGTGTTACTGAAAATATTTTGAGTCCTGCCTAATTCTGCCAAGCACCCATGAAGAAAGTGTTTTGGTAGGATCATTGCAACTTGTCACCCAACTCATTAGTGTATTTCAGGCATAATATAGTGGAACTTTATAAGTGCACTTCAGGAATACAATGGCTGTAATAAATTAAGTTGGTAATTAATGGGTCTTCTAGAAACCTAGAATCATATTTTAGGTAGAATAAAATGATACTTTATAAGATAAAGGTATTTTAGGCCATTCAAAGTTTTCACACAAGACTTCTATGTAGCAGTAAAGAGATTTATCAAATGATTAAAAAAGTTTAGAAAATAATATAGTAATAAAAGTCGGCTTTCATGGCATAACAAGCAAAGTTAGAATTAGAAACGACTAACATACTGTTTTAGCACAAAAATTCACTACTGCATAACAACCCATTGGCAAATACAAACTGCCACAGGAACCATATCAATGTGTGTTGCATTCAAAATATAACAGGATTCCAATGTTCCAAGCAAGGTTTAAAGTAGTGACCATGCTATCAATATGAGGCATATCGTATCAACTCAGAATGGTACAAGCACTTGATAAGTGCTTGTGCCAACACATGTTATGGGTGCTGCACCGAATCCAGTAGTGGTGTACCATGTGTCAATATACTGTAGTAATCTACTGATTTTCTGTAGTCTCAGGCAAGATCCACCTAACAATTTGAAACAAAATTACAGAATCCAATGACTAAAGCAAATTAACTTATATAATTCCTCTATTTAATAGCACTTAAACATTACTTTTAATGATTCAATTATGTTATCCTACCAATCATATGACTTGAAGGCAGCATATTCATATGCACGCAATAGAAATTTACCTGATTAACTTAAGTGAAAGAGATTTAGCTTTAAGGAATAAAGAAAAATCATATAATACACCTACCAGTGAACAAAAAATAGCCTGTTCCCCCAACTCTTGACAGCATTTTAATTGACTAAACTTCAAGGAACATAGCACAGGGTCATAACCAAGAAAAAAGAAAAAAAAAAGCATGTCAGATCAGAAACCCACAACACATAAGTTAGTCTCTAATAAAATAAGCATAGCATAGCATATCATACTGAAAAGGAATATCTTGCACTGAATATCACAGCATAGCATAACAAATAGAAAAGAGTAGCCCAGACTCTGCTATATATATAAGCCGATGGAGCAAAACACCTGTAATGTAGCCCAGACTCTCTCTATCTGAGACTCTCACTCAAACAATAACAAACATACCCTGAAAAAGTAGAAGAAAAATCAAGCAATTCAAGACACTAAACCTTGAGTGCAGATAGCCTAAATGAAGACTATTAAAACCCATAAATTCTTGCTCTCATTTATTACAATCAACCATGCAGAAGTTGTTTCATACATAAAATATAGATAGTACAATTTAGGATCCTGAAGGTCCAACATTTACATTAGGACAACGGCGTCGAGAATGACCCGTTTGCTTACAAATACTATAACGATTTTTACTTCTTGGCTGCACCTCATCCATTTCATTATGAATGCGTGATGACTTAGGCTTACCCTTTTTTTTCGGTCTGAGGCGATTGTGATCAGGAATGCATGTGAATGTGTCCATCCAGTAGTCTTCGTGGGGTAACGGATTAAACTCATCTCCCCATGCATTTATATAAGAGCCAGTTGTGTATACTTCATCAACAAGAGGGGTTGTATCCATGGCAATTTCGTGGCACACGGCTAAGACATGTGAACATGGATACTTATAAATTGTTCACTTTCCACAAGAACAATTTCTGTCTACAAGTGACACATTCTGAACGTTGCCTCCACCCCTAAGAGCTTCACTTGACCTTCTTGTAACGACTTCATAGGTGGCTCTCTGCATGTTGTATCTAAACACTCTGTACTCATTAGCTTTAGCTTGACTTTCAACAAGCTTAATTGTCACATGAGGAGTGAAAAAAGTATTTCGATTATCCTGCACATATCTCATGGCTTCCGCGCGTCTCGTATTGAAATACTTAACAAGACGGTAAAATGTCATGCGAACACGAGCCGTTATCGGCACATTTCTAGCTCCCTTCGGACACTATTAAAAACTTCGAGAGATTTGTTGTTAAAATACCATAGTGGAAGCCCCCATCATGTGCCAATGTCCACTTCTGCGCTCTAACTCCGATAGCCAAGTCTAGCCTCACGCATTAACTTGTCTTGATCCGTTCCATGATAAAGTTAAACTTTCGAAGGCCGATGTTCGCTCCCTGCTTTCCATACAGCTCTTTTTAATTGAATATTAGAGAATCTTGAGTTGAAATTACTGCACACATATCTCAAGCAGTAGCGATGATAAGCTAGAGGTGGAGCCCATCCATTACTGTCATTTGCTATGACACTTAGTATACCTGGATGTCGGTCTGAAATAAGACAAATGCCATTTCTGTCTTTCACAACATGCCTCCTGAGATTCCACAAAAACCAACTCCAGCTAGCAGTGCACTCTTCATCCACAATTGCGTAGGCTAGTGGAAATATCCTGTTGTCAGCATCAATGCTTATTGCAATGAGCATCTTCCCCTTGTACTTTCCATAAAGATGTGTTCCATCAATAGAAATGACTGGGTGACAATACCGAAACCCCTCGATGGATGGATGAAATGCTCAGAAAACATAATTCAGGACACGCACATTAGATGTCCCTGCATTGTAGAAATCCCAACAGACCACCGTTCTAGGGTTACATTCTGAAGTGCAAGCATGTATTTAGGTAACTTAGCATATGAGGGTTCCCATTCACCAAATACATCAATCAATGCCTTCTGCTTTCCACGCCATGCTTTGGAGTATGACACAGTATAATGAAATTGTTCTGCCACAGCTGCAATAATGGCTTCAATATTCACATTTCGGTCTTTCTCCACAATATGTCGAACCGCATAACTGATAACTCGTGAACTTATACGTTTGTGATCCCGAGTTACATGACTGAATAAACAAGAGTGTGGCCCCTCGTACCTTATGATCTAAAAAAATCCATGCTTCTTCAACGTTGTAGCACGCAACCTCCAATGACAACTCTGTGCAGAACTTGAAGATGCACATTTCACAGACCAGAATGCTTTCTTTGACTCCACAACATTATATGTGCGATGCTTCTTGATGTGATAAATTTCATATGCTTTTTTCAGTTCATCTTTGCTAGTAAACAACAATCCTGTAGCAAACTCAGTTATTGATGAATCCCAAAATTGAGAATTAAAGGGTAATTGTCTTTGAGTGCTAACACAACTACCATCCTGCAAATTCAATTCATGATAAAACTCCGGTATTTGACTATGTGCAAAGACTTGATGCTCA
Source organism: Metroxylon sagu (assembly GCA_017589505.3). Taxonomy (NCBI): domain Eukaryota; kingdom Viridiplantae; phylum Streptophyta; class Magnoliopsida; order Arecales; family Arecaceae; genus Metroxylon; species Metroxylon sagu. The sequence goes on along the minus strand of JACVBY030000463.1, from coordinate 434,941 downwards.
TAGACTTGACTAGGAACAATTTCTGGATGAGTAGATATAGGAATAGAACTACAGCCAGTTTCATGAACTACATCATCTCCATGTGAGTCTTCATCCTCATCTCGCTCTTCGTCAGAGTCATCATGTTCAAACCAATAGTCATCATCTGCACTGTCGTCTGACTCAAGTCCCCGACTATCAACACTCTGATTGGTTGCCACATCAACACTCTGCACTACTGGCATAACTCCTTCCATCATCGAGAAATCCACCGGAGTTCGATCTACCGCCGGGCACATAGGAGAACTATCCTGAATATCCTCTGTATGATCAACATTGTATGGAGCTGGAGCATCTTCTTTGAAAACATATAATTCAACATAGCGATAATCTGAAAATTTGAAAGGAAATGTCAACATTTCCTCCACATCGTCATCCTCCTCGATTGGATGAAGCACATATTTCTGATGCAATGTTGGAGATCTCCACATCAATCTCAAAATATATTGCTGCACTGAAATTTTAAGCACACTATAAACCCGCTCGATCAACTCAACATAACGGGTTCCCATGCTCAATCTAAAACTTTTACGAGGAGGTTTATTATATTGTATTCCATCTAAGCCATGTTCAATTAATCCATCACAATAAAGCAGCAATCGAACAGTATCGGTGCTCATCTAAAAAATAACATTCAAAATAAATCTAGCATCAATACATAAATTGTATCATCAAGCATAAACTGAAATAAGTATAAATTTTCTACTGATTAACCGCAAACAAACTAATAATGGAATATGCACGTATTTCATAAGCATTTAACATTTAAATAATAGATGCGTACCCTGTTAAATATTCGATATTAACCTATTTATTTTCTGTGTGTTTGTTGTATGGTAAAAATGAGACTATATCAGACACTTGACATCCAAAGCATTTATTTTTTTAAGTATTATTATTAAAATAAGATATATTGGCATATCAAGTTGTCAACGTTGCTTATCATGATAGATCATGCTCATTGAATTTTTTTTACTCATCAAACAATGTAATTTTTTCACAAGAAGCTAACTAACCTTTACTTATTTCTATCGATACATAAATTCTTTTATTTTTTAGTTTTTTTGTCATGATTAATCGATGTAATTAAACTAAAAATATCATTGTTTCAGTTATCAATTTCTTTATTATAAAGATGAATGTGAAGCTGTTAGTAATAAAGCATATTTAAATTTTTATAATTAAATTAAAAAAAATTTACCTTGGGAGACGGGGGACCGGCTGCTCGAGTGCGCGAGAGAGAGAGGGAGCGGGGGGGGCGCGGGGGGTGGGTGCACGCTCGGGGAAGGGACGGGGGGAGTGAGATCGGGAGGGCGGGGGACCGGGGGCCGGGAGGGGGGGGCGGGGCGGGAGAGAAGGGGGGGTGCAAAGGAGGGAAGAAAGAGGGAGTGGGGGCTCGGGAAGAGGAGGGGCGCTCATGAGGGAAAACGAGTGGGGGCTGCGGAAGGCCGTGAGGGGGGTTGCATGGGAGGGAAGAAAGAGGGAGTGGGGGCTCGGGAAGCGAAGAGAGGGGGGGGCTCGTGAGGGAAGGGCATGAGGGGGGTGCATGGGAGGGAAGAGGGAGTGGGGGCACGGCCGGGGAGGGGTTTACGAAAAAACGCCACTTAGAGTGGCGTTTTTTCGGAAGAAAACGCCACTCTAAGTGGCATTTTTTAAACGGAACAGCCCATCCATGCTGGCGCTGACGGAGCATTTTTTTTTATGAAAAAACGCTATATGGCGTTTTTTACTTTAACATTATTCTTGCAAAAAGTTTCGTTCGTACCCTGAATTTGTTAAAAAAAAAAAATTTAACTCTAATTATAAAAACAGCTCTCGCCTTGCCCCCTGTTTTAATTACCATTTTAGCTGCGGGTGGTGGGAGCGAATCAAGTGCGAAAAAAAAAAAAAAACGTTGGCATTCATGCACTGATTAGTGATGGAACCCAGAAAATTCCCTCTCAACTTCATTTTTTTTTTTTTAATGCGACTTAGCTTGCCTAAGTGATGGAACCTTATTTTCAAATCTTTTTAATTCCTGGATGAAAGCCTATTGCAATAGTAGCTACTTGTTGGAGCCGTAAATCTCACAAATGAATTATCAGATTTTATTAGCCCCATTTCGCATCACAGTGTAAGTAGCTTTTCAACCTCAAAAAGATCTTTTCGGCCCTTTTCCCTTCTCTGAAGTTTTCTCTATCGAATATGTTCTCAGTAAAATTATAACTTCATTAATTGAAGAGGAATCAGATGGCAGTTCTATAAAACCATTTGGTACAAAATATAGGTGTTTTTATAGTTGGCCTTTAAAGATAGGCTTCAAATTGGTGAAAGAAAGATAAAAAAGAATTGGAATGTAAGTTAAGATTGTCATTTCTATGGAATGGCAAATGAATTTGAATATCATCTCTTTCTTTTATGCCCATATACTAATTTCATTTGGAGTTTGCTTTCTGCTAGCCTCAACCTCTCGTCGTCCCCCACAAATCTTCACTACTTTTAATTCTTTTGGAGAAATAAAAATATCCCTTGCGAATAAAAACTAACCTAAATCAGCTTATCGTTGCGGCTTTCTAGATAATACGAAAAAAAAAAAAGTTAAAATTTTTACCTCTTTTTCAATGGCAGTACAAACTCTTCTAAAAAAAATCTTATTTGTTTTCTCCTTATAATCCCTTCTTGCTAAGAGAAAGACTGTTGATGCTCACTTTACTCTAAAAAAATATACTTAATCTTCTATAACTTCTACTTTCTTTATATATTCTGATACTATCTTTTTAATAAAAGCTTAGAAGGAAGGTTGAAACACCCACCTTCTCTCGTAATTTACGGTTAAAAATTTACTTTTATAGTGTTGTTGTTGTTGTTTTATTTTTTTCAAAACAAAATTATTAGCTATATACATTTGATCCACTCTTCATGTTGTTGATGGGAAACACTTCCTTCATAAAATTATATAATTATAGTAGAAGGGGTTCTGTAATCAAAATCAAAATTCCTTATAAGAAGCCAAGAAATGCTTGGTGTACATGTAGCCTTTTTCGTACCCTCATTTAGTAATTATAATACAACCAATACGAGTAGGTGCAGATTCTTAGATGATCGGCCGATGGTGGAAGGTCCAAACCTCCAAACCGGTGGAACTTTTCCAGCCGGTATGCTTTCCAGATCCATTTGCCAGGGCTTCTCACCCTCCAAGCCTTGTTGCCGATCTCTTAGATTTTTAATCCCAAACATATAAAAAAATTATAATTTCAAGGTTCACAGTTCACTTGTTCCACGAGGTATTTACTCTGGAATATTATTAATTATTTATCAATATAGTAGAATAATAATAATTATTAGCACATAAAAGATAATAATCAGCATAAATAATGCACAATAAAGTCATGGTTTGCGTAATAAAATATTTTTCTATTAGTAAAATACTTAACCTTTTAACCGAAGGAATATATCTTTCAAGTAACATAAAAATTAACTCCAAAGGGATAGATACTGGTTAGATCCCGGTGGCTCAGTAAGTCAGAGGCCTGACTGATTTTTAAGAAATTTGAAATTTTCCTTTGGCTTGCTCTGTAGATGTTGTTGAAGGATAAATCGAGCAGATCTATTTAATTTGTTCATTTGAATTTTAAAACACTAGCTTAAATAACAACCACTGCTTATTCGTTATCTCATTAAGCAATCATTGCATAACAAAAATAATTATTTTATTTAAATCTTCACCGTTTGTCATCTTAAGAAAAAAAAAAAAAAAATTCAATTCAATTTTTTATATCAATAAGATATTGTTTTATTCATGAAATAGCTATTATATATGCATGTATGACTATCAAAAAAATATTTTATAGTGAACCGCATTTTAGGACATGTTGATTTTTTTGATTATTGTCCATTGTTACTGGTATGGAATATAGTTATTAGATCGATAAACCATGCTTTTTATCTTGTCTCTTATCCGAACAAGATATATCAATTTTTGAGATTTCTGGATTCAAAGAGAATCACGAGAGTACCAAATTTTTATTTGGATAAACTGTGTCTCAAAGGAACCGGTTTTAAGCATTTTAGTCAAGAAAATTCACCAGAGTTGCTAGGCGTAGCAATTTTTCTCGCGTTTACCCAAGAATATATATATATATATATATATATATATATATATATCTGCACTCAGTACTAACAACAGATTCTCGGTTTTTACCTTGGCAAATGCATCCAAAAATCTAGATCTATCTAATCTTAGAATGGATGGATCTCTCACTAACTATCACACGCACACAATAAAAAATGCAAAATAAGTGCTACCATTGTCATTGGAAAAGGAGTCAGCAAACCAAAATAATCAGAGGTACAATCAAGTGAGAAAGAGATTGGTTTAAATTTGCATAATAATTTAAATTAACTTCAACCTAGGCATTCAAGAAGTACAAAATTCTTAATGAATTTTATAAGGGTAACGCTACAATGCCAGTGCTAGCTAAAAGTCTAGATTTTATAGTAGCGGCCACATTTTGGAGGATTAACTACCAAGTCACCAAGCATCAGTATAAAGAAGAGGCTGGCCGTTAGACATTCCCAACTTCTGATTGGTCACACCTGGATACGGATATAACCAGTGTGAAACATTTACAGCTAAGATAAGTTACTGTCGTTCTTCTAATTTAAACAGCAAATCCACTTTCAGAACACAAGGACTTGGCTCTGCTGCCATCAAAGACATGCACTGAGATTTGCGTCAGCCTCTAATCAATGCGCCATTGGAGGCTTTGCGCGTATCAGAAAACGTGAGCTACAATTCAAGACAAAGGAAGGAACACCAGCGTTATGTGAAGTTTGGGATCATGTGAATACCCCTCCAAAGCAAGTGCTGATTTTACCAAAGAACTGTCTACGGATCAAGTTCCAACTATACCAAAGAACTGAAATAAGAGAACAGCAACAACAAATTCTTCAAGGATTTAATAGCATATCATTGATTTTTCCGCCATTACATGACTGCTTTTTATATGAACAAAGTTCAACCCTCAATTTTTTTTGTAGGGGGTACTGAGCACAGCATTCTACAAAATGAGCCAGTCAAGTAATGGTCTATGCCATCACAGTCTGCAGGTGCTAATAGTCAGCAATTATAGCAGTGTTTAACGGAGAGCATCTATCAATAAAATGGCATCCTCTTTGGATTGACCTGTTCTCCACACTTTGAAGTCATCGTCAAAGAAGCCTTCTTCCCTCCAATATCTTAGCGAAGCCAATGCAAAAGGTCCCTGTTCATTGCCTGAAGGGTCAATATAGTGCCATACTTTCTGTCTCTCAGGGACCACTGCTTCCCCAATCTCATAGCAGGCATCCATTGTTGATGGATCATTTTCCTTCGAGGCGGTTAAGCAGTCTTCTTCATCTTCATCTAAATCGATGATCTGTACATCTGCAGTCCCCTTGTACCTAGGAATTTCTTCGTCCTCTACAATTTTGACTATCGGGCTAGTGTTGCAGTTTTCATTTGCCACACTAGATTTGAGTGGCTCACTCTCTGCAAAGAAAAGCAATGTCACTGTTAGTTGAAGGACTATCTCTCTTCCTTTATGGAACACAAATACCTCATGCAGACAATTTTTCTACAAGGAAAAGCAATCCCTACAAGAGATAGAAATGCTTTCCTTATTTACTCACGGTCCAAACTCCAAACTATCATGTTGTTAAATATGAGATATAGAGGGATATTGTTAGAGGAGGGATAGTCTTAAGCAAGGCTGAAACAGAAAATATAATAATAATAATAATAATAGAAATGGTAGTAGCAATTATGGAAACTCTCATGCAGTAGATTTCAGGCATCTAAAAAGCAAGGAGACGAGAGGAGAAAAACAAATGCGGTTCAGGTTTGCTCAATATTTCCTTTAAAAACAAGAAAGAAAGAAGGAGAAAAATAAATGGTAGCTTTAAAGTATACGAGTGAACTAATCAAGAGAAAGAGGAAAGGGAGGAGAGCAGCTTTTTTGTTCCTGAGTCAAGGCAGTGTTTGGAAGTTTCATTTATTACCTCAGCTGCTTATTTAAAACAAGGATTTACTCAGATAGGACTCCCATATTTATTAGGATTTTAACTCCAGCAAAGAATTCCTAATAAAAAACCAGGACTTCTTGTGAGTTAATCAATGGGTTTCATATGATCTCAAAGGTCACCAGTTAGTAGAGAATGTAAGAGTAGGAATGTTTTTTCCCTTTGATTGATATTGCCTTAAGCATTCATTTTAAGATTCTATCTTGACGAAGGATTAGCATCTAATGTCCTGATTAAGCCACAGCTCAGTGGCTTATGAATTGCTAGAATAATTTAGACTAAGTTTATGAGCGTTCCAGGTATGTTTCCTATAGAACCCCACAGGGATCAGAATTCTTAAGTTCCTTCTACACCCTTTTTCAAGTGTCAGCTTTTACTTTCCACTTTAGAAGGAGGGTTTGCCTTTCTGTGCTGTGTTCCTAAAGCAGTAAGGAACCAACAAACTGCTAAAAAGTTGGTCAGTCTCCATCAGTCCCATTGTGCAAGAAAAAACTTAAGTCTTTTGAGATGTTTTTGGCCTCTTCTTTCAATAATGATCATATGTGCTAAGGGTGTGATACCTGCAAACCTAGTTAAGAGCTCCTAAGGTGACAGCTTCTATGTTATCATCTTCCTTCTATAGTTTTTGGTTAATTTCTAAACCACTTCTATTTCTGAAACAAACACAGTTAAAAACCTAGTTTACCTGAAACTTGTAAAATTAAAGCAGAATTCCAGCAGTTTCTTGTAGATTCTTCCTCATTCTTTCATTATCAGCATTTCAGTCTGAAACATTTTTTTACTAGTTAAAAAACGTTCTACAAGAACTCAAATTTATCCATGTTTCCCACCAGACCTAAAAAAGCCCAAGTTAAATCTCCTAAGCCTATATCATGATCATATCCCCTATGCCCAACTAATTCTATGATTAATTAGCTAAGAAGTACATCTAACTCAAATTGCATACTATGTCCCAATCAGATATGTATTGGAAGTCAATACTCAAAGGACACTCCAAGGTCTATAGTTACATTATCTTATTTTTACAAGATTATAATGTTCTCCAAATGCTTTCTACATAAACTTGAGATATTTCCTTGATGCCTTTCCAAATGAGGGGGAGGGTTTTTCTTTTAATATTTTTAACATGAATGTTCGACTTTTAATGATGATGATTAATTTTGGTGTATGTGATGGAGATATTGTAGCATGGAGTATAGATTGGGATCTATAGATTTGGACTATAACTAAATGATGAATTTGTGGAAGTTGACACTATAATATAGAGTTCAGTTTTGTTATTTCGATAGCCTACTATGCTTTATAGATGCTACTTTACACATACACAATGCACATATAAAATAAACATACATACATAAATATGAAAAGAGATGTAAAATACATACATATGAATGCATATACACAATCCAATAGTTTTGCCACATTTTGTTCTGATCTATAGTATAAAAGCATCCAATTGCAGAAATTTAGGATGCATATGTTTTAAAATATTTAGATCAAGATCAATGATTTGGATTTGCAAATTGTATAGCTTCTAATATACTTTTGCTTATTAGCTATATTCCTAAAGTTCCCTATGTTCTAGCCCGACGCATGGCAAGGAGACCTTCAAAACAAATAATTTAAATTCTCTAAGCATTTTATACAGTGTAGATCATGATCAATGGTACAGAATTTGACTTGAAGAGGTCTGTTACTGAATTTTACTAGTAGCATTTGAGTCTAAATGCTCTCAGAAGCAAAGTTCAAAAACTCATTCGTTTTTGGTTTTGACTGAGTTGGTGGGGTTTCAGTTTTGGTTTTCACATCAAGTTTCAGAATTTTGGTTAAAAAAATTCAAAAAATAAAATCATAGAAAAAATTAAAAAAATCCAAGAAAATTTATCGCATAATATTTTGATGTATTTTTTTAGATGGTCTCCTTGTTTGTGTAGTTTCAACACTTTTAAGCTGAAGTTACAATACGTATAAGCAAAATTCTTTAAATAAGCTAATATTTTGTACTGTCAATGTATATTATTTATTTCTAACGCTTTAATTTTTCAAAAATATCACTTCTGATATCGGCTTGTGCATTCAAACAATTTTCTTCACCTTTTAGAAAAATTCACAGGTATATTAAATTGTGGTATTTCTATCATATTTTTGAGCGAAAGTGACTATTTAATCAAATTCACATAATTATCAACTTGAACTTATTTTATATCAATAATATGTTGCGGCTATGAAACATCTTGTGGTTAGTTGTTCTTATGGTTTACAAAGTACTAAAGTAACTAATAAAGGTCTTGTCAGAGACATTGACTAATCAAGGATTATGTTTATTGTCGTCTCCTTTTCCAACTCAAGAAAGAAAAAGAATAATAATTGAACTTCAATACTTACAAGTTTATGTACTAAAATAATGGATAGATAATCCTATTATAACATTAAACAACAAAAAAGATAAACAAACTAATATATAGACAGCTTTTGTAAGTTTTGTCCAAAACTAATGAAACTACTGAAACTGATTAAAACCCAAAACTGGAGGTCAATTTCTGTTCGGTCTCTGATGAAACGGATTTGTTTCAGCTGAAACTCAACCTTGCTCAGAAACATCCTAGCCTATGTATGTATATATATTATACATATATACATATGTATGTATGCATGTATGTAAATGCATAAGCTAGAGTCCCCTTGGTGCTTAAACTCTCTAGCATCGCTAGACTTTTATTGAAAGGGCATATTAAAGTCCTAATATATTATTAGTACATTGGAAGAAAGAAAGGGACCCCTCATAATTTGGTGGTGCCCTCTAACCGATCATAGGGGAGAGAGAGAGAGGTGGAATGTAAAGTCTAAACATCTCCCCATATTTCTTCTCTTCTTTTTATTTTATTAATAAACCTCAACTCTATTTTCTTAGAACAGATACAATGAGGCAAAAATATTTAATAAACTATGAGCTGCTCCTCTACCCAAATAGAGGAGAGAGAGGTTCAACATTTTGCAGCCGGACTTGAAATCTATAACTAGACCATCTACATCCAGAGTCTAAAAATTATACACATATTCAATTTAGTATTTTCATCTTGAAGAGTCCCATTATAAAAAGTCAACAAGACAAGGGAGAGGGAGCTGAACCCACCTTTACCGTTTCCAAAGTGTATTAGATGATAATGGTAACTATTTCTCCTTCTATGGCATCACATCCTTGTGCATTGCATGTGGAAAATACTAGTACATACATACATTTGTCATATTGGAGAATCAATATCTTGTCACATTTGTATCTTGCATCCATGTCCATGCTTCACAGCTAAATAGGCATTCTGGTGGTCTTATAATCTTATCTTTCAAAAGTATTGTCCTATCACTTCATTGAACACTATAATTTTTGTTAGTCCCTTCTGCATCAAAACCCCTCTCTCTCCCTTGTCCCTGCTATGCAAGCATCCAACAATTCTGTATATGTCACATGCAATCATTTCTCTATCCTAAGAAACCCATTATTTTCTCTTATGCAAAACCAACAATTTTCAAGGCTTGCCGTCTCAGTGCTAGTCTCTATACCAGTATCACAGTGGTACAGTGTCAGTATGCTCGGTACATGGGTCACTTCAGTGTATCAAGACTCGATACGCATAGGTATTACGTCTCAATTCAATACCTATATGGTACAATAAGTTGACCAGTATCACATACCATGATCAACACCATTAGGTATTACAATAGCCTAAAAGAGGTCCTCTTCCAATTTGTTTAGTAAGATTTTAAACTTAACAAGCACCACTTGATGTATATAGATTTAGATATTTAATTTTAAAAAGAACTATTTTCTTTTTTTGGTAAAAAAGATTTATTTTTGGTTACTGCTGTTCATTTCTAGTCTTAAGGATTCAATATTTTTTCCCTTCTTTTATCTTCTAACTTAGGGATCTTTAATTAATTCATCTTTTTTCCATTTTCTTCTCATATTTTCACGAACTCCAGAGGGTTTTTTTTCTCCCTTGTGTGTGTGTGTGCTGGAGGGGCTCCTATTTTAGCTAGCATCAAAACTTGCAAGTCTACCTTAGGATTTGGTCATGATTGGACAGTTCTAAAGCCATTAGAATTGTGTCTAAAGCAAGATGACCTTCCATACATTTCTATTAGAGTCCAAAATTAAATATTTTCTTCCATTACTGTTTGTTAAGAAGGGCTTGAAAGTTCATTAATGATGGTCCTGTAAGTTATTTTAGCCAAGTTTAGAGCTAAAACAGGAGAAAAGTTATGCATACAAAAGACTTTATAGTTGAATTATTAGAATTTTTATCATTGTTTTTATTTTTTCCTTCCCCTAATCCTGTCCTTCCTATTCTCCTCTCTTTGAGCATGAGGATTTACCCAAATTCTAGAATTCTCCTCAAACTTCTAAAAAAACCTCTTTCAGATTTCTGTATTTTTTGCAAATCTAAAATAAATTTTCTGGTTCCGATTTATTGAAGAATCAAACAGTCAAATCAAGACTGCTAAGGTCAAAGATTCATTGAAACAGTCAAAGATCCATACAAAGCTCAGCAATGATCTAATCATGGCAGATTTAACCAACAGCAAAATGAAGATCTAAAAGAATTCAATCAATAAGGATCCACAAGAAGAGCAACAACCAGATTAGATTTGTAGTTAAAATCAGTGATCATGATCTGTAACAGATTTGCATCTCATTCCATTTTGATTTGAAGAATTTTAACTAGCTTCATCCTGCAACCAATTTTAGTGGTTCATGATTGTTGAACAAACCACCAAATATTCGATCATAGGATCACAATGGAAGTTGATCATCAGGTACTAAATTATCATTGCAGTCAGGATATTCAATCAATGATCTCCATCATAGGATTCCTGGATCCAGATCAGTTTGGATTGTAAACCTGGATCAGGAATATATGACCCTTCAGATCACAATATCCAGTCCAGATCATGTTATAACATATTAAAGAAATCTTTAATTAAAATTCTCATGTTTTAAGATCCATGACCAGTTCAACATCATGAACCTTCCAAACAAAAAACTAATTATCTGTCAAGGTTTCAAATTTCAATAGTAAAGAGATCTCGTGTTACAAAATCATCTTCACCTCTCTTTTGCCATTTTTAATTGTTCGATTCATTTTCTTTTACAACCATCTACCTTGAAAAAGAATTCAGGGATGCCTTTTGAGGGGTAAAACATACTTTGCCAGTCATGTTTGAAATTAGGATTAGCCTGTCAAAGTGAGGAAACTGATTATCAAGGCACAACAAAGTGAGGAAACTGATTATCAAGGCACAACAAAGGCTTAAGTAGTGGATGAGGAGGAAACCTTTCCATGGTACATTTTTGAATATTAAATATTCAAATCTGATAGATGATAACAATATATTGCCTATTATTTTCCTTGTACCAAGGTTCGCTATCTCAGTACTGGACCTAGTATTGATACCATGCTAGTACAATGTCGATACACTCAATACATGGGTTGGTTCGTGTACTAGGACTTAGTACACCCCCATACCAAATCTCAATTCGGTCCTGGTACGGAACGGTAAGTGCTAGTACGACATACCATGCCTTGAATTATAGCCCTATGTCTACAAAGTGAAACAGTTATTTAGAGTCAGTCAAGATATCCCAATAAGTTTTATGATGGCAAGTAGAGATAAGGGACAATTACACATGTTTTTTTTTAAAAAAAAAAAACTATGATCTGATGGTATTAAAGCAATTATCATATCTAGCATGATGGCTTTTGCTTATTATTCCTTCAAATCACAATTTAATCATGCTCCTTGCTTTCACATCTATTTACCTCTTTTTAGTGTTTAAAAATGGTCAAAGAATCTTATGATAATCCAATCCACAATCCAATTTGACTAAACACTGAAACCCCCTAACCTCTATGCAATTTAAAACATAGGATCCGATGGTGTATCATGTGCTTTCAAACATCAAGGAGATTGTTGGCAAAAGATCTTTGCAGCATAAGGGTCAGATGCGGTTTAGATTTAGATCTAGATATTCAAATTATTTGGACATTCATCTTTTCTTGTTTTGCTGATTTTAGTCCTAGGGGTCTAATTTCTATTAATTTCTTGATTTATCAATCTTCTGTTGGTCCTTTCTACGTATGTTAGATTTCTATGTTCTGTTGTAACTTTTGGACTGAACTTTAGGGCATTTTTTTCTGATGGGTCATCAAGCCCTCATTCAAGTAGCATTGGTATTTACAAATTATTATATATAGATATAGCTTAATTAAGAAAATGTCAAAACCTAAAACTAATGAATTTGTGTTTTGAGATGATTTCAGTGGATTTTTACAGATGAATCAATTGAAAACCAAATTTTACTATTTATACAAAATTTCATGTTATCATTCATTGAAAGTGGATTGAGAATGCATAAGAATGTCTTTAGAATTACTTTATTCAAGCTCAGAGTTAATAAATGGAAAAGAGAAGTGATTTAAAGCTAAAATAAAAATCTTTTCCACTTCACTATCACTCTTTGTGCATGTGGCATCACTCTAGATTGTGAATTCGATCACCTTAGGAGCATATGAGTTCCCATCACAGATATGTGGACAAAAATCTCCATCTATTTTCACATTTATGCAATTTTTTTGTAAGATTAGTATAAATTTCAGATTCTAAATCATTTTAATCAATCAAACAAAAGAATTTTTTGCTTCAACATTCAGAGTCTTCTTTGGTTTTCTGACTCTCTATACTGATAAGGCCTCAACTTGTATATCAAACCCTCTTTTCAATGGGGTTATCTTTGGCTTACATTGCACATACCAACAATTCCAAATGATTCACTGTAGCATCATTCCTTACAAGTACATTTACCAGTATTCTTTGAGATACATTACTAATATCCCTTCTGCTTTTTAACTTTCATCACCATCGACAACTTTACTATTCTCACCTGATGTACCCGGGCACAAGCTGACCATACAGTCCTGTCTTTAGCAGTTCTAATTCAGGCAATAGCAAAACACTATAGATATTGATTTCCTAGTAATCCTCCACACCTTGATCTTATTAGAGACAGTTCACCTCTTTTCCAATGATTAAGGTGCTGGTACATACAGGTCCATATTATACGGTATAACCATGCCAGCAGATAGTGGCATGATACAGTAATCTGCAACACAATGCTATGTATTGGCTTACGCCCTTTTGGTGTGCCAGTTTGAAATGGTCCAATGCAAACCATATAAGCTCCCTTTCTGTTTTTCCCCATTTAAGTTAATTTTGTCTTTCTGAAGTGTAAAAGTGTCCCCTTCAAGTTTTTGAGGCCAGATCTCAGGATCAAACACATTTATGATGCAAAATTGATGTCCTATGTACATCAAAATGCAAAGATACCCTATCCTTAATGAAAGAAATAAATAAGTTACAAGATCATGTTTCTCCATTAATTCAAATTTTGGGTATTTAATGTGTATCTTGAATAAATTTTGAAGTTATATGTAAACCTTATTATTCATGCATATATCAAAATTCTATGCTTCTTTTTAAGTGTATGAGTAGGTACTCCGATTACAACATTGCAAGAAGAACAAAAAGGGTGGCCTAGCATACAAGGCTCTAGCCGCTACGGTTTTAGGGAGGATGTGCTGCCTTACCTTGTGCGTGGAGAGGCTGTTCCATTGTCCCAGGTCACAATGGACCAACCTTACCATTGTCCCAGGTCCAGCCCTCTAACATTGAAGGAAGAATTTAAAATGGAAATGGTAATATAACAAATGTATACGAATGCTAAGAAGAAGAAATAGATTAAAGAGTTAGTATTGTAGCATGTTCTAAAAATATTATTATTTCAGTGTATATTATTTATTCACTAGTTAAATGAGTTATGGCTGATACTTGAAACAGTACATAAACAATTGTTCTTGTCATGCACTGAGACCTGAACTTATTTAAATACAAAGGTGCAACTCTACTAGTCGATTAAATAGGAAGAAAAGGATGATAGACAAATCATATGATTGAACAGAGCAATATCTAGAAATGCAATATAAAGCCTACAACGCTAGTAGTCCATCTACAAACTTAATCACAGTCTATTGTACACAATATTATATCCTTTCAAACAAAAAGAAAGCTATTATGCAACTAATGTTGCTTCAATGATCACTAGATCCAAATAGGCAAACTTCAAGTCACCAAATCTACTCAAGTCATTATAGTTTATAGATCCTCACTTACATTCTGAAATAATATAATGGATTAAGTAAGCTACACAGCCTGGCAAGTAAATTTCTACCATGGTGGACAGATTTAAGTTTTCACTAATAATGAATGACCTTAAAAAGATTAACTGAAAAAGATTTATTACTAGGAAACTCAAGTATAGACTAATTGAAATCATTTTATAATGAAATCCTAAAAGCAAAGTCCTCAATAAGTAAATAAGACCATAGTTTTCAGAATCGGACCATATCGGTCCATACCAAACGTACCAACTCATGGCAACAAGGAATCAATATTGAGAGTTGGTACCAAGAAATGGACCATACCAACATTGTACTAGTTGGATACCAGTACATGTACAAAAACCAGCACCAAGTAAACCTTGAATACAATGCTATAAAAGGCTCAAAACAAAAACTAATAAAAAGGACCAAATAATTTACATAAAACTATAAGTTGTATAATTGTTCGAAATCAATTCTGCAGGGCATAATTTATGTTAAAAAAAACTCTTATATTTCACATAGCTTCATATCTTCTTACAAACATTCATGTATACCCTCGAGGCCACAAACCCTCATTTTTGATGCAGATGAGGCCACATATAACCTCAGCAATTAACTATATGAGGTGACATAGACATGTGGGCTGTGAATTAAAGATGACCTATGAATTTAGTATATAGGTTGAAGTGTTAAAATGGATGATGGACAGAATGGAGGTCAACACTACAAAATTACTTGTAGAAACTTTATCTAGTGTGAAGAAAGATCATACAGCTGGCTATATACTAAATCTTGGATAATATGATTGATGCCAAGGCAGTTAAGACTAGTGATGATTTACGAGGCCTGAGTAGACATTGCAAAATTACAAGAGATATATAAAAGAATTTGTCAAAACCCTTAGTAAGGGGAAAAAATTAACATCCATATCATCACAATAGTTTCAAGTCTGATTAATATTAAGTGGTATTAATATTCCAAGGCTACATATTACTATTGAGTTAGAATTGTCTGATGATTTCCTTCCCAATTTCTAAGATCCCTTGCATGATAACATTGACACAGAATAAATAGCTTGAGGAGTAATTGCAAGAACTGTTTTACTAGGGTTTCCTTCAGCCTAGTGTATCAACATAGGGTGCTCTAATATCATTTATTAAAACATAAAAGGGTGGATCCATGAGATTATGTATTGATTATGGACTACTGATTTATTTGATCAATTGTGGTAGATATAAAAAAAAAAAAAAAAAAATGCAAGAATTTGTGAACATTCATTGAAGAAGTTGTCTGATGAGTAAATGCAAATCGTGGCTAGAAAAGTTATATTTTTGTTTTGTGATACATTAGGGGGATGTATCTCTCAAATTGACAAAAGTTACAACCTTTTTTTAGTGCCTCTTGACAACCTACTAGCATATGTATCAAAAAAACTGGTACAAGAATAAGAGAATGAATGACTTCAAGATACTCTAGCATGAATAATGCTGCATTGATTGTAAACCGATTCTTATTTCACAAAAAAGTAATTCAACAGAATGTTTCTCAATCAACAGCCATTGATGAAGAAATGAAAAAGTTTGAAACCAGAATTTGAAATTCCCACTGACAGCAACTGGAGATTTAGACAATGAAGACTCTGATTTGAATGGTATAAGCTTAATGAAAGAAAATTTGAAATGGACCCAGACCTTGAAGAATTATGCCTTTCAATGGAGAGGTACTAAAACCAGGAATGTGGACATTGGTATCATAGAGTTCATGCCAAAGTGTTTTGCATGGCAACAAGGTGAAAGATCCAAGCCTGCTAATATTTTGTAGCCCTAACATCTTCTCAATTTCACATGGGAAAATATCGCTTATGGACTCTGTAATGACCTTTTAGGACATATAACAGTCCAGTCCCGATACTATCGAGATCATCGTACATTGATTAAGTAAATCCATTGACTTTGTGGTTATTAGAACGACATGTTCATGAGGAAAACTAGCAAAACTTTATATCCAAGAGATTATGAGATTAAATACGCTCCTAAAGTAGTTATGCCTCATCTGGATCCTTGATTTGCTTCCCAATTTGGAGAAGTTTATGGAAGGAATTGGGTATCAATTTGGAAACTGAAATGGTTTTTTATCTCAAAATGATGGACAGGCAGAAATATATAGTCCAATTTTAGAATATATGCTTCGGCCTTGGAGCTTGTGTAATGGATTTGAAAAGAAACGGACATCATTTTAAAAGAATAGTTTGCTTATGGTGATGAAATATTGATTTAACATCAGAATGCAACCATATTATATGCAAGGTTTGCCATACTGGTTTTGGAATGTGAACGACTACCATGTTAGTATAGGGTCCATATAAGATGGTAGAAGGTACCAACACTCGATACAGCCCTTCTACCAAGTATCGGTTCTGTACTAGTGTGATACACCCCTTGTACTGCGCATCGGTTTACTATTGGTGCAATATGGTTTTGGTATGACATGCTTGGCATGGGGTGGAACACACTAGTTTAACAAACCTTGTTTATATGTAAGGACGAATAGATTACCAAATCGTTAAGATGAGACAGGTGAAAAAAAACTGCTGAAGTCAAAGTCTATTCAAGACACTTCCAAAGTCATGTTGATAGTTGTGGGACCTTGGAATTTCAAATGGGCGATCATGTAATATTTTAGAAGTTACTTACTTCTATTGGAATTACAAAAATTTTAAAAGAGGGACTATTGAATCTATAAGATTTTTTGAACTCTTTGATATGTTAGAATAAAAGAAGTGGCATACTTTTGCCTAGCCTCCTAAATTATCATTTGCTCATAATATGATGTGTGTGTCAATGCTAGCAAAGTACATTCCCTTATGTCATATGCTATATATTCCAGGCCAATTCAATTTAGGGGTGATTTGACCCATTGTAGGAGAATCCTGTCTAGATTGTTGAAAAATACTAGTATTGCAAAACAAATAATCCCATCAATTAAAGGTAAAATGAAAACATCTCTTCAGAAGAAACCACTGAGTAGTGGGAGAATGAAATTTTGATGTACCTCCCTTTGTTATAGTTATAGAATACAAGAATTTGAAGTAAAGAGGATAGAATATAATAACATGTGCCAAGCAAAATATACATATCAATATGATTCTTTGTATTGGGGATGAGATTCTTCGTATTTATGCATAAAGTTTTAATGAATGTCATTTAAGTGAAACAGTTTGGAGACAGAGATACCTGATTTTTCTTATTGACTTCTGAATTTATAAAATCTTAGGATTTCAGAAATACCTCTACATTTAAAACTTGAAATTCTGAACAAAAAATTGGCATTCGTTTTAAATTTGGAAAATCAACTTCTTATAAACTTGAGTTTGGAATTTTAAATATTTTCCATTGAATTAAAATGGTGACTTGTTCCTTCTTAACATGTAATATCTAAAGAAAATGGGAATAAAAATAAAAGGATGTAAAGGAAGGGTGCTAGATCCCCACACACACACACACACACAAGTAAAGGAAGGGGAGCTTGGAGAAGGAATTATGGATTCTTTGGTCCGTACCCTTCCCAATACCTTTGAATATAAGATCTGATTGGTGTTTCTGAGTCCATACACGTTTTCAATCCCGAACATAATAATTGTTTTAAATTATAGAATCATAGTAGGTTTTTCAGAATTGGGTTTTTTAGCATCTCTTTGACCTTGTGGTCAATTTCAATTTTATGAGATAAATCTCAATATCTTTTTGAAAGTTAGTGTTCCAAAAATTTTGGAGTTCATAAATGGCTTCAGCTTTGAAACTATTCTGAAATTTGAAATTGACTATAAGTTGCAAAGATTTTGAATTGTTCTTCTTCAAAATTTTGCTATTACTTTATTTGTGTTTACATTTTGGTTTTGATGTGGAAATTTTTAAAAGAATATGAGATTTTGAGTTGCTATTTCTAACTTATGCATGTGTTATGATTTCACCTCATTTTGTGGATCTCTAGCTTGGCAATAATTTTCACCTCATTCAAATTTTAATGAAGATATATATGGACCTTTGTCTAGGTGGTATACATGGTCTCTTTCTAATAATCAATGAGGAAATATGAGAACCCTTGACCAAGTGATATATGTGAACCTCGATGATTTATGTGGCCTTGAAAATACAACTAAACCTTTATAGGATGATATCAACTATTTGAAATATAATTC
Organism: Metroxylon sagu; assembly: GCA_017589505.3. NCBI lineage: Eukaryota > Viridiplantae > Streptophyta > Magnoliopsida > Arecales > Arecaceae > Metroxylon > Metroxylon sagu. The sequence goes on along the minus strand of JACVBY030000463.1, from coordinate 416,452 downwards.
TGAAATCTAAAATGTATTTTGGTTGCTCACGGTATTTTGTTCCTTATTAGAAGATTTTGACTTTTAGCATTTAATTATCAAAATGTTTTCTAGGAACTTTCACTTGAGCTTTTTTCATGATTATCCAAGTCTTATGTTTTAACTTTTAAAAGCTTACACTTGGAAAGAGCCTAGATGAAGCCGGAGGGAGATAACTTTTGATGGAGATAACTTTTGATGTAGGGAGCTGTCTTCATCTCAAAGGCACAAGGAGGCCAATGAACTAAATGAAAAGCAGCCATATGATACAAGTGTAATATATGGTATCTAAATTCTCTCTCTTCATACTTCTGTAGAATGGTGGGTTCTCTCACCCCTTCATTCTAACTTGCATGCACCATATTCTGATCCAGCTAGCTATAAAATTTTGTTCCATGCTAATTCCTCCTGAAATTTTAACCAAGACTGTCATTTGCAAATATATTGCATTAAGGAATCTCCTCTTGGATGTCAACATCTATTGAACATAATTATATGTAAAACAAATGTTATTTGGTAAGAGACCAAAGCTAACTCCTGGTGAGTGCCTACAGCCATTTGGAACATACTAGATTTAAGTAGCTTCCAAACTGAGGATTGCATTGGAAATATATGTAACACTGACAATATTTAACACGCTTTTTTCTCTTTTGTCAACCACCAAAAGATCTGATAACAATTATTAAAAGCCTAATATACAAAATGACTAGAAAAAAACTAGGTTCAAAGTTTATGATTTATTTAAGTCTAAGATCTGAAATGACTTGGAATACCAGATTCCTTAACCTTTCAAGAGCTGTCTATATGGATATGAAAATTGGGCATGCCAAAAAAAAATATTGACAATTCACAGAAAGTATGATTACTTGTTAACAGTTCAAACAGATTAGAGAAATTCAGGCACGCTGCACTTATATTTTATTTTTTAATACAGAGAATTCTACTGCCAGCTAGTTCGTTAACCAGTTTCTTGACTTTTAAGATGTCAACTCTATCAGATAAGAAAGGACAGCCATAAATGCAAAAGAAACTAGAAAAATAAGTATCTGCTAATTGACACAAACTGAAGCCATGACATACTTTAGTATCCAAACAGAAACACCAAAGAAATAAACAAGCAGATGAACAACAATTTAATGCAGTCATTTGACAGGGAAGATCCAATCCCTATCTAATAAACATTCAGCTCCAAGGATACCAACTGCTAAGCTGGATGCACATGATAAAATTCCCAGCATTAAGCAAGCAACACCTATAACTGACCAGACATCTGGTATGGAATACCACATATTTATTAGGCCACTGCATATATATGCACTTCTAAAAAAGAAAACAAGTCTGAACATGGATCAAGAATTATGTAGGAGTTCCACCTATGCCAAGTTTTCCGGTAACTTTTGATGAAGCTCCCGTCCCTATCTCATCAAAGACAGCAGCTTTAGATTTTTGAATGGAAAAGATTTGTCAATCATAAAAAGAAAAAAATAGGTTGAGTCATGAGAACCTTCAACTTCATTATTAGCTGTCCCAGTGAAAGAAGCTTCATTCCCTGCTAATCAGATAAAACACTTTCATAAGGCCATAAAATATATCAGACCTGAGAATAAACAAAGCAATACTAAGTCTTTTGAACGTAGCCAAATTAGAGACAGAGAGAGACATTAGAAAGAATCAAGTGAGCCTGTTACTATATGACACACAATTGTTGAGTTTTGAACAAAACAATCTCAAGTAATTTGGTTGGGTGAATGACAAAATTACCAGCCATCCCTTCGTAGTCAGCATCAACTTTCTTCCACAACATAAAAAAGAAAAGAAAAGCACAACACATTTAAATGGAATGATAATTCCTTGCAGGATGTAAGAAGTGACTAGAAACTATGAAAAATTGCATCTTAATTTTCAGGAGAAGTCAGCCTAAGAGTAGCAAATAACAAAAGAACTAAGGATTTAACTGAAAAGAGCCATAAGACTAGATGTCAGAAACAACCAAAGTAACATCCGTGCAGTTGTAAAAATAAAATAATTAGAAAGGGAGATAACACATACTCATGTTCCATAAAAAAAGTGAAAAGACCCACAAAAGAATTAACAGCTTAAAATGAAGTATAGAGCAGAGTGTATATGCCATCAGAGAAGCAATAATTTAATTTGACAGAAAGAGATGACTTAAAATTTAAAAAGCAAATGCAGCTAAAGTAAAAGGTTGATGCAGCTAGAACAAAATCTGAGACACTTAGGTTTGAACAAGTAAATTCATATGAATTGGCAAATGTTCGGGTTTTTCTTCTGCAGAAATCTTATGGAAAGCTGCTCCATTTCCTGACATACCAGAGCAAAAGTTTAAAGTTCAAAGACTTCTTTTTCTCCATAAATATTATTACCAAGAGTGCTTGAAGTAATCAGCGTTTCCTTTCCACAGTCTGGTTACCCCTCTAGGTGGTATGAATTCCAATCAAGACAATGTAAAACCATCAAAATCAGATAGAAATACATTAAGCCGGAAATAAAAGAGACTGTTATACACAACAGGTAGAACAGAATTCCTTAATCCCAAGCCTAAATGCCTCTTCTTTATCCCACCTAAGCTACCAATATTCAATTGCTAATACTCTGGAGTGGTCTTCTCAGTGCAAGCACACTAACATGCCCTGTATTATTGCTTCCCCTGAATAATATTCATTTGATCCAGAGAGGATTTCTGAAATCCATACACCAAGCAATTCCCAAACAAGAACATGGAGTACTTGGATTATTAATTAGGCTGTATGGTTGACCAGACAACTACAAGGTCATGTTCAAACACTCTTTTAAAAGTTCAAGACATCTATGCTGAAAAACTTTCCATCCAGTTCGACAAGAAAAAGGAACAAATTTAGCTTGATGACTTTCAATCTCCTTTTAAATAAACCGTAAACATTAAAATTGATAAAAAGAACCAGATAAGTGAATGATGGCATAAAAAAGGAGTCAGAAAATGAAAGATGTGTTCACAAAGAAGTTAAAAAAGAAAAGAGAGTGATGCAGGAAGCAAGAGACCACGCATTATCATCAACAAGAAAGAAAATATTAAGCTTCTAGAACCTCGAGGAATTAATTTTCTTCCCATATCACCAATTAGTAACTACATCTTAGGATTAACCATCTGTAGATGTTTAAAAAGTGGCAATGCAAAGTTAATTTTTTTTTTCACACAAAAGGTTTAAAAAGAGTCCATTGATGCATATTAAGTGGAAATCAAAAGGTTGAATCCTTTGAGAATACTAGATAACTAATGAGAGAAAACTATCCATGCAGGAAAAGAAACTTACAATATCAAACTCATTAAATCTTTGATGACATGAATATACATAACTAAGATGCAAACAGAACTGAATAATATATTCTACAAAGTTAGAATGAGCATAATTAAAACATAGAAAATTCCAAAACAAAGGCCTCAGGCATTTTACAACAAAAAATAGAGCAACACCTTGAAACAAAATACCATGATGAAGAATCATGCCAAACATTGTGAGGAACTAACTTACAATGATTCTAAATTGAACTTCTTGAAAAAATAGTTCTTAAGAAATAACAAACCTTCCGGTCTTCCTTCCACAGAATTTTCATGCAAGGCAGCTTCATTATCTGTTAACACACAAGCAATTGTTTAAAAACCACAAAATTCTACTTCTTCAGAGATATTAACTTAAAGATTGGGGGAAAAAACATGCTTTTATTTTCTTTTAGGCAGCATGTAGTTCAATCAGGAGATTGAAATCTAATAAATAGAAGCATACCATTCAAATTATAAGAAACCCTAACCACAAAAAAAAAGAAGGAAACAACAAAATATAAGGGTTACGGTAAGATTTCTTCACTCCATGTTTAATGAATCTCAACAAATTGTTTAAACAATCTGCCCAGACTGCCCTGGCAAGATTGGATTGCTGTCTAAGTTTGCCATTTTGCTTACACCTCTAACCATCTAGGAAGCATACAAACTTCAAATCACATGCCATGTCCGTAACAGATATCAAGACTCATTGGATGCTACAAGAATACATGTCATCTAGTTAAGTATATTTTAAACATTTAGAAAAAAAGGCTCTGGATACTTCATGGATACACTCAAGATACTTCCATGATACCTCAAAGAATAAGGAGAGTTTTTTTTTTTTTCCCTTATTATAGTGTAAACCTTTGACAAAAGGTTGATTCTGGATTTTGTGATGTTGACATTTGGAGTATGCATTGGGGTTTATGGATTCCAATGCTCACTAAATGATAAGTTTGTGGAAGTTGATAAAGTTGCAACTTGTAAGTATCGCTAGTCATTTTGATACCCCACTATGCTTGATGGATATTTTTTTTTTCATATATATGTAAGAAATACATATATTTATTGTCATATGATTCACAATATCAACATATCATTATTGTGCCACATTCATTTCTATTTCCATGCTTAGCAACTTACTCCTGAGAAGAGATGCACTAATTGAGCAGTTCTTAGTTAGATTCATATCATATTGATATAGGTAGATGTTTAATATGCTAGACCTAGCATTGCCCCTATAAAACCTATTTCAACCACTTTGAGATCGTAACATTACAGAAATATATCATAAGTGACCAGAAAAAGCTGATCTAGTATAGGTTAAGCACTTAAACATTTAGCTTCCTGTGTCTGGACTTCCACATTGGCAAAAAGTGCAGCTGCGAATCATATTACAATTACTTAAAGAGCTATGGCATATCACATTACCAATCTGTAAATAAGTTAAACTATTTAATGAATAAAGTGAGAAAAAACAAATCAGAGAAATATCACAAGAATGTCAGCAGAAGGGAGATACAAATTTTGAAAATTACAATATAGGGAAAGCAAAAGAAAAGGTGCTTTAAGAAAATAGGAAAAAAATTGAGTCACAAATGAATGAAAGAAAAGAGAGAACGAAAGCAAAATCTTCCCAGAAGCAAGATGAAATATTAATGGTAAGGGAATTATGTGTTCAGGAAGTTGAGAAAAAGTGATGAATGAAGTTTTCTCCTTAATCAGAACTCAGAAACAACTGTTTCAAAAATCTTGAACCAAGAGGTTGTACATTGTTACCAGTGAGAAGGGGAACTTTATTTTTGGAAATTTCAACATTCCATATCCTTCTCACTATAGCAATTGGGAACAACATTTTTGGATCGGCCATCAGTAAAAACAAGAAGTGCATCAACATAAAGTTTAATGTCATTGTCAAGACGGGAAGTAAAGTATTTTAAATGGAAGAAAATAAAATAAATTGGCTCTCTAAGAACAATACAAAGCAAAAGAACATGAAGGGATTCCATTAAAATTGAACATTATTATGAGATCATCTGGTGACTGGGAAGAAAATAAGCATGCATTTGCAATCCATTATGTCCATGAATAAAAATTAATTTAGATTGAACGACACCATAAAAGAAAAGGTTACCACAACCAATGATTACATCCATCCTAATTAGGAATAATTGCTCAAAAATATTCCATTACAATAAATATATGTATATACAGCATCTTCATGGACGGCCACCCCATTCCTTGCTACACCAGTGCAGTGATTCAGACAGTTTTTTTTTCAAGCTCTGTGTTCTTTTGTAGCATATATAGCAATAAAGAGGGTAAAACATAATATCCAAAAGTGTAGCTACCACAGATGGAAGCATTAGAGATAGCAAATATATGGTCATCTATTAAAGAAATAGGATTACAAGACTTCTGCCTATAATACAAATGTGTTCTTCAATCAGCTCTGGCCTACAAACGTACAAATAGCTATCCAGGTCAAGCAGCTGGATTGCATCTCCAATATTTATAGCTGCATGAACTTGAGAGGCAACAGCCAAACAGAAAATAGGAAAAATGACTGGACAACTATTAGGTGCATGTCTTTAAGAATAAACACACTATACAATATTGCACATTTGCACCAACCATCTAAGAGAATCAACTGTCATTTTAGACCAAGAAGGATTATTCAAAGACTATATATCTTCTTGGTTAAGAAATAGATGGAAAGATTTAGGGAATAGAGACGGATTCCATGAATGGTCACTACTGACTTTGACAAAGCACAGGAAAGAGAACATAGAGTAGTTGTCAGTAGAAGGAGAATTTTAAGTCAATTTGAGTTTCAAATAAAGGTCAAAGCTAAGCCTGAATCTTTTAAGATACACATAATGCCAATATTCTAGAAGATGCGCTTCAGTGTATCTAATTTGTAGATGATGTAATGTTGCTTGATGATAAGAGGACAACAAGGTTAAATGTGAAACAGGAACTATAGGCAGGAATCTTAAAAAGATAATTGTTAGGCCAACATCTGAGTATATGAAATTTAATGGAAATATTAAAAAAAGGGGGAAATGAGGACCCAGCCAAACTTGATATGAAGGAATTTTGTGTTGTTAGAATCGAGCATGCTGGCAAAAGGCCAGCAAGAAATGTGTGGTGCTGTGCTGACACATGCAGTGCCATGATCAAACCCGCATGCAGCGCACTGGGCCAGTACAAAGCAGCATCAACCCAGTGCCACATGCCAACACCAGCCCAACATGGGCCAACACTAGAAACCAAGAGAAATCATACTTCATTTTCTTTGTTTCTTAACGTTAAAATTTTAGCAGTGAAAGGTCAATTTTGTAGTCTATGGATGTCGATATTATAAAATGAAGTATGGATTAAGATCAATGTATTTGAATGATGATTAAATGATGAGCTTCTAAAACGTTGCTACTATCATGTTAAGTATGGATTATGTTATTTTGATAGTACACCATGCTTTATGGATACATATATACTTGTGTATGTATGTGTGCATGTATGTACGTAAAATATATGTATATTTATCAACAGATCGTATCCTATTTTTTCAAGGTTTGTTGTATCAGCATATTGTGTTGTATTCATATCACATATTCGGTTTCATCTTAATGGCTGCTCTAACCACCTTTTCAGCAATCTTAGAACAAATCATTCTGTCCAAACGAAAAAAGGAACAGCTTTAGTTTGATGAAACTTTTGTTTCTTGCAAAGGGGCTACCACATTTGTAAAATCAAATGCATGCCTTAATCATATCCAAAAGTTACTTAATCAATATATTGCTTAACGTTATTTCATCAATAGATTATTTGTTTTATAGATTTAAAGAGAATAGCATTACATTAAAAAACAAAAATGTCGTTGAAAAGGCATTAAAAAATTCTCAATTTTTATCAAGATTTCTTAAGTGACAAAAATGAAAACTGTTCGGTACCAAGTGCCATCACATGATAAGAGACATCATCCTATACTAACAATGTACTAGTGCCAATTTTTTGCTACAGCAATATAGTACCACTCAAGCTTCGTTGTCTCAGTACCAGACCCCATACTAGTGTCATATTGGTACAGTGTTAGTATGCTTGCTACAATGTTGTTAAAAATGATAGATGCACTTAAGTGCAAAGGACTCTTAGAGCCTAGGTACAAAGCGTAAAGCGTAAGTATGCATTCAAACAAAGTGAGACACATTTTTTAAATAAATGATAGAATAATTTATATAAGCATGATTCATAAAATATAATAGAAATAAGTTAAAAAATCATAATAATAATATATTTAGCCTATTAGCTCAATGAAAAGCCTTTTTTTTTCAACTGAAATCTACAGTTCCTCGATGTCTTTCCTTCTCTTTCTCAAATGATAGCATAATTGTTGGTGTTTCATCTCTTTCTCTTCTAATTTTTAGCTTTTTTATACGATAAGGAAAATAATTGTGCATCGGATAATGCACCATAAAGTCAACAGAATTTAATAAATATCATAGACTTAAAAAAAATATTATAAATATAGCCTACTAAGAAAATCGTGCTTTGCTTGTCTCAAATTAGATCAAAAGGAGTGACTTTTTTGTCTGTTGTGCACCTAGATAAAGGCATCTCGCCTAAAGTATAAAAAGTATCTAACCCTTAGTGCATTGCGCTTTAAATGCACCTTAAGGTATAAGAAACGCCTAATCCTTAAAACCTCATACCTTAGGCCATCTTTGACAACACTAGCCCAATACGCAAGTCAATTCAGCACATGGAAACTTAGTATGCACCAGTACCAAATTTCAATTCAGCATCAATATGGTATGATACACCCAGTATGATGCGATACGCATCAGTACGACATTCTATGGTACCACTCATACCATCTTGTTCCATTAATTTTTAAAACCTTGATAATGGGTTTTCATATTATGCGAAATTGGCTAAACTATGTGACCAAAGGTAAAGGAGACTAGAAAAGGAGAATGGTGATTTTTTAAGGAGGCAAATTAAGAATAAGAAATGATCAAAATAATATGGCGATTACAAATTGAACTAGCTCAAAGGCAAACAAAAAGCTTAATGCATTTCCCCATAAGTGTCATTAAGAACAATGATGAGGTCTTTTGCTAAATCAAAAGAAACAGATTTTAAGTAAAAGTAGCCCAGTGTTCAAGGCTCCCACTATTGCAAGGTTTGAGGAGAGACAAATGTACCCATCTTAACCCCACATATAGAGAGATTATGTCTATTTCCAACCTGTATTCTCCCGGTCACAATAGAGCAACTTTCTTATTGCACCAAGGCTCATCCTCAAAAGGAATCATTTTTAAACCTTGAACCAAAAGGCTATGAACAACAAACTTGTAGTGTTTGAACCTTCAAAAGTCTATCTTCCTCAATCACACCTATTGGCAACTGCATTCAATGATCAAACCTCACTAGCAATCTTGAAGGTCTAAAAGTGGCAATGCAATAGTTAAATGCCATTCTAAAGAGTCAAGATGAAACATTCTATTGAAAAGAAAAAGAAATGAATTTTCTGTAGATATTAATAATATGACTCTCTAAGAACACTAGATAACAAAAAACTATGAATGACTTATAAGACAAAAGCTACCACACCATTTGGCGAATAAGCAAGCATAAGTGAATGTAATTATGATCCAAAAGTCATAGAGTAAAATGTTTAATGAAGCTAGATCAGAAAAAAATATAAACTGAAACCCAAAAATGGCTTACAAAGCAAAAAAATTAAAATTAAAATAGAATAAAAAGAGAGCATATTTTAAAAAATAGTGTTCTACTTCTATAAGGGTTTTACAGTCAACCATATCCAAGATCATTATGCTACTTACAAAAATTACAAACTGAAACTATTGAAAAATATATTATAAACAAACCTTCAGGTTGTCCTGCAGCAATCTTATGGGAAACAGCTCCATTCCCTGCTACACCAGAGTAAAAGTTTAAATATCTGCAGCTTCTCTTTTTCCTTTCATTTCTTTCTCTTTTTTGGATGATAATTTTATCTTCTAAGAGCAGCATATATTGCAATCCAGAGTTAGACGAAGCAGAGTTAGACAATAAGAGTTAGACAATAGGATGGGATGGAAACTCAAAATCTGGGCATCAAAGTAACAGTCTACTCCAACCCACTTTTAACTCATAAACTAAAGATTTAGAGAAACTGCAACCGACCTAGAAAGAAACAAGTTAAGGAGAACGAACCTTTAGCTTCCTGCGGCAGGGCTTCAATGCTGTCAATGTTTCCATCTGCAAATCATATTAACAGCTACTTAAGGCAAAACCATAATAACAGTTGAGATGAGATTATCCCCAGGACCCCACTCACAAAAGCTGACAACACATACATCCAAAACTTGGACTTCCATAAGATTCTTACTATAAAAGAAAAGAAATGCATGCCTTGAAAAAGTAACTAGAAGCTATTAAATGATAAATAATTGAAGCTAAATGTGAGAAAAAGAGAGACTAGTGTTTAAGCAAGCCAGACAAATGGGATTTCTTCCTATATTTTTAACCAGTATTTTGAGAATTCTTAAAGCGATATCATTTTGAAATATCAGCATCTTAAACAAAATATTTAGCATCTCACACCTCGGCATCATATAATCTCTTCTTTCCAGCAGTGCTTCAAAACTGCCAACAAAATTATAAACTGCAGACAACCTTGAATCCTTTGAGTCTCAGTTTCAAAGCATGATGACTAATTTTGAACTGACACGATCCCTTCAAGACTCCACATCAGGCCTTCCACAGTATCACATAGATTGGTACATGATCCATCATAATTTAGTACGACAGGAATCGGGTCAACTTGCTGCTCAAAACAACATTGTCAACCCTCAAAACCTGTAGCGCCAGTAAACTTGCTATGCAGTTACTTTAATAGGGGCAGGCTGCTCACACATTATATAGCATACTCTATAACTGAAACTAGATATGAGAAGCAAGGCCACATGCCTCACTCATGCCATACTTGATTAGTTGATATAATATGAACAGATGCTTGAATATGCAATTTGCATGGTTTATCGACAAACGGGAATGTGACAAATGACCAAAATATGATCAATCAAGATTGTGTGCTGTACAGCCATAGTTTAAATAAATATATTCTCAATTTAGTTTATTCTAAGTTTAAAAATACCAGTGCCAGGCCCCATACTAGTTTTTCACCTAACTGGCATGGTGCTGGTACAGTCATTATGGACTGAAATAATCAGTATTAACAAGAATTAAAAGGAACAGATACATACCAACTCCTGATATGTCCTGACTATCGGTATAGACCAATATGGTTGGTATGTATTGTTATAGTCAGTACATATTGTTTCAGGTGAGAACTGGTGTCCTGCAGCTATATCAGCCCCATTTTCTTGTCAGGAAGGTATGGTGCAATTGGCAACATGAACATACTGAACTGGCAATATTTGAACTGCCAGCTAGTATACTCCTTGATAGCCAGCTTTTAGACAATGTCTTTTTTCTTATTCTCTTTTGAGGGATTATATTTATAGAAGGAAGAATGCTTTAAAATTGGAATCACAAACAGCTTAAGAGATGGGGTTTTGCAGGCCAAACAAATGGAGGCTCAAAGAAGTTTCTACTATAATCCACAAACAACTGATCAAAAAATTTTCAAGATCAGGAAAAAGAAATATCCAAAACAAACATAAAACAGAAATCAAACAGTACGTGAACCTTTATTTTCTCCAAGGGACTTAAGCAATGTATCAGCGGTGGCTTCAACCTCTTCTTCTGTATCTGCAATCACCTGTGGAATCTCCTTTAAAAGGCGTGATCTTTCAGCTGGTGTACCAAGCAGCTCTCTTTTATCAATATACTCAAATAGCGTACCACCAGAAACTGGTCAAGGAAACATAATTCCAAGGAAAGCAACCAAGCCAGTGAAATGTACAAGATGACAATGTGCTACATCAGCAGGTGAATGGCTTTCTCAAATAATATAATATGTGCACATGTATTTGTATTTTCAGTTCTTATTTTGAAGGATATTCTCTGCGCCATCCCTTCTCATTTGCCCGATCAATCAGTTTTTGTAATTTCACAATCTCTCTGTCAATCCACTGAGAAGAAAAACTAGATTAAAAATACAGAAACTTAACTGATAGAAAAATCTGCAAATTAAACAAAGGAACTAGCTTCCAGGCTTATGTTCTGCATCAATCTACCCATTCTTAGGAAAACAAAGGTAGGGGCACCAGTAATTTTTAGCGAGTCAAGAGTCTATGCCATACTGCAATTATTGCTGTTCTCAAGATTACTTTTGAAAAAATAAAATATGGGAATAGAAACCAAAAAAAAAAAAAAAAAGATCATTCGCAACAAAAATTTCTGACAACACAAATTTTAATCTTTCAAAATCAAAGAAATAAACAGATTTATTAAGTACATACATGATTTGTAACATCCACATGCACAATACTGATCTTTTTCTCAAGCTCTGCCTGCCAAATGAGCAAGAAAAATCAAAAATTGTCAGGGCTTTGAATAATTATTAAAAGAAACAAGGTATTTTTGTTTTCTTAAAAAAAAAAAAAAAGACAGATAAATATGCCATCAAGCAGAAAAAGAGAAACCAAGGTTGCAGAATGTAACTAAGGAGTTTTCAAACAAGAATATCTTGAGTTCAGTTTTCCAGACATAATATTACAGTGAAGAAAACATAAATGGCCACATAAATAAATGCACATGTGGAAGAGGTCCCTTTCTTAGTTGACTGTGCAGTTAATGTAACTGTACTTACATTATCTGAATCAAGAAAATAGACACACATAAATTTACACCACTGATCGAAGAATACAATTAATTGATAGATTATCCATCCCTCTTTTGTGGTTTATGTACATTTGACATTGTTGATGCAAGGACAATCTATCCTTTTTCCTTTCTCTCTACAGATCAGAATTAATCCTTCTGCATTTCCAAATGGCTACCAAAAATTTTTCAGATCTAAAAACAACATTTTTGTAAGAAAATAGAATGGAGTAGAGCATTCTTTAATAAAAAGAGAGTAGAATTTAAAAGGTAGCTAACTTAATGAATGTATTAGAAACCCCAACGCTCAAGTGCAAAAGAATAACATTATAACCAAAAAGTGTTAATCAAATAGACGACGTATAAAGACGAAACAAAATAAAAGAACAAAATACAAATATTTAGGAATTTGCGTCTGCATGCCAAAGGCAGAAAAAAGCAATGTTTAGAACTTAATAAAGGCCTCTAAAGGAACTTTAGCTCCATGTTTATGTATTAATATCTTCACAGCTTAAAGAAGCAAAAGCGGGAAAATAAGATAAGAGTGATCGCCATTGAACCTTTTGATAATATGAGATTGTAGAGATGAATGATAGATGAAGGAGAGCAGATGTAGATTACACATCGATACTTGACATATGGCCAGCATCCAAATTACAAAATTTCAAGTTGTTAAGGTTGGTAGCATTTAGATCTGGGCCATGGAACCTTAAAATAATATGCATTGTGGTCCTAAAAAAAATTGAAATAAATCTTAATATAATTTAAAGCTACACTAAAAACCAGTCCAAATGACAAAGTCTTTATTAAACACAGATTTAACCAAACTTATGACTTTTCCTAAAATTAATTTGTTATACTCAAAAATAGTGCTCTTAAACATATTAAAACTCTATTTAAGATAAGTATATCTCTTACTAAGATTAATCGACACAGCATACCAAATATGTATAAACGTCTGTCTTTAAAATAAAAAGTCATAGTATTGAAAGTTGTTCAGCTTGCATTACTTATGAATTTTGCTTCCTTATTGACTACTATAGAAGACCAACCTCTACAGTAAAGAGGTTTTAAATTTCCCTTGGCCACTGAAATACACATTTTCCTTTTGTCTCATCGCCTCAATTTAAGAATGCTGGCCAAGGCCCATAAGTCACTTCAAGTTGGGCTTCTCAGCCTTCTTTGCAGTGTCCAAAGCATTTAAGTCCTTTACACATTCATGTTTAAGCCACGTTTCAAATGCTTCCACAAACTAAGATCAACGGAGTCATTTCTATTGTGAGCAACTGATGCAAATGCGTTTCATTTTACGAACATGCCAACATATACAGCATTATTAGAAAGCCGTTCATGCTATAGATATTTTACAATACATATCTACGTCCATTGAACAACACTTGTAAAAGAAAGTACTTAAAATAATGGCTTTTGGATATCACCGGATTGTCAACAAAGACCAAACCATTGTTTTCCTTCATCTTCCAATGAAAGTTAATTCATACTCATTGGTTTGAACTTTGAATAATGGCTGCCTACCATCCTTAGCAATTTGCTTCACATTTCCACCACTTTTTCACCCTTGCACTACCCTTATCTATGATTCTAGATCATCATCCAACAATGGCACACTAAACAAATGCTGCTCCATATATTAACTGTGTTTAAAAGATTCTCCATCAACTAAGTCAACCATTTGGATGGAAGTCTCCTAAACTTATAATGAAAGAGCATTTTTCTTCTATTCATGCAGCCATAGAAACAAAATAACTATCCTGTAAACTTATTACTTTCTTAGATTGCAGAAGAAGGGAAATAAGAGTGAATATTCTATTTTACATAAATACTGGTAGACTATGACTTGTCAAATAAAATGAGAAAATACAAATACAAAAGTGTACATTGATAACTATATCAGTAATTAGATATAAATTTACTCAAAAAAAAAAGGCAATAATTAGATATGAGTTTCTTTCATGTTGTAGGTGGAGTATATCAATCATCATTCGAGAAATACTGATTCTCCATCTTTAGGGTACAGACATGCAAAACCATACTCAAGCTTATAGTATCACGAGAATAAATAGCTTTGAGAAGGAAAAACTCACAACTGTAGGCCTTTTAACAAGGCTTTTCTTCACCAACTCACGGAGATATTCGCATTCTTCCTATCAATAGAGATAACAGAACTGGAATCAAGCCAGAAGCTTGCACAAAATCACAAAAGGCTAGTGCAGAGTTGTATGCCTATGAATTTTCAAAAAAATAGAAATATCATCTAAAGCAACACCTGCTGAAAGAGAAGATAACAAAGTGTCTAGTAACCTACAGTATTCATTTAAGAACAGAGAGAATTGCATTTTTTTACTTAAACCCGTTGATGAGTTTCAAAAAATAAGATAATTAAACAAAATGATGCAATGGTAAACAAGTGTATGACAAATGTCTTAGTGGGTATACCTCTTCAAAGTCATCATCTGACAACATAGATATCTGGACATCTCTACACATATTGGAAACACATAGAACAATATTTGTCCATGTCTCCCCTACCTTGTATGCTTGCGGAGCCTTCTTAATACCTGTTATATAAACAGAAATTTTTTCGTCTTAAAAAAATATGCACACGCACAGACATGGCTCGCCGTTCTGTGAGAAGACCAACTAATCTCAGGATGGATGCATGGCATACAAATATTCAACTGGACTCGTATATTTCATTTGCCCCTGACTGAAGAGTCAAAGGGGTTTGTATAATTCTCTGTGGCAGCAAACAAATGGTTGCCAACATACCCATTTTGAGGTTAAGCAGCCTTCTCCTAGGAGAAGCCCACCCTTAAAAGGGACATCATGAATCATAAAGGCATGCGCATGAATGCAGGTACCTGTCACTTGTCCAAGCTGGTATAGGTTTTGAGGTCGACAGTAGAAATCTTTGGGATCATTCTTAACCCTCACGAAACAGCCATTGACTTTGTTTTCAAAAGTTTCAGGGTTTTTCAGAAGATTCATGATTAAAGACCTTCTCAGATAGACTGAGTTGATATTTTTGTCAACTACAGAAGCGTAGCAGCTTTTGGGTGGTTCCATAATCTTTTGCTTGTAATGATTTGGCTCTGACTTGCGGATCTTGGAAACAGAATTTGTCCTTTGCCGCTTTCTCCTTATAATTGAGGTGTCATCATCATCTGAGCTAGAAGAAAATTCATCATCCATATCATCATCTGCAGCAAGATGGCTTTCCAGTAAGCTGTAGATTTTATGAACTTTCACTTTCTTTTTTCTGAAAAGAGAATACAGCTTCTCATCACACATCACAACCTTGTTCTTCTTCTTATTAGGATGAAAAAGATTGTTCGCTTGGACATAATCCTTAACGATTTCAGAAGCATCCAATTGTGTTAGAGGTTCTTCTGTATCCTTACCGATGGAGGTAAGAAATCTTATAAGCTCCTCTGAGCCCCAACCAATATAGGTTCTTCTCTTTGACCTACACCTTTTTATTGGAGTTTTCATCCTACCACTCTTTACTTTTAAATCATGAAGGAATGACATCCCATTATCACAATCATCTTCCATGTCATCATCACATTCAGACATCAACTCCTCCTCAGGAAACTGATCAGAATCTGATTCACTCTTACAATTTTCACCTCGTTTAAGAAGAGCATTAGCAGCATGTAGATCAACTGATGTTAATCCTTCCTGGTCCTTTACAATTTCCCAGTAGTCCTTAAACAAAAATTCATATGTTTCAGTATCTTTGAAATCTACCTTGCCCTGCAAACAAGAACTATTTCAGTGAAATTGGATTGAAATAAAGTGAACTCTGGAAAAAGCTCATAATTTCAAAAACCTATCTATTGAATTTGAAACAATCTATGTCACAGAAACATCAAACCATCCATTTCTTTTCTTATGAAGTTAATAGACTTCACAAATAATGCATAAACTATATGGACGATTTTTGTGTCATAATGAAATTATATAGGTTTCTGTTAACGGAGACATCAAAAACTATATAGGCTTCCATAACTGATCCAAAGATACAAAAATAGAATATCTAATATTACAACAACCTAACATAACAACTTCTGTTCATTAAATAATTAAGGTAAAACAGACAGGCATTAGCAGCCTATGCTGATTCCCAGATTCCAACCCAAACTTTTGATGCAGTTCACGATCATGTTAAATTTGATAACAAATTGGAACTGTAATAAGATCAAATTAAAGCACAAGATGCCCAATAAGCGTTCCATGGGCGATAGCTTCCGGCAAATCAAACATCTGTTAAAAAAATATCTACATTCAAAAATGAAAAGAAATTAAGAAGCAAAAAATAGAAGAGAAACGAATGGAAATGAATAAACAGATCAAACAAAGAAAAAAAATTCAAAAAACAGAAAAGATGGAACGCCACTTTGATGAAACTAAGAGAGAGAGAGAGAGAGAGAGAGAGAGAGAGAGAGAGAGAGAGCATGTAACGCCACTTGGGAAGAAAAAATGGAGATCAGAACCGATTAAATGGGAGTAACAAAGAAGGGGCATAACTAAAAATGGAGATCAGAACCGATTAAATGGGAGTAACAAAGAAGGGGCGTAACTTTAAGGGTTTAGATATCGCTATCCCTCTTCGTTACCTCATGCTCCGCCTTTGCCTTCTTTCTCGAAATCCCTAGGTCTCAGCCAAATAAAGAAAGGATGGTTCCTTTTCTTTTAGCCCTCCTCTTTTAAGGGCTGCTTGGACAAAAATGCCCCTTGAATAAAAGTTAAATTATTAGAGTTTGAGTAAAAAAAAATTTGAAGAATAGAGCTTAAGAATCATGATTAGAGAGGCGATTTCACTGACACCTACTTGACTCAGGCACCTGCCTAAATGTTGCCTTATCAAACCCGCTGCCATTGGAGTTTATCGGGTCTTCAAATTTGCCTCACCTTGTCTAAGCACCTAGGCAAGCACCCAAAGCACCTTTAACAAACTAGGTCCTTCCACTTGTGCAATATCAAGGTTTTTAACTCTCGATATATCAGTTATCTTAATAAGTCACCAAGACTGAGGTAAACCAAAATCTTGGTTTATCTCAGCTTAATATAGTAAGCTGGAAAATTTGAAGGGAACCGAGATTCTCTAATATCTCGGCCTATATATTCAGAGATTCAGACCAATATGAATTATACCATCTCGGCCGATATCTCGAGCTTTATTGCTGTATATCAACTGAGATAATAGGACCCAACATTTTTACATATATCATATCTAGATGTGCAAGCAGGATATTGACCAACATGAAAACCTTCTGTAAAATCTAAATGAGCTTGCACGACCCTTAAGATGAAAGAAACAGCAATACATACCAGCCATACCGATTCAAATCAGTGGGCACCAATGGCACCTTATCAAGTACCAACCATACCAATGTATATCGACAATTTTTCATTCTTTTTGATGTAGTCAATTTTGGCACATAACGTTGGTACTTCTATAGCACCAACCCCTTACAATTTTGATAAAAGATGGTACAAGGTTTGATGCCAATATTTAAAATCTTAGTTTCCAACATCTATTACCTATTTAAAAATTATAATTAACTCGGTTTTTACATCATGATCGTAGAACAAAATGCTTGTCATATAGAAAATAGTTGATAATGTCCAACTACTACAGGCATTGAAGTATTGACCATATTTAAATATTCTAATTAACTTGGTTTTACATCATGATATGTAGAATAAAATACTTATTGTATAGAAAATAGTTGATAATGTCCAACTACTACAGGCATTGAAGTATTGATTTAGCCATCTTGGAAAAATATATGCTACTTATTGGTCTCATTGCTATGGTAAAGATCCCTATATGGCCAAAAATCTATGCATAACTTCATATCAAAGTGTGCAACTCAACCACATATCTCATCTAGAAGCAACATTACAAATCTTACATTACATCTCCACAATGACAATATATATATAGATCAGTACTGAAAAAAGAAAAAAGGTGAAGAATATATTTAAACCTGTTAAATGCAATAAAGGGACAATTTGAAGCAGATGGTCCACTTCAAACCAGTTCACCTAAAGAAACTATCGGAAAGGTTGTTGAGTACCATTCTATGGCTGACAGTGCCACTCCACTCAAAAATTGAAACCTTGTTTAGAAATACTTGCCAGTGCAATTATTTACTACAAAAACCCAAACAATTCACAAGTGTATAATTTATTAGACTTTTCATTCCTCAATAGCAGGAGCTTGAGGTCACTTTTGCAAAATCCTAAAGGAGCTAGTCCCTTGTAAAGCCTTCACTTATTTCGCTCAATATTTTATGTATCGTTTCTAGATTTTATCCAAGTAGGAGTCAAAGAAGAAGACTAGAAGAAATGAGGGAAATGAGAAAGAGAAAACAATGGCTACGACTATCCTCTCTTTGTTTTTTTTTTTTTTTTTTTCCAGTCTACAGCATGTCTATTTGATTACACCACTACTACTGAAACATCCATGTCTCCCTTCATGTTTCCAAAAACAAGAACAACAAAAATCCTCAGCTGCCATGTTAAAAGCTCTCCACAAGGACTTCATCGATGAGCAATATAAATCCTCTCTCCTAAGCTATTTTATTTGTTTACTGTGTTCATGGGATTAAGCTAGACATGGAAACAAATAATGTTAGGTTTGATGTAGAGCTATTCATTCTCTCTCTTCCAGATGCAGTACATTTATAAGTAATCCACAAACCTTTTGTTTTTTCATATAGATCTGCATTATCATCATGTGATGAAAGCAAGTTGCTCTACAAAATCTGATCAGAAAATCTATTTTTTTTATTGGAATTATAGAATGTCTTGTGAATAATAGATCAATTCTAAGTTATGATATATTTGTGTTATTAATGCTCTCTTTTTGCATTATGTTCAAACTCAAAAATATGCAATTCTAAGTTGCACATATCTTTTCTGTTTTTTCTTTTTTTGCCAATTATCTTCATGGTTCATCAATTTGTATATTTGTGGCTCCATCATAGAACATAGTTGTGCAATTTTTCATACCGGAACATAAGACAAGGTACAAAGTGTGTTTTAAATTGGTTCACACTACCACAAGAATCTTTCAGAAACTTGTGCTTACCTTTATGAGTCAGAATTAGTCACAAGCAAGGCTTGAGGTACCGAACCATACCGGTAGAGTACCTGATCAGATGGAACACGGGCCCCAAGCTATGAACCACCCCAAATCAGGCCGAATCAGGTGGTTCAGTCTAGTTCAGGGTGGTTCGGTCGGTTTTGGGTCGATTTTCCCCCAGTACCAAACCGAACCGGTCCAAAACTAGGAACCAACAGGCCGAACCATACCAATTTTGGACCGGTTCGATTTGGTTCACCCTAAACCGCCCAGTTCGGCATACCATGGTCACAAGACAGGGAACTTGATGCATATCCTCAAAATGACTGAAACCGGAAGGTGACATGGTAATATAGAGCTATGTTGTACGGACTAGGGTAAAAGTGTAGGCTGCTGGCACATGTTTATGAGTCAAATCCTTCTCGTCTTTAAGCATTTCTTCTTGCAGATATATAACCAAGCATCATATGACATCCCTTTCTAAGTGTCTGGTGGAACTGTAGGGTAAACTTAAGATCTGGCTAACATATATATATAGAGTTGCATTGAAATGGAAGGTCCGCATCACTCACCTAAAAACATGCAGATGTGCTAACATCATCTAAATAAATAATAGTTTAAGAGGATACAGAAAATAACATATGCAAATTTCAGCAAGAACCCTTGCTAGAAATACAAAAGTTTACTATGATAGAAGTTCTGTTCGGGCAGCCAAACACCTTATTCATGCCAATAAAAAAATCATGGTCCCTTTTGTATTCAACTGATAGTATCACTCCAACCAAGATTTTAGGTCCCGACGAGACATCCGATGGGATGCTGGAAGAGGTTGCTATCCCAAGTGTCGGGACAAAATAGTCTCGCCATCATCCCAGCATCCCAATCAGCACGCCTTGCGACACTCTTTGTCCCAGATATTGGGACAGGACAAGATAGCAGTGCATCTTGTTTCATGAAAAAATCAGGACGATCCTATCCCACGAGATTTAAAACCTTGACTCCAACAATAGGCACAAGCAGTCACGTAAGAGGGAGAAAAAACTAGGATTCATGATTGAGTATAATGTGATTTTCTAAGCCAATAGAAGCCAAGCAAAAGAACATAAACACAACTAAAACTTTGATAAAATTAAAATAATAAAAATTATAGTAGACAATTAAGAATTTGGCAAGGTATATTTGGTGGTTTTACCCCATCAGAGTCAACATCAATATTTTCCTCTATCAGAATTGCCAGCTTTAAGCAATTATTGCAGAAGCCTTTCATCTTCTTTTTCACCTGCACAAACTCAGCTTCTTTGACACAACCGCGGCATACCGAACTTGGACAACAAAAACATTGGAAACTAGAACTCTTTTGGCAAATGAAGCATGAATGCCAACCTATCACATAAAACAGGTAAAAGTCATTTAATACTTAGAAAATCATTTCATACTTTCACATATCCTGAGACTACATACAATTTTCGTGTTGGGCATTATTTCTGTTTATAAAAACCACCAGATCAATCTTCTTAACTCTAGAACCACAGGTATGTGGTTGTTAGAGCTTGATAAGAAACATATTTAGAAAGCAACAAGGTCTCCAAAAGGATACTGAGTACAGTAAGATGACAAATCCACTCGCTGGCGGACTTGGGCACCAATTTTTCTGGTTCCCATACTGCTTAAATCAAAATAAATTCTTACCCAGCTTTTAGTGATTGAATCCATTGTAAAAGGGAGGCATTGGTAGTGTTTCCCAATATCGAATTTTAAATAGATTGAATGTCATTTATAAAGCAACAAAATTTCCTCAAAGAGTGATGTTAAAAAGAGATTAAAATATGAAGACTCAATTAAAGTTTAGAAAACTAGTAGATAAACAAACTTGAGAAGAAATACAGTGAATTACTAACCACAAGTCCATCGTTCATCTGTCTCCAAGAATGAAAGATCCTTCCCCACACACTGAGGATGGTAAGCTTTAAGACAATTCCTGGGGAAAAGAAAATTACCATTATTCTGAGATACCAAGAATATTACCTTTTTGGAGGGGAACATAAAGAACATTACTGCCCAAGCCAAAAATGCTTTTTAAGTTTTACAAATGCAACACATTGATGAATGACATTTTTTTACAATAGAGAAGGCATTTATCAAGTTGAAGGTTCAATAAAACATAAAGGTCCACAGAAATCAATAAAGAATCTATATCAACTAATCCAAATCTGATACAGAAAATAGAGCTGATTTAGCAATATACCATATATTATGCACAAACCCTTTTGCACTACTAAAATTATGGCATATGTAATTAGTAACTTAGCAAAGATGTGCATATTTTGCATAATGCATGCATATTTTCACAATCACCATTGCAGAAACCAAAAGCTCCAAAAAGTGCATACTCCATGTAACTAACAGATATTAATCATTTTACCAAACAACTACGTTTTTATTCATCAAAATGGAGTTTTATGGAGCAGGCCTCAAAAGTCAAGAAGGTTCAGCAGAAAGATTGAGCAGATCTATCCGTAATGCCACCTCTACACAAAATTGTTCGACATGTGGAGTATTTGGGTACTGGTACTGAAACCAGCAACCATAAATTTATTCAATCAACACAACAAATGGCTTAATGCCAACTGTTGGTGGTCCAACAGTAATTCAATACTCATTGGTTTCACTAAACCTCCTATAGGCATGAATAAAATCATTAGATGCCAGATGGACATGAATAACTTGATTAGATATTGTTAAGAATGTGCACGCACGATATCAAGTTATAGTAAAATATTAAAAGGAATATCTAAAGGAGCTCTTCAAGGGGGTCATCTTCTTGGCTTCCAAAAAATGGGAATTATCTTCTTTGTATGCAGGAAAAACCCCACCAATGTGAACATCTTTACTTTTGTAGGCTTTAGTGTGTTTCCTGATATTGTTATGCATTATTGCTGATCGGTTCTTTGAGTTTTTGTGGCATATTTCATTTACGATAACAGCAACTTTGAACGTGGCTGTCAAGGGAATTGAAAAATGCAGTGAGCAACTTTACATATAAGGCATCACATAAGTACAAATGAATGATTCATTTAATGCTATCAAAAAAAAGACCAAAAAAGAATATATGCACAAGTATGCATTTTGGCATTAAATAAATGGAAACCAACATAGCCATGTAATCCCAGCTGAACTCCACAAAAAAGTATAAAGCATAATATAAACATGAATAGACATATGATCTCATGCTTCCAAAAAAACATCCAACATGGGAGAGTATGCATTTTGGCATTAGAAGGCAAGCAGACAATCCATGGCATTTTTAGCAGATTATGGTATACACCCAAGTGGAAGATGTAATTTGAGTATTAATAAGAATGTTAAACAAAAGAAGATTAGGCCAGTTACAAAATTCGATGAAAATGATCTTGAAGAGGAGGTTCAGTGGCAGTGGGTAGATCAAGATCATCAAGGCAAAAGTGAACATGATAATTCATAAACACTAGATTACATAGCATTGGGATAGCAATTTTCAACCCAAAACCCTTCAAAATAACAAGGTCTGTGCTAAGTGTTTCAATACATGGGCTAAGCCTTGGATTGTCTAGGAATAACCAGATTAACGAGGTCTTCAGGTCCTTCACCCATACCTATTGCATCAACAGGGGAGACCCAAGAGTTACCGGTTCAAAAGGCAAGGGATTTGGCCATATGGAGCAGTTACTTTGGTGAAGGAAAAGGAAAAACCACAGGTTTCTTTATGTCCCTCCAATCACATGTCCCTTCTCCGAAAATGGGGCAGGAAAGAAAAAATGGTGCAGTTTGAGAGCCTCCCTCATATCCCACATTCTCCTCTCTTGAAAACCTTCTTGAACATGTCAGACCTAAGTCTTGGTCCACTTCTCAATTCACCTCCCTCGCTGTCTCTTTTAGTCTCTCTAAGAAGTCACCCTCTCCCTTTTTCCACAAGAATTCCACCAAAACCTACCTCACAAATCCACCCCTACTCCAACTCTCTCTTCTTCATCACCTAGCCTCTCTAAAACGACATCCATGCTCCCACCTTCTTCTCCTCTCCTTCCCTCTATTTTTCTATATTTTACCCAACCCAAGCCAAGGGCAGAGTTATGTTTACACCAAGGGAGACCATGGCTCCCCCAATATCAAAACCTTCTCCATGTATTGCTTGTTTCATATGGAGTGGATCCCCCAAAACTTACCTTGGAGCCCCCACTCCTTGAATTTCTTATTTGAATCCAATGGCCCCCCTTTCATGATGAGCGATTTCTCAGCATGCATCCCTTTCACTACAATCTCTTAAAATACTAAGTTCAAAAGGTTTTCTTTTCATGATAGCTAAACACATTCTCTTGAGACACATGTTCACACTCTTTTCACAAATGAAAAAGAAAAAGAAAAATCCTATATTCAAAGAGGGCTCTCCTTCCACAACAACTCATTAGCTTCCCATATCCTTTAGGTCTCTGAGGAATTTTTTTAAGATTCCTAATAACCATAATTTTAACTAATTTGGATCATATGAGCCTAAAACGTAAAAGAATACCCAAAAGAGAGAAGGGAAGATTATAAAAAAAAAAAAAAATCTTTCCTTCGACTATATTATGTAATTTTTAATGCTAGATTGGTACGTAATTGGACATTCTTTATATCTCCCTGCAGCTAGGTTTCACCTATGGATTACTGATCAGAGATCAGAGATCACCATTAGCTCAACTAAGGTAGCCATTTATCAAACAATGTTTATTTTATTAAAAAAATATATACTTGCAACTATAAACCTGCATATGACAATAGACAATCTCCATCTATATACCAATGATTCAAGTCTCAACGAGACAAGGCCCATCTTAGCCGTCTCATCCTATCCTAGAGAAGTAAGACTCATCTTGGCCATCTTGTCTCATCTTAGCCACAATACATTATAGCATCAATTTTAAATAGATCTATTTATCATAAAAATAAAACTTTTAAAGTTCAAATATATTTAAAAATCAAATAAAACACTATGGCTTCACAATTTTTTTTTAAAGAAAAAACGTTCCAAATAAGAAACAGGATGCCTGATTGGGTTGGGGATTGGAATAGAATGGGACACGAGGTACTTCGTTCAATAAAAAAAATCGGAACACCCTTGTCCCACGAGATTTAAAAGCTTGCTATGTACAACATTTTTTTCCTTGCACCTAAATATTAATTAGTATCATCAAGTCATATAAAGTTTAATTAGTATCGTCAAGTCATATTCCTTCATCACCCCTTCCATAACATGTTTTTCATCAAGGTTTTACATATTTTTATTTTAAAATAATAGAAAAGGATAAAGCATGATTTGCGAGAAGAAGAATATAACAAAATAAAGACTAAAAATATTAATTTATTGTGACAACATTGCTACATTTTCTCTTAACCCCTAAAAAAAATCCTAACTTTACCCCTAATCCAAACCCTAACTCACCACTTAACACCTCAGAACCAACAGCTCCACCAACCCATTGTAACTTGCTTTGTTGACCATTTTATAGATTGAGTGGTGGCTACAACCTCCCCAACAATAGCCAACTGTACAAACATCCTCGGCCTCCCTTGTTTCCCTCCTTTTATATAAATATTATGTGGATCAGTGAATTGGGTTTAGGCTAATATTAAATAGAAGGGCCAGGTTCATGTTTGCTCAGTTACAAATAATTGGATCTACATTGTTGGTTTGCTGACCCAGGCAAACCCATTGCCACCCCCAGCGACTTGCAAGAGTAATAGGACACAATGAGTGTGTCATTCTACTTGTCATTAAAATTTGAAAAAATGCTATGAAATAAATTAGAAATGTCATCTAACTCAAAAACAGGAAGGCATTAAATTCAGAGCAATAAGCTTTCTTAACAAGAAGAAAACATTATCACAATTCAAAATTTTGATTTTTCTAATAAATTCATGAGATAGTTTATCAATGGTTGGACAGTTTATCAAGGGTTCGACAAACTTATTTTAAAAGCAACTTGGTCAACACTTGGATTGCTGACCAAAATAAAACAAATGTTAACCATATTAAACAAACTTTTAAAAAAATAATAAAGAGAATTTCACATTCCAAACTTGTTAAAAGACTTCAAGCTAACGTTTTAAATTCATGATAACATAATTTGACAAAATCTGTAAAAGATGAGAGCTTGGAATGGACGATGGAATGGACCTTTGCCAACCTAAAATGGCATGTGAATATACGTACAAATATATAGTTTTGTAAAGCCAACTGATCAGTGCAGGACATGAAGCAACTTATTCCCTACCTTACCAAAATCCACTGATGAAATTTCTGAAGCTTAAATATTGCAGGCTAAGTTAACCTAATATTGGGCTTTGATAATTGAGCTTCATTTGGTGCACTTAAATCTCTAATGCTCTGACGGCATTTTCCTCCTTTGTCAAGCCCAAACAGATCAAATCCTTAACAACTTTGACCTCCTATCAAACCTTAAGAAAGACTGTTAAAATTATGGTCAAACCAATTGTTCCACAATACAATACACCCCATACCAAGGCATACTAAGGTATCTACCACATTCTCTATGGAAGCATATTGACAAATTGTGAATTGATAAGGGACTTATTCAGTGCATACCATGCTAGCATGTGCCCAAGCCAAGGTACTTCAAGCTGTAGAGGATGATGCCTCTAAAGGGTTCTCTTTTCTTGTTTTCTCCATTATAAGTGCACTTCCTGTAACTTACCACCTTCCATCAAGTAGATTCCCCAACATGATTGGCAACACCGCATATTCCTTTTGACTAGGTAGACATGAGATTGAAAAAATACTTGCTACCCTCAAGAAAGAGAGAACCTTACTTCATACAAGTCATCTTCCTTCCCTCCTAAAGCCATTCCTATGTTCAAGCTACCTTAAACCATTCCTCAGAAAGATTTGGACTGACTATCAGTTAAGAAGCAAGATACTTCAAATCAGATATTGCCTCCATTTTGGATGCATATCAAATACCAATACTTGTAAGATACTTCTCAAATACATCTCCTATACTTGTGTAAAGTATCGTATTTTTCAAAATCAACAGAAAAAACACACTGGGTGCTTCTAAAATATAACTCAAGACACTTCCTCAATATCTTCAATCATGAGGGGAGTTTTTTTTTTTTTAAAAAAAAAAAAGTTAACACTTTAATAATGAATGGTCAATTTTGTAATGATGATGTTAACATTAAAGTATGAAACATTAAGATTGGATCTACAAAATTAAATGATGACTAAATGATGAGCTTGTGAAAGTAGATATTATTGTACAAAGTATGGACTATGTTACTTTGATAGCCTACCATGCTAATATGGATGCCTTTATATGCACATAAATACATGCGAAAATATACACATACAAATATTTGAGTATGAATGTGTGTGCACATGTATGTATAATATATACATATAGCTGCCAATGTATCCTAGTCATCTTGTACCCTACTTTTTTAAGATTTGTCATGCTGACATATCTGTACCATATTGTATTCGTTTTTATGCTTCATAGACTATAAATTTTGCTTATTTGGTGTCTTGGAAAGATACAAATCCTTGAACAAGGTGCCTTGTAACTTATCATAAACTTATTCTTACCTGTTATTATAATAGATGTAAATTCTAGTCTACAAGAATTGTCAAGAACTTTAAAGCCTTGCTAGTGTAGCAAGAACTTTGTAAAACTCTAGACCAAAATCTCTCTTTGGTCACAGGCAATAAAGACTCCACGAAGGATAATAGAATACTAACGCGACATTGACATCACAATGATTTGCTTCAAATTGAAGTCAAATCACTCCCTTGATCGCACCTTGGAAAATCATCTATCAAAGCTACTCCAGCTTTTTTAGTTTCTCATAGGTCTTCTACTAACATCCCAAAAAGAACCTACATTGTTGGAGATATGATTCTTTAGGGATATTCTCAATCTAATTATTTTTGTCAATTTCTTGACAACACTGGAGTCCTCAACTTAAACTTCTTCTCCATACGGAAAGTTGCAATCCCTATTATAATTAGAATTTTTTAGAATTTTTTATAGGTCTTGCTATTAAGCAAAGACTTCATTGTAGGAAGAATTAGAGAACAGGTTTGTTTTAGATGTTTGAAGTGGGATTCCACCCCAAAGATTGTGAATTACCCTCTTATATAATACTTCTTCATTCAATGTTTAGATCCCCATTCTTGTCATCCCTGGCCTTAATATTTGCTTATTAAGTGGGGAATTACTATTATTCCATAGGATCTTAAAAAAACATGGGATCAACTCTTCATTGCAGCTTAGAGAATAAATCTTTCTTCTTCCAGCAAGAAAGTGGCTTCTTGTTATGAGCTATCACCTAAGGCATTTGGAATGAGAGGAGCATTAAAAACTTCCTTAAAAATCAGAAGGCTCCACTTTTTGTCATTAGGATTACAATTAATCATTGTTTTAATTATGTTGTTTTTGGTTGGCCCAAAATTTCCAATTATAAGTTAGAGATTAAGGACCAAATTGAGTGTTCAATTGAATCCTTTCTCTTTGAAACCTCTCTCTCTTTTGTTATTTCAATGAACTAAGCACGGTTCACCAAACCCTCCTTTCCCAAAAAATTAAAAAAAATGAATAGACAATTAATCAATGCATAAAATCTTAATTAAATTTCAACATGATGATAAAAATTTTGTTACAAAAAAATTGTGTTAGTTTTATTTTTTGGCATGAACATAAAAACCAAAGTTCGCCATCTCAATACCGGACCCCATACTAGTACCACACTTGTACCGCATCGATGCACCCAATATAAGGGTCGGTTTAGCATATCAAGATTTAGTACACAGTTGTATCAAGTCTCAATTCAGTATCAGTATGGTATGGTACGCTCTGTGCAAGGCAGTCTGCACTAGTACTGCATACCATGCTAAAAACTAATGTACAACTAAGGTCTAAAGAACCAATTATGCCGCAATACTTACGAGGTATGTCCCATAATAAGTGTAATGTTGTCCATATTGTATTGACAAATTACGAGTCAACATGCAAGTGTACCACAGCATGTACCATATCGAAACCTAAACAATACTCCTTATACTTTAATACTTCAAACCCAAACATGAACAATACTACCTATGCCTTAGTACTTTGAAGGATTAATGGTAGAACACTTGTGATATCTATGGTAGAGGTGTTCTTGCGCTCAGTTTGTGAGCTAACTTAGCATTCATGTAATAGAAAATGTTGTTAAAGGTACTTGCCTGTGGCCTAGGCAGATGCCTAGACACCTTAGCAGGTCCCTAGGCCTAAGCTGCTAGGTATTCCCTACCTTTTCAAATTCTCAACTACCTCCCCCATGTTGCTAGCTTTGCCTCGTTAGATTGTTTGTTTATTTGTTTCCCCACTCCCACCACCAACCAGATGGTTGTGGAAGAGAGAGACTAACAGCAGAACTTGAGATTTATCTGGCAGAGATGTTCTTGCAATCAATTTGTCAGCTAAGTTAGCATACATCTAATAAAAAATGTTTCATTTGTTGGCTGGGTGCCTTCTCCTCCTCTTGCACTTTCTACTGCTCCTCCTCCTCCTTACCCTTTCTCCTCCTCCTAAATCTTCCCAATGCCTTGTTTCTACATCTCCCCTTTTCTTGTCTCGCTGCTACTGTTTCCTCCTCATTAATTGGGTGTCGGTCCTGCAACTACAATTGCAGCCAGCAAGTTATTGCAGCTGCTTCGCTTCTCATTTATTCTTTCATTTATTGAACATGAAAAACAAAATTGTTGTACCATATATGATAGGGGTTTATTAAAGATGATTTCAACTATATGTAAATATCACATGTATCTTTTAAAGACTTGTCATACTTTTCCTTCCCAAGCAGTCGCCTAACTACCTAGGCACCCACCTAGACCATTTAGAAGTCCATTAATTGGCCCTGCCTAGGCCTTATAATAACCCTTGTAATTGACATAAAGGTAGCAAGCATCTTAAGTAGGTGTACCTATTTCCTATATACACATTAACTAGAATCCTTGATTCGATGACAAAGCAAGGGAGAAGGGGTTAGCTGCTCCTCTAATTCAAGAAAAATCTCAGAAAAATCTCTTGATATAGAGTAGGATCCATCTAGATTGACCTTTATCATTGTAAGCAATTACAATCAAACAGTTTAATTACTATAAATAGCTTTCCATCTTCATATTACCAGAATTTTAAGATATAGAAAATGGAATTAAGTGGGGCCCACTACAGTTGTTATCACACCTAAATTGACAATGAAGTTAATATTTATTTTGGAAAGCGTTTCTAGCAAATAAGGGCTTTCAACACAAAGATTTCTATAAATTAATAGTATATAGACTCTTCAGCATGTGCGATATAAGTAAAGGATAAAAACAAGCAGGGGGTATTGGGGTATGTTGAGAAGAAAGAGAGAACAAAAAAAAGGAAAAGGAAAAAATAATAAAGGAATATAAGGAAGAAGAGTGAAAAGAAAAGATATATCTGAGGAAAAGAAAAGCTTCTGGATTCTTCATATGTTGAAGCCAAACATATGATCACTTGACCTAGTTCCTATTGGGAGCAACATCTCACATCTCATATATGTGCTTTGACTATTCACACTAAAATTTGATTATTATTCTTCTAAATTTGTTCTTGATCCTACTTTCTTTGTGGGATGTGAGAATTGATTGTTAAAAAAAAGAAAAGAAAAACTTCTCTTGCATATGATGCACCATCTTTATTTTTTGTCCATATAATGTTAGTCATTTATAAACTATGTTACAGCATTGTGAGAACCATGTGCATAGTTTAAACTCCAGGCACAAGTACCCATATAGGTACCTTACCCATATAGTTTATTGACAAATGGTAAACCTATTCGTGTTGGCATAGCAAAAGTGAGATGTAGTATCATGTATCCGTATGGTATCTTACCAAGAGGTATCCCAATATGATATGGACCATATAGTACTATAGTTCAATACACATTATGTGTTCTGTAGTTTAATGATTCTTATGATTTAAACAATCTAATAGATGCACAAATATAGTTAAATTTCAAAAAAAAAAAGAAAATTGTATTCATTTACTATTAATTTACCCCCTTATGCAATACCCTAGACTACCGCTGCCATGATATATTGACGGATTGATAGGGTTCATGCCTTGGTATTCTAGCAAATAGCAATGCAACCCTCGTTCTCTTCTTTGTCCTCCTCTCTTCTGCTTCTCCTTTCCACTTTGTCCCCCTAAATGCCTTTCTCTGTATTCCAAAATTTTCCTATTTTTTGGTCTCCTCAGATCTGTGGCATTCATGGCCTTTTTATCTTGTCACCCAATTAGTAAACAATCCAGAAATCATAATGCATAGCTTCTTTTACCATTCCATCTAATTAAGCTCCTGCAACTTTTACATTTCCTATGCAATGTACATGCAGAATCTAAGCAGTTAACAAGACAAACAAGAACAAATAAAAATGGTCAAAGAACAAACTAAAATGCAAGATTCATTGTTCACGAGGAATAATCTAAGTCTCAAAGATCGTAATCCATTTTTGTCTAACTTAATCATTTCTGGCAACAATTTGAGACTAAGTAGAGGATCAATTTGAAAGTTCTAATATACAAACTTTACCACAGAAGACCCTGAGTTAAAACCGATATCAAACAAAAGTACTCACACCACTTAGAAAGCTCAATATGAGTGACCTTCACCAATATGATGAAGGGACGCTTAAAGGTCAAGCTCATGAAGAGAAATCAAGCAGGCAGATTTATGAAAACTAAATTCATGTCAAACAGCAAGCATATTGACCATCATTTATTTTAATAAACAGGGAATACGATAACAAATCTTTTAAACATAGAAGATCCAAGGACTGTCCATGTTTACTAAATCTGGAAGAAGTGAAGTCATCCAGTGCAGAAATATAGCTAGGAAAATCAAGCAATAATAAGAAGGTATTAAAGTTTGATATCAGCATTCTATTTAAGTTTTGGGGAAATTATAATTTCACCCCATGAACTTTGCCTGAGTTCCACTCTGATTAGTTGGGTCTCTCAAGTTAGATGGTTGACTTAATGTCATCCTTTGCCCCATCAGCCATTCAGCACCATTCTAAATGACATAAATGCCCCAAGGTCATTGCAGCTGGGGGTTCAATGAAAGGAGGGGTCAAGGGAGTGCAAAGCAGGGAGGGCGTTGAAGGGCATCTAGGCAGCAGTGAGGGAGGGTAGACACATAAGACGATTCTAAGTTCCCTTTCACCCCCAATCAAATTGTGCTAAAGGTATTTTGGTCGTAAAAATTCAGAAGAGCATCTCATGAAAGCAAATGGTGTAATTTCTGAAGACCATGTTAACAGAGGTGGATGCAAGGATGACATAGGGTCAACCAAGTAACTTGACGAACTCAATTAAAGACTTTTAAACTGGAGGAGCTCAGAGTAGAACTCAGACAAAGTCGAGGAGGTGAAAGTATAATTTCCCCCAAGGGGGCCCAACCCTCATAAGCTTAGGCAGACCCCGAGAATCCTGAATGTGGCTTGACCAATTAGCAGGTACCCAAACAATTTGCTTATGCCTCAAAAGCTCAAGCTAATCAAGTTGCAACTTTCAAGAAGTTTTTGATGTAGCATCTCGGGGCATCAAAGGGGTCAAGCTGGCATGTTACAAACCCTCTTGTCTTTCCTATTGATACCCTAACACATTTGCGTAGGGACAATTTAAATTAAATATTCCATTGACCCTTGACTAATTGTTTGCTCTCAACTCTTCATTAATTAGTTCTGCCTACCAACTTAACTTATTTAACTGATTAATCATGTTATTTTAACTAATAAATTAATCAACATTTGTCATATCAAAAACTAATACCATTTTGGTAACAGATCAGTACGGTTTCATACATAGCATACCATATCAAACCGATGGCGTACCAATCAAGTAGACCAAAAGGTTCCAACCCATGAACAGCACCAAATCAAACCAAACTTGATGATTCAACTCGGTTCAATACGCCAATACAAGGTCGGTATAGGCAGGTTGCCCTCCTACCGAATCAAGAGGACAAACCATTCCAATTGCGGGCCAGTTTAATTTGGTTTACCCCAAACCCTCTGGTTTAGGACAATTCCACTAACCCTAGAATCATGGTTTGTCATTTTGAACCGAACTTGGTGAAAAGTGGTGAACCGAACCAAACCGACCCCAAAAACGGGTCGGTTGTCGGTTGGTAGCTTCAATTTGGTTCACACCAGTTAACCCTTCATTTAAAACTCATTCACAAAGCTTTTAGAGTTCGAATGGTTTCATCTCTTCGAACTCTGTTATAACAAATCCTTGATTTCTAGCATCAATTAAGGATGACAGTCGATACACCATCTCCTCACTCCATCTCTCCCCATCCCGATCTCACAGTTCCTCCTCTCTCTTCTCCTTTGGTTCTTCCAATCACTTTGCTCTTCTAAAGCTGCTGACTAGGGTTCCGACTACCGTCGTGCTAAAGCTAAAGTTTTTTTGTGTCAATCAAGGACGACGATTAGTGAGCAGGTACGCACCTCCCTCTCTTCCGATCTCACCTTTCCTCCTCTCTCTCTTTTCCTCTTCAGTTCTTCTGATTGCTTCTCTACTCCTTTGGCTCCTTCCCCACTGCTCTGCTCCTTCGACTGCTCCTCTCCCCCTTTCTCTCCTCCTCCTCTACAGGTCAGTTTTTTCTTTTTCTTTCTTTCTCCTCTCTCTATTCTGCTACATCAATTTGTTGCAATTTGATACGGTACAGTTCGATGTCGTACCAAACCAGTCGCTAGCCCGTACGGGGTGCTGGTTTGGTTTGGCAAACCTTGCCTGGAACTAATATTATTGCATGACTCTAAAAATTGTCACCCTTATTAACATGTTATGCTATACTAAAATAAATCCTTGTATAAATGTAAATCTTTCCTTTCAATTATCCTTGACAAGTTGCTTAATTCCAACAAATTGATCGTTATTTCTTATTTGGCTATGTTGCCTCATGGATTCACTTACTTATGTTACTAATCATGTCATTTCAACTGATTAGTTGATATGATTGATTTATAGTACTAGTTAAAATGTCATGCTATACTAGCATCGATCCTCATATAAATTTAAAAGTATTTATTTTTGAATT
Source organism: Metroxylon sagu (assembly GCA_017589505.3). Classification (NCBI taxonomy): domain Eukaryota; kingdom Viridiplantae; phylum Streptophyta; class Magnoliopsida; order Arecales; family Arecaceae; genus Metroxylon; species Metroxylon sagu. The sequence continues at coordinate 383,045 of JACVBY030000463.1, read as the reverse complement.
AGCTTTATTTTTTTCTAATTTAGTTATAAATTTCTGATTTTCTTATAATTATATGTTCAATTAATATCTTTCTATATATTAAATATAAGGGATAAATACATTTTAGCCACCTGAGATAAATTCGATTTCACTTAGCTCACCCGTGGTTTGACTTGAGGTCAACTCCCATCTATGCCCCATTAGCTATTGTTACCCATCCGAAGGTTTAAAACACTTATGTTTGCCTTTTTTCACCATTTCGAAGAATGAAACCCTCTCATGCTGAACAAAATCCTCTCCTCCGACAAGAAAGATGCAAAAAATCTGACATGCAAGTCCATTTTCGTCCCCAACCTTCCAAACAAAGGAGCCTGTCCCTGGCAATATCGTGAATCTAACATGCTTTTTCTTCCATTTTTTGCCCTCTAGTCATCGCTTCACCAAATATGGCTGCACCACTGCTGCCATCCGATCCCTTTGTCTTTAGCATCTGGATCGTCTCACTCAACTACTACATGGCACCTCTGATCCCCGATCTTGACTTCTGCTATAGTACCTTCCATGGGAGAGATGTGGAGGAGGTTCCAGTTATAAGGATATATATGGCTCTACTCCAGCTTGACAGAAGACTTGCCTTCACATTCATTGGGTGGAAACACATCTGATTTCCAATGTTCTCATTGATCAACAATTGGGCAGCAGTTTTACATCTAAAGGGACGAAAAACTTGATTGATCTAACTCTTCAATGTCTGAATCCATCTGGAAGAGGATGGCTGAAGATGAGTTCTGTTGTCACAGAGCTTGATCAGATTCTGGAAACAGAGATGATGCTGACGGCAGTCATGGGTGATGGTACAGCCATAGTGACCCTAGGCAGCCAGTTGTTTACTTCTACAGGAAGAACAGAACAACCATCACTTGACAAACAGTCTCAGGCCTGACCTTATTCATCAATGGAACAATGGCTGCTTGTCTCATATAATACAAATCGATCTTATTCATCAATGAATCGTGATAATTGAAAAAAAAATTTGTGGTCAAAACTATTATGGTCCCCAATTGCACAAAAAATCTGACATATTGTAGCCTTGGATCGAAAAGAAACTGACTTCCAATCAAATTCATCAAATATTAAATCCCCTAAAACTGGATGGGAAAGAAACTCCAGCAAGCAGTGCAAGAAAAATCTACGAAGAACAATTAAAAATCCCTAATTTTAAGGCCTTATAAATCTCAAAATTCAAATTCAACCTTATCTCAAATCAAAGAACAATTTCTAAAGTGCAAACCCAATGTTGGTCAATCCAGTGAAAATTGACTACAAAGGATGCAAGAATCTATCGATTTTTCAAAGAAAATCTAGCAAAAATCGATCCTCCGATTGTCTTCTCCACCTTCTTTCACCATGTCCTTTCATCTTCGCCATTTCCTTGAATCATCACGAGCCCAATAAGTCAACTGAACCCTTAAGTGGGTAACAACAGCTAGCAACCACAACGGGAACTGACCTCAGGTGGGTAAAATGGCACATTTCAAACCATGGGTAGGCTAAATGAAAGCAAGCTATACCTTAGGTGGGTAAATTGTATTTATCTCCAAATATAGTAAGCTTAGTGGCAAGTCTGAGGCATACACTTACATTAGATCAATGTTGAAGTTTCATTGGATTGGAACTCTTTGGTAAAAGTGGCTTTGTATTATAACTTTATTAGTTTGTGCATTGGCTATCATAGGTCTACTCACACATTGTTTAGAAATTATATTCATTATTCAAAGTTTAAGTAGGATTATTTAGGCCAAGGATTGGCAAGGTTATGCTAAGTTTAGGAATGCATTTATGTGCATCACTTTGTACATCTTCTCGTTTTTTCTTTTCTAGTGAAGAATATCTTTGAATATAAGCGTCTGATTTAGATGGGTAAGTACCTGTTTCATATCTTCTAACTGCAGGCCATAGACTTCTCTTATAGGTCTTGTCTATCTATACAAGGACTTTATCCTAAAATATTAAATTTTACTCTAAAATTAATTCAATATATTTTTAATATTTTCACATTTTTAATCTGTTTACTATTTTGCTAGTTCTCTATTTTTTTTTTTTTGCATATGTTTAATTCTGAAAAATTTTTAGTTTATTACAGATTTTGAGCCCAAATCATTCAAGCTATATGCAAAAACAATGTTGTTATATTCTAACATGAGATCTGATAGATATATTTAACTTATATCATTTTCTAAAAGAGAAAAAAAAAAAAAATGAACTTTTTATCTTTACCTTTTAGAATTTTACTCAAATTATTCTCCTTCTTTTAATAGTTTCAAACCAAAAATTGAAATTAAAACTACAGAAAGCAATGTTAAAACTGAGGCCCTGTCAAAAATAAAAATTCAGCAATAGACCCTCTGCTCAGACAATTACCTTTTATTTAAACTGATTCATGCAAATACTAGTCTTATTCAATGCATGCAATCAGGAAACCTCCGTTTGTGGTCTTTTTTCATCATGACGGAATGTAAGGGTAAGAACATGTAAGGTAAGGTGAGGAAGAAGCACAACAATGCCCACATTGGTTAACTCAAGGCCCAACTACAGAAACCAAAAGAATGTGAGCCTGGATGTTATACAACATTAGGTTTGATATGGAGATGAGCCACTACCATGTAAAAATTTATAATAATACTCTGGATCATTTTTGTTTGTTTTTAAAGAATAGGATGGCCAACAAAAAACTTCAATTATTTAAAAGGTACCCAACTAATAAACAATTCACGAAGGTTTGTTAAGTTTGATCTGAAAGAACAACAGTTAGTACACATGTTATTCAGTTGAATTTCTTCATGCTACATGATACTGGAAGCAAAGGCCAAGCAAGAAAAGTAGTGACTTCTCTAAAATTAAAGATATAGACATATTAAGTCTGTATCATAAGTAATTGAATTAACGAAAAAACTGCTAATTTTCAAAATCAAGTTCCCAACGGATATGGCAATGTTTGTTTTATGGTCAATGAACAGTAAAGATTACAATGGTAAGAGCATGGCCAAAAGAAGCGTGTTTAAGTGTCACGTAAGTAACAGGCATGCTGGCTCTAATGCTTGAGTTGTGCACACAAGATGAACAAAGTTGATGAAATCACTGCGACTTACTTGCTCATACTAATGTTCGCATAAGAAATTCATGCAGTAGGCGTGAGAAAGCCTTTCCACAGAAATCATAAATGCCCAACAAACAGATATCATTGGAACTACAAAAGTGAAAGGGGAAGTTATAACAAGCTCTAGCATTGCATCAATCATAGAAAGAGCAAGCAACAAGTGTCAAGGGCTTCTTTGAGGAAACACTGGCACCACAACATATATCATGCCAATAAGCGGAACCAGTATGCGAGTCCCCACAAGGGAAGGCCTATTGAGTGGGAATTGGAAGGAGATAAAGAGATATAGATTTCTCCAGAGATACAATCTAGCTCTTACCAGGGGGTGAAAAAGAAACAGCAAAAAATTATAACATGATAACAAAACAATTAATATGCATTAAAAAAAAAAAAAAAAAAAAGACGCATGTCATATTTTTACTACCAAATATCCAAAAATTAAAAAGTTTACAAACCAAAAGAGAGAAATAAACAAGAAGATTATTATTATAAAAAAAAAAAAAACATAATAAAAAAACTAAGCAAATTTCTACAGGAATAGAAGGAGATCGAGCTCACTTGAAGTCGCACACTCGGAGATGCCCTCCATCCTTGCAAATGAAGCAGTAGTCCTCCGCTATCTCCTCCTTGTTCTTTTTAGACTTCCTCATCTCGTATCCTTTTGCCCCCTCCCGAAACGCACTAAAGACCACCACACGGACCTCAAAAAGATGCTCCCTTTCCCCCTCCCTTCTTCAGAACCAATCCAAAAAACGCATTCCCAACCCCACGCACACCACGAACCCACATTTCTCCCAATCCCTTCCAGCCCTCTTCTTGCATGCAAGAAATAAGCAAAGGATTGCTTCGAGAACAACTCCAAGGGCCAGAAACCAACCACTGCCCCCTCGAATTCGAGGAGGAAACCAATTGGGAATGCACCAAACCCCAATAAAAAAAAAAAACTCGCCTTCTCCTGGGCCCTTATTGCGCCCTCGTTTAAGCGGAAATTAGCCTTGCCTTTTATCAGATGCGATGGAAATTATTAAGAAAACAGTCCCTTGGCCTATCCGAATTTATGACATTGTCCACAATCTCATTACTTTCAGCCGTCCGATCGAGAAGAGATGGAGAGGATTCGACGTTATTTTGCATGCAATCTTTCGCAATAAATCCGGTGGGATCTTCACCGGAAAAAAAACCGTCGTTTTATGGATCGCTGTCCTCCGTGCGTTTCGGCGTCAGGGGTTGGGGAATGATTCCTACTGTTCATAGAAAAAATCTAGAGGACGGTCTCCAGACCGTTTGATCGAGAGCTGATGGCGCTGGTGCTGATGCGGAACATTAATTTTAACGTTACCTTCATGGGAGACACGGAGGGGACGCTATCATCTCCGTGAATATTTAATACCGAGAATTTTTTTTTCCTGGAAAGAGCAAAATAAAATAGATCTGCTCTTTTTTAAAAAAAATTCTTTATATTATATTATATTATTTATATATATATATATAAATAAATGGAGTTGGTTTAGAATATATTCAATTATAGCAAAATGTAAAATCCTATCAACTGCTCTATTCTTAGATATACACGAATACATTCTTTTCTATCTTTATATGAATAGATGAAGCTAAATTTCAATATATTCGATTGTAGTAAAATATATAAACTAATCATCTATTCTATTCTTAGATATATATGAATTCATTATATCTTTTTCATCTTTATATGAATATATAGAACTGGACTTTAATATATTTCATTATAGCAAAATGTAGAATCTGATCATCTGCTCTATTCTTAGATATAAACGGATCCATTTCATCTTTTTCATCTTTAAAATATGCGAATTATATCAATTCAAAGATGTAAAATACATTCAAATGTAGCCAAGCTTTTAACTATATATATATATATATTATTAAAATATTTTATCGAAATTTAGATATGGTGTGCTATGTGCATGCCCTTAATTCTATCATCTTTCTTCATCTTTTTCAGCATCACCTTCACTTTTATATAGGCACCAAATGATGGTACAAAGAAAAACGGAGAGATATAAAAGTGAAATCAATGGATACGTATACAACGCCTAAGCTCCATTTTTTTTTTTTAAAAAAAAAAAAAAAAAAAAAAAAAAGCTTGACTCAATTGGACAAGCTTAAGATGAAAAAGATTCGCTCAAGCCAACAATTGTTGGTCGTTTGGCATCCGTTTCATAAATGCTGGCCCTCATAAAAATAAAATAAGATGAATCATGGTCTAGTTCTTGAGGAGTTGGGCTAGGATGCAATTCAGCTTGTATGCAAGATTTTCAAGTCAAATATGATGCTCAACTTGTATCCAAATTAACATCAAGCATGAGAATTGGATTCAATTATACTTTTGTTTAAATTGAATCCAATTAATTAGCTGCCATGCAAAATTTAGATTTAGCCTATTTTGCACTCAAAATTCAAGTAACAAATTCGACAATCTGACCATTAAATCTTCTCTAATTAAAATGGTAAAGATACTAAAATAGTTTATGATGGGTGCACATTTATTATGCATGGATATGTTTACTTGTATAACATGAATCATCAAATATTTCAAGAATTCAAAACTTCTAGAGACTTGTTAATAAATAACAATTTAGCCTTTTTTGTGATGGATGGCTAAGATTTAATAAAAAGCCATAAAAAGGAAAAAAAAAAGTATTGAGGCAAATAATTAGGAATGATTAATAATTGGTGTAAGGTGCAATAATCTATCAAAATTAACAAGTTATAAAGAAGATGATAAGATGCATAGAGAATTTAAGGTACCAAAAAAAAAAAAGCTCCATCAAGTCTTAAGATACATCATACTAATAAATTAATAATAGACAAGCAATAATTGGAATGGTTATTTACGCTTTGAAAAAAAGGCAAAGTAGTACTTAACATTTTAGACTATCATATAAATATCTTATTAGAGAAATAAAAGAGACTTGCATATAAATATCTTATTAGAAAAATTTAAAATGGATTATGTTGGACGAGAAATAAATTATGGATAAAATGGATGCCTACTCAATAATTAACCAAAATAAGATTTTCATGTGATTTAGATGCGCCACCTCTGTAATAACGATTATCTAAAATAAAATATCCCGAAGGTCTATTACATTGCAATATTCCATGGCTATTACATATTTTATTAATTAATTTAATCCATACAACATTATAGTGTTATTTGCGCCCATTGTCTTTTTAAGTAGCTTATAAAGAGATATCTTTTCTTTGTTACCAAATTATTTGTCTAGAACCCATGTATTATTAATTTGGATAATATCTTAAACATGATTACCGGGAAACATATTTGTAGGCCATTAAGCATCTTTTGATGAGTATACTTAATTACCAACTTATCTTTATCCATTGTGATTGAATTTATTTTTGAACCATTCATTAAAGATCTAAGATCAATAAATGACTTTATTCGGAAAAGTAATCTTTCTTGGTTTTAATATTTTTGAAGACCCATGTGAGTGTACACTAGGATAGATTATATGCAGTTTTTTTTTTTTTTTTTCTCTCTCTATAGGAAACCTAAGAAGGGCTCGAACCAAGATCTTAGGAAATAGGGTTTGGAAATCAGCCATGTGAGCCTTTAGACTAAGCTTGAAAATAATTGGACAATATTAATATTATAATATTATAATAATATAGATATAATCCCTCCCACCAACCATTTCTTTTTTATTTTTTTCCTCTTTCTCTTTATTCCCCAAGCCCACCACATATTAAGAATGGTTAGTAAGATGCCAAATATAGAATCAAATAAGGAGGCCTTTCAACTTTACAAAAATGTAAATTAGAAGGAGGTAAAAACAAAAAATGGAGGTTCTTCATAAAAATAACAGTAACAAATAAAAATTATTGCAAGATTAAAATGAATGAGAAAAATGAACAAAAAGAAACTAAAAACAATAAAAGAAATGCAAGATTGGACATGGAGATAAAAATAAGAAAATTAAAAATGTTGTATGATCAAAGATGAATAAAAAAACATGAATAAGAAGTAAAATTATTGTTCTCAATAGATGTAAAAATTAAAAATTAAAATTTTGTAGGACTAAAAATGAGTAAGCGATATGAATAAAATCAATCAAAGTGCTAAACACAAATAAAAATTTAAAAATTATTGCAAAAGAAAATGAATACAATAGAAATTGAAATAAAAAATAAAAATGCTGCATGACCAAAGATGAATAGAAAACACGCATAGGAAACAAATTGAAGTTATCAATGGTTGTAAAAATTTAAAATTAAAATTCTGCAAGACTAAAAATGGAAAAGCAACTCAAATAAAAACAGTCACAAGTTAAAAAATGAATGGTTCAAAAAGATGAAAAAAAGATAGGAAAAAGCAATTCAAATTCAAAAAAATGAAAAAAAGATAGGAGTAACAAAATAATAATGGAAAAGCAACTCAAATAAAAACAGTAACAAGTTAAAAAATGAATAGTTCAAAAAAATAAAAAAAAATAGGAAAAAGCAATTCAAATTCAAAAAAATGAAAAAAAGATAGGAGTAACAAAATAATAATAAAAAAAAATGAAAAAACATAGGAGATAAATTAAAACGCGTGGTCGGCAGGATTCGAACCTGCGCGGGCAAAGCCCACATGATTTCTAGTCATGCCCGATAACCACTCCGGCACGACCACCATCGTAGCCTTTATTACAAAAGATTTAACCTTTCTTTGAGATCATCCACCATCCACTCTCAATTTCATCTGTTGATCCTGTCTTCTTTTGATGTCAAAGATTTTTGTGGGATATTTCTTGATTTTTTGACCCTTCTTTTACTGATACGCATCTCTCCTCCATAAAATAGAAAGCATCCAATAAGTTGATTCAAAAGGAGAAACAATTTCCCTATAAAAAAATTCAGGGAGAAACAAAGCTCCTCAATCTGTTAATGTTTCCATGCCATAACATTCTTCTCTTCCACTCAGAGCTACTAACATATAAAAACATATTTTATAACAATAACTAGCCAATTGATAAGTGATAAAAATAAGCGACTTGTACCGCATCTTAATTGATTAGGGCCATGACTCACTTGGAACAGAATCACAGTTCCCAAATATGGTACATGCTTCTTTTTTTCTTTTCTTTTTTTTTTTCTCAACGTAATAAAATGCAGGTGATGAATTGGTTTGATTAGAGGAGAAGAAGGGCCAAAGCTTCTAACTCTTCACGTAACAAACAATATTAATTCCTTTCTTCCATTTTCTCCCATCTACCTGTTTCATTGCTTGGAACTTTGTGATGAGAAGACTTATCTTATCTACCTGTTTCATTGCTTGGAACTTTGTGATGAGAAGACCTATCTTATCTACCTGTTTCATTGCTTGGAACTTTGTGATGAGAAGACTTATCTCATCCTTATCATCTTCATTGTGTTGGAACTTTGTGATGAGAAGACTTATCATCCCCATCGCCTTCATTGTGCTATGAACGTGAAGCTTGTGCAGCTAAAACCCTTGTGGTTGTGTATACATGCATAATATATGTATATTATTGTTATTTCGGTCAAGTGCATGGCAAGATTATATAACTCCTAATAGATTGGATCCTTTTAGAAGTTATATATATTTTATGGTGATATGTTTTGCCTTTCAACTAAGAGGTTTCACTTTCAGACAAAATAAAAAGAGAGTTTTTTTTTTTTTTTTTTTCGTTCAACTAATTTGGTATTGCAGGCTTGTTGCATCTTTGAGATGGTTTCTCTTTTACTCCAAGAGCTTGACCAAAACTGAACTCCCCTGCTTCCATCCTTTCTCTCGCACACTCTTCTCGATTTTGATTCTGTATTCAGCAAGCAACGCTTAGATTGGTCTCCTTAGTATACCAACCACCGGCTTCTTTCGCTCTTTTAGCTGTGCCGACCTTCACTTCTGCTCCCAATTTTTACTGTTATTACTCACCAATATTTCTCATGAATGAAATGCAAGATTAGTTTTAAATTTATTTTTTTTTAATCTATATAAGATCGATGACATTCAACTATTACGCATTTTATTATTTTTTTTTTCAAAAAAAGTCTTAATTCTAACACTCATTACGTCCAAAATCAGACAAAATGCATCATAGAATTTGCCTCTTCATTTTGGAATTTCTCACTGAACGCATTGGTGCAGGCATCACGTGTTAGAATTTATGAAATTCTTTTTGGTAAAAAATTATCACCCAAAATAATAGGATCATTCATATTGGATCATCAAAATAAAATTAAATATATATAAGCGGAAGCGTATTTGAGTTCATATCGATTGATTACTCTTTATAGTCTAGCGGTTGGCCTTCCCGATCAACACATCCATCCTTTAATTTCTCTCAGTATTTTCTCACTGATGATGAAATGTCAGAAAGAATGTCTCTATTCGTGCAATATGAAAATCATGACCACTATATATATAAATAACCTAATTTTATTTCTATTTTAGTTCATCATAAAAATAAAAATAATTTCTTGAGTTTCTACACATTAAAGGTCTACACATACATTAAATTTTAAATTACTAAATGCTTAATCGATTACTTTTTAATTAAATTTAAATTTATTTGATAATTTATAATATATAATTATTAACATAAAAGCTAAACGTTAAATTAATGATCCATCGGTACGATCAATTTATTCTTTTCTCTATCAAGTTTTGGATTTTCTGCTGACATCCGTGGGCCACCAACTACACTCCACATGTAATGCTGTACCTCTTGTTCCACCGCGACCGATTGATGTTCAGGTGCAACTAGCTTTGAAAGGTACGTAGACCATGGTTGCTGTCAGGTTTTTCTCTCCTTTTGGAAAGAGAAACATTTTTCTCAAAAGAATATTTCTAAAGTGTTCTGGGAAAAAGTTTTATTACGTCTAGTTGACAAAATATTTACATAAAAATAACTTTAAAAATATTATTTATTTAATTCAAAATAATTTTATATAAAATATACTAATTGGACTATGCTTCCATAAGAATAAAGTTTTTATTTTTTTTCTACAATAAATCATTTCAGATCTATTTTTATGCTGTTTTATTGACCTACTTTCATTACTTATATGTAATTAAATAAATTAAAATATATAAAATAAATAATTTATTTGTTATATTACATAATTAAAATTCATTTGTCCAATTAAAGAGACATGAGAGAGGAATAAGAAAAATATTTAAGGATAGTTTTAGTACTTTGGTATTAAAAGATTTTTTAGTGAGAAGGAAAAAAGAAACGGAACATAAATCCCATCTCTCTTATGATGTTTATTTTCTTATCTTTTAGCTGGGACTAGAATTCTAATTAGATTCAAATAGTGGTATTAGGAGCTACTTTCGTGACATTGTTTACTTTGCTAAGCCAACTAAGAGATCCTATATAAACACTCAATTTACCATCTAAGGAGTCATTTGGTTGAGAAAAAATAGAGGTGGAAATCTTTTCTATCCTTATTTCTTACTATTTGTTGGAAGATGCAAAAAAAAATTATGCCCAAGGCCCACATATATTTTCCTTCTTGGCATCGGAAAATAAATATTATGAGATAGGTTGTTTTTATTTTCCACCACTCTTTTTATCTCTCACTAGCAAAAATTTTAGCATTAAAAGACAAAGTTATCATTCTTTTTGTTATGTTATTGTTATAAACAAACTCCAGCAATGGTGAACGGTTCTCCCAAGCACCTTTTAGTTAAATGATGCATGCCCTCAGCATATCTTTTAATATTTGAATAGTTATTTTCGATTGTCCATCTGTTTGCTGATGAAAAACTATGCTAAAATTTAGTTTAGTACTTAAGGCTTTATGTAGGCTTTTCTAAACTTTTGATAAAGAGCGTTTCTACCTGACATGATGAACATCGAAACTCCATGAAGCTTAACAATCTCCTTGGCGTAAAATTTTACTGAATCCCCTTCCAAAATTAGATTTGAAAAACGAAATCTTTGAATGACAGTTTCCATACCACACTCTAGACAGCTCAACAATAGGTACTGACTTTGAATAAATTGGGATAACTATAGAAAATAATAACCGCTCAGCTAATCCTGAATAACAAACCCAGCACTTACTCTATCTATGTGAATAAACCTATCAAAATTTATTTTTAGGAAACCTGGCTAAGGGGGTACCTAAGAGACATATTTTGGACAATCGATAATGGACTATGAGATAGTACCCTAGGGACTAGGCACGCAATTAAAAGCATTATTCCTTGATTGGAGAAATTCAAGAGCATTACCAACAGCATGTTGGACTATAAAACACGGATTAAACAACTTCTTTTGAAAAAGATATTCATTTCAAGTTTTTCAAATCTATCATAAACAGTAGCAAGAAAAGGATTATAATACTTGTATCTCCGAATCTTATGGAGCTAGGAGAAGGAAACATTTCTAGCAGCACCTCACTAAATAGACCATATGAAATAAAATAGAGGAGCCACCCTATATATTTCCTTCCAAAATAAAGATGCATTACAAGGAAGAGAGTAGCAAGTCCAATCGTTAGAGAATTTATATTTAGAAAAAAGAATATTTGCATGAAACAATAACCACCCAGTAGAACATCCCAAAAGAGTTTTCCATCAAACAAAAATATTAGGAATTCCTAATCCTTCCTTCAGCTTTGACTTACATATTACATCCTAAGCTATTAGATGAAAGGACTTTCTACCACTGTCATGTCCTTAGAAAAAACACCGAATAATACAATTAAACCATACTAAAAAAACTTTTAGGTACCACGACATTTGAAACTAAATGAATGAGGATAGAAGCTAAAACTGACCTAATAAGTAGCATCTTTTCTGAAAAGGATAAATATTTTCATTTTCAAGCTTGCAACCGGTTCAAAACCCGATCCTTCGAATAAACCTTAGCATATTTCATCTTGAAACTTGTAAAAGGTACACCCAGATAATGACCCAACTTATCCTAGCTTTTTCAAGGTTGGAGCTATGGAAATTAGCATATGATTAGACCATTTTTGTAAATTATAGGATTTCAAATTTCCATATGGATAAAAAATAACAAGAGAGTTCTTTTTTTCCCTTAAAACTAATTTGGTATTGCTGGCTTGTTGCATCTTTGAGTTGGTTTGTCGTTTACTCCACGAGCTTGACCAATACCCCCACCTTTCATCTGGCCTTTTAAGCTTCATACCGGTGCTCTTCGAATGCTAGAAGTGATCTGTATAGAAATTTGGCACCAAACTTTGGTGGGTTGACATATGGTCAGGAGCTGGTAATAAAATATTCTCCGCCTCCAGTTGAACACACCTTGGTCTACATGGCAGTGACCATGAAGATGACACCAGGGCTTTTTTTAGTCGAAGGCAAGGTTGCTTCCTTGAACTATGCATGAAGTTATTACTTTTTAATGACTTAGATCTGTCAAGTTTCTACTCCCTGCATATTAAATCAAAATAATTGCATCGGCGTTGGCAGGTGAGACAAAGGAAAGACATCTTGATGAGAGTTTTAGTAACATGCATCATGTAATCTTGAGATCTGATAATATTTTTCAAACAAGAGCCCGTTTGAGGATTTACTACAAGCATACTGCTCTGATCTTTTAGAATAAAGTATATTTACAAGTTGGAACGAACTCGAAAATTCAGCATTTAAAGAAGCATAAGCGTTCAATATTACATATCCAGCAGCAACAAAGATGGATAAACTGATAACTTGAAACAAAGACATGGTCGGTGGTCCCATGTTTGCCTAGATTTTAAGCACAAGCAGTTCAGCACTTCCATTAGATTTATTTATCCAAGGTGGAGGAGTGAACAAACCTTGCATTTCAAGATCCAGTTTGTGATGGCTTTGTCTTTTCTGATATCTCATCGGTGGTGAACTTGAACTTAAACGATGGACTTGGTCTTGCACAGACAGGCTTGTAGATCTTGTCCTCCGCAACTTTTCTTTTCTCCTTCATTCTCCACCATCTCTCCACTTCTTCAGCAGTTCTGTCAGGCAGCCTGCGAGCTATCAGTTCCCACCTGATATTAAAAAGAAAAACAATAAATATATATATACATTTGAAGAACTCTTAAGAAATGATAAGAGGTCCATATGAATCACTTTTCCAATGTTAAAAGATTTTGTTTGTATCTTTTTCAGTGCATAAAGGATTCAGAGGCATATCAGCACATCCGGTGATGGCGATATTCTCATACCATGCCTCTTAAATCTTAAATTATTTGCACATTTAATGTTGAAAGGGAAAAGGAAAACTAAATCTCCAGATCTCATATATATATATATTATATCTTTATGATTCACCGGACCATGCCCTGTCTAGAAAACACATGGAGTGCCTTCTGTTTGTATGGGATGGATGCATACTTAACAAAGTAAAATGGACCTGTCTCTAATTTCTGCAAACCGAGTTCATTTTTTTTTTTTTCCCCCTCTTTTTTGTTTTTATTTCTTTCCTTGAAGGGTTTAAGGATAGCAAAGTAAAAAATCGAAAGATTAGTTCTAGTTACCTATCTCCAAGCAGGTGGTGGAGCCTTCTTATCAGGTCCTCTTCCTCTGGTGTTATGCCAGGCCATAGTTTCTCCTCCCCATGGCTTGCAGAGTCCAGCTCATGCATTTCTCCTGTTAATGCCATAAACCAAAAGATCACCCACATGTTTACGAAGGTTATTTTCCATTCCTTCTGTCAGCAAGAGCAGCAAGTGAAACACAAATGAACTACCAGTTGGAGATGTCAAAATTTTACAGAGAGCAGGTCCAGGTCGTCCTATGATTATGCTAGAGAAAGCTGAGAGTCTCTGAAACACTGCTGGTGCCTCGAAGTGGAATTCTAATATCCGAGTTTGGAAGAGAAACCGATATGAAAAACAACTGAACATGAGTGATGGAGAGAAAGTAGAAACCTCTTCCCATGAAGTGGAAAATAGCAAGTGAAATATGAACACAAGGCTATAGCAATTCTTTTCAAATGAACAACAATTTATCAGTGCTTTTTTTAATGGATGTTTTGCTGCCGGAAGAATCTACTAAAACTGATGATGGTTTAAGCAACTGGGGATGAGAAAGACAAAAAAAAAAAATCAACAGAACTACAGATGAAGTACAAAATACTCCCACATGTGCGGTGGGCAAGTCAAGAACTCAACTTACCTTCTGCTGCACCGGCATCAATACTGAACACCCCTGCTTCCATCCTCTCTCTGACACTCTCTCTCGATTTTAATAATGTATTCGGCAAGCAACCCTTCGCTTGGTCCCTTATATACCAACCACCGGCTTCTTTCGCTCTTCTAACCGTGCCGACCTTCACTTCTGCTCCCGATTTTTACTCTATTCTTCAGTACCATTATTTCTCACGATTGAAATGCAAGATTAGTTTTAAATTTTGTTTTAATCTACATAAGATCGATGATATTCAACTATTATATATATTTTTTATATTTAAAAAAAAGTTTTAATGATAACCACTCATTCTGTCGAAAATAAGACAAAAGCGCCGTAGACTTTGGGATCCCACACCGAACGCAATGCATCATGATCAATTTGTCGTTTTCTCTATTAATTGGATTTCTTGCTGATATCCGTAGGGCATCAGCTACCATGTACAGTTAAGGCTGCACCTCTTGCTCCATCTCGACCAATTGATGATCAAGTGCAACTAGTCATGAAAGGTACGTAGAGCACGGCTGTTGTCAGATTTTTCTTTCTCCTTTTGGACGAAATCGGGGCTGGTATTTTCTTGAGAAACATTTTTCTGAAAAAAATATTTCTAAATTTTTTTTTTAAAAAAAGTTTTGCACGATGAAGTAGGCTTTATTACGTCTAGTTCACAAAATATTTATATAAAAATAACTTTTTTTATTTAATTGAAGATAATTTTATACAAAATATACTAATTGGACTATAATTTCACAAGAATAAAGTTTTCAAGTTTTTTTTTTTTTTACAATGAATCATTTGAGATCCATTATCATGCTATTTTATTCTCATACTTTCATTGCCTATATGTAATTAAATAAATTAAAATATATAAAATAGATAATTTATTTATCATATTACATAAAATAGATAATTAAAATTTATTTATCCAATTAGAGAGACATAAGAGGGGAATAAAAAAATATTTAAGAATAATTTTGATACTTTAGCATTAAAATATTTTCTAGTAAGAAGGAAAAGAGAGCTAGAAAATAAATTTCACCTCTCTTATGATTTTTTATTTTCTTATCTTTTAGTTGGGACTAGAGTTCTAATTGCATTCAAATAGTGGTTTTAGGAGTTACTTTTTCAACAATGCCAATTTTGCAAGTCAACTAGGAGATCCTACGTAAACACTCAATCTAGCATCTAAGGGATAATTTGGTTGAGGACAAATAGAGGTAAAAAACTTTTTTATCTTTATTTTTTTACGATTGATTCGAGGATGGAGAAAAAAATTATGTATGAAGCTTACACATTTTTTTTTTTGGCATTGAAGAAATGGTATTTATTTTTTCACTCTTTTTATCTCTCACTAGCAAAAATTTTAGCATTAAAAGAGAAAACTATCATTCTTTTTTTTTTTTTTTTGACTAAAGTATATACTTAATTTTTGAACTTTGAGGGGTGCTATCTCGGCTTCTGAACTAGAAAAAATGCCAACGAAAGTTCATTTTTGGTTCAATTTAGTCCTTGCAATTAAAAAAAAAAAATGATGGTGCTCTTTTTACCGCTAAGGTGGCAGGCCTATGTGCTGGACCCGACCCCAGTCAATAAGACACGAACCCGATTGCCTCCAACACCTCCATGGAGGATCTGTGTCTGGTGCTGGCCCTGACCGGAGGTGGCCAAAAACTTTGCACCGGTGTCGAGGTGATTGCCGGCCATCCACAGTGCTAGTTGGTCGCTGATAAATAAGAACAACCAAATTACATGACTTCAAAGTTTGGGTGTAATAGCTTGCGATTTCTGTTCTGATTGCTGATAAATAAGAATGTGATCTAGCTTTAAATTCAAAGGACGTTATAGGGCTGACGTTCTATTTGTCTTCCATAGCTTTTCTTCCTCTTTTCATCTCTGAATACCTTACCTCTCCTTTCTGCTTTTTTTTTTTTTTTTTCTTTCTTTTTCTTCATGCTTTTCTTTTCTTTTCTTTTCTTTTCTTAAAGGATTTTTGTACCCGCTATCTCTCCACATCTAGTTGGCTGCAACTATTAGATATTTCTTTGTTCCCAGAATTATTGAAAATAAACGAGAGGCCCAACAGCAAGAAAACCAAAAAGAGAAGGGAGCAGAGATATAGCACTCGTGGAAACACAGGAGTTTGGCTGTTGTGGCAGTTACCATGTTGCATTTTTCTCTGATCGCACCACAAATCTATCCCTGCTTATAAATAAAGAACAAGAATGTCTCCTCTGCCCCCAACTTATCTACATGCAATCTATGTATCTAATTCTTTAATCTAATCTTGGAAAGAGGAGAGGTGGATGGGTTATGAGGGCAAAGAAAGGGTGAGTTTCTGATATAATATTCCAACCCCAACATCGATCCACCCTGTTCAGTGGTAGACGAGAGAAAACCGAGAAGAGGAATTAAAGGAGAACTTACCCCACTCCTTACTGACATGAAGGAGGGCACTGCACAATGCTCGAACAAATCCAAGCACATCTCCATCCCAGAATTCCCACTTGCCCCAACGAGCACTCTCTTTTCCTTGTACTCCTTGCCCTTCTTATACTCGCTGGAGTGCAACATGCTCTCCAACGCCGCTCTTCCTTCTAACTACGGCACCAGTGGCTCTGCATTCTCGTCCTCCATCACCTCCGACTCTCCTGGCTCATCAGCAGAAGAGTCTGATGGAGAGCAGCTGGACTCGGAGAGTGAGTCGCTCAGTCGCGATGGAGAATGGCTTTCGACTGTGGGAGGTGTGCCGGGCGGCGTGGGTGGAGGAGCTACGGCTGTTTGCACCGGCAGAGCTGCCGAACGGGGTTGAGAGCTCCGGATCTTGAGTCAAGATGCTCCATTACATTAAAAGAAGGAGAAAATGGGACCGTAAAATCCCATCTAAAGAGCTTTTTAGGATCTTCACGTATGCATTCTTTCTCATCACCTAGGCCGGTGCCCTCAACAAGAAAAATTATGACGTTAATTTTTTTTAATTAAAGAGATCAAAGTGAAATAAAATGATAATTTAAAATTATCATAGTTTAAGATTGTTTTCAAAATTCTTTTTGATACTTTAGAAATGAAAACGAACCATACCTCAAAATTCAAAGATTATAGGCATATTTTAATCTTTTTTTTTTAATTTCTTTCACATGTTCATCCATCTAATTCCATGTAATCTTTGTTAGAAGATTATTATAATTAAATTAATATTTTTTTTATATAAAATTATTTTTAATTAAATATATAATAATAATATTTTAAGTATTAATTTTTTTATATAAAATTTCTGTTAATTAAATAAATATATTTATACCAATTCCAAATATTGTTGAAGCTGTTTGGACACGGAGTGAGGGTCATAAAAGCGGGTGGATCGTGCATGCATGGCGCCGACCACGTTGTAGCCTCGCCATCACTGCTGGCTAACTTCTGTGGGGCCCTCAGATTCTGCCAATAGATCTTATCGTCTGGTAATAGATCATCTGATTGTGATGATAGATATCGCGATTTAGGTTGTTTCGCGAATGGTCCAATGTAAATAATTAAGTAAAATTCTAGCTATGCGACATAAAATATATCGCGTGAAAAGATAAAGTTAACGCCGCGGCTCCTATTCCCAGCTTAAATGCGACAGCATGGTCAAGCACTTTGAGATCGTTGGTCATCTTTCATAATCCACAGGATTTGACGAGTCGACAACGAAATTTAAAGAAGATCATGTCCAATCTAGAAATAAATGATTTAAAGTTTTTCTATTTTTTTTAAAAAAGTTTTTTTTTTTAAAAAAAAAAAAATTATAAAAAAATAAATAAATAAAGAAAAGAAAGAAAGCTCTACATCCTTTTGGGAAGATTACTTTCTGAGCGTCAGCCTAGATCAAATCATCAAAGAATAAAGGGAAATCTGTTATCCAACTTTTAGTCTCCCTATTGCACTGCCATGTTTGCAAAAAAGTCAACCACTTAATTTTCTTTCCTATAGATATGTTGATAATAAAATTTTAAAATTTTAAAAACTGTATTAATCAGAACACGAAGCCAGGGATGCCAACATGGTGTCCTGCTACATACTCAAGAGATCACAGTTGCTGAATCTCTTTCCAAAATTAGATTTGAAAATCAAAATCTTTAGATAGCAGTCTTCACAGAACATGAAGCCAGGGATGCCAACATGGTGTCCTGCTACATACCCAAGAGATCACAACTGCTGAATCTCTTTTCAAAATTAGATTTGAAAATCAAAATCTTTAGATGGCAGTCTTCACTCCTTACCACACTCCAAACAGCACAGTAATGAGTACTGACTTTGAGTAAATTGAGATAACTGCTGAAAATTATAACCGTCTAGGATGATGCTGAATAACAAACCCAGCACTCGCTTCATTTGTGTCGATAGACCTATTAAAATTTATCTTCAAAAAATCTGGCTGAGGGGGTACCCGAGAGACATTCTGGACAATCGACAATGGATTGTGAGATAGTACCCTAGGGACCAGGCACACAATTAAGAGTACTATTCCTTGATTGGAGAAATTCAAGAGTATTACCAACAACATGCTAGACTACATAGCATGATTAAACAACTTTCCTTAAAAAAGATACTTATTTTGAACTTTCCAAATTTACCATAAATAGTAGCAAGCAAAGGATTATAATATCTATCTTTGAATCTTGTGCAGCTGAGAAAAGGAAAGCCTATACTTGATGAGTTGAATTGAGACTCTAAAGCTTAAACTGCTACATGCTAGGCCAAACTTGGATAGATCCTTGACATTCAAAGAATAAATGATCAAATGATTCTATCTCCTGCTCACCACATTTGCAAATAGGAGACACTAATGATAGTCATGCTGCCAACAACTCAACTGTAGGTAGGCCATGCTGCCATAGCCTCCATAGAAAAAGAATAACTCTTTGATGACAATTCAGCTTTTAGATTCTCTGAGCTTTAAAATGTTGGCTACGACTTCACCCTCCCTATAAAAACACAGCTATCTCTTGCAATGGAATTGATGTTCGAATCCATTGGCCTAACACAGAATATCCCTTTGGTTTGTGCCATAAATAGGGCTCTTGAGAATTTCTTACACTAGACATTCAGGAAAGATAGATTTCAAGAGATTCTAGTTCCAAGTTTCTAATTCAGAGATGAGCTCCTTAATTGTTGAAATAGATTCCAGAACTTCAACATTGAATGGCATTGTTCTCCTGATTATGGGGGTAATAGAATATCATGGCTCAAAGGTAATATTTATAGCAACACCTGATCAAATAGAGTATATGAGATTACCACATAGTAGAGGATACACCCTACATATTGCCTTCCAACTAAAGATGCATTATAAGGAGGAGAGTAGCAAGCCCAATCACCAAAGAATTTATATTTAGAAAAAAGAATATGTGCACACAGGCAAGATGGATGAAGCAATAACCACCCAGCAGAATGTTGCAAAAGAGCCTCCCATCAAACAAAGATATTAGGAATTTCTAATCCTTCCTTTAGCTTTGACTTATAGATTACATCCTAAGTTATTGGATGAAAGGACCTCCTACCACTGTCATGTCTCTATAAAAAGAACCAAATAGTATGATCAAACCATACTAAAAAACTTTTAGGTATCACTACATTTGAAACTAAATGAATGGGGATAGAAACCAAAATTGACCTAATAAGTAGCACGTTTCTTGGAAAGGACAAATACCTCTATTTCTAGGCTTACAACCGATCCAAAATCCGATCCTTTAAATACTGAACCCAAGTATTCTTCAACTTGAAATAAGTAAGAGGTATACCTAAATAATGACCCAACTAATCTGCATGTCTGACACCTAAAACCCGAACCAATTTTCTAACTTTCCTTGGATGCATAAAAGGGCTCAATTGCACTATTGATTTGTAAAGGTTGATAGATTGACCAGATTGACTACAATACTTAGTAATAATATCCCTGAAAGCCGTGCAGTCTCTTTTCCTTGCAATAGACAACAAAAGGTAATCTTTAGCAAACGTAAGATGGCTACAGGAGCAACACCTCTACTTGAGATACATCCCTAAATTTTGCCTCATAATACTGCTTCAGAGATACCCCTCGTCATCATTTCTATACAAATAATAAAAAGGTATGGTGAGAGAGGGCAACCTTGTCATAGACTCGTCAAAGAAAAATAGAATTCTGAAGGAGATCTATTTATCAAGATAGCAACTCTGGGCCCATTATAGAACTACAAATCCACCCTATCATCTTAAAAGAAATTTAAGATGCTGCAACACCACTAAAAGATAGCTCCAGCTAACCCTATCATATGCTTTCTCCATATCCAGTTTCACTACCATCAAAGGCCTCGAATGGGGTGCTTTCATCAAAGAGTGAATAGCCTCTTTTGCCAAAAGAATGTTATCAGAAATACTTCTCTCCCTCATAAAAGTAGCCTACTTCTCAGACATCAAAGATGGTAGCATGGTCTGAATACGATTTGTAATTAGCTTTGTAGTAATCTTATAAACTGTAGTACACAGGCTTATAAGCCTAAACTTGGATGGAGACTTTGGATTCTAACATTTTGGGATGAGGATCACAAAGGTAGCCTTCCAGGCGCTTAGCATAATATTGTACCGAAAGAAATGCTGAATAGTTAAACAAACATCTTGCTTAATATATGGCCAAAATCTTTCAACGAAATTAGGAGAAAACCCATCAGAGCCTAGAGCCTTGTCTGGTGACATTGATTTTAGAGCCTCCAAATTTTTTCATTAGTGCACTTCCTGTACAAACAACATTGATCTTCCTTAGACAACTGATGAATCACAAACGAAAGATTTGGAGAAGAGCATAACACAGGAAAGGTCCATCTTCTAACAAAGTAATCCTGAATAACCCTTCTAATACCATCCTCATCCTCAACTTGCTAACCAGAACCATCCTCAATGCCCCTTATCCTATTCCTCCACCTTTAAACAATTAGATAATTGTGAAAAAACTTTGTATTTTGATCATCTGATTGAGGCCATTGTATCTTGGATCGTTGTCACCAAAAGATGTCAAAAATGAACAAGAGTTTATGACAAAGTTTAATGTCTTGTCCAAGTTTGCCTAAATTCACAAAGGTCAGACCCCCAACCAAATCTTCCATATGTTGCAATTCCTTAATTTCCTCCTCAGCACAAGATAACTTCTTAAATATATCACCCACACTATTCCTACTCCAAGACTTTAGAGCCCATTTGGTGTATCTCAATTTTTTTGATAACCTTATTATAGGTGATTCATCAGTTACTGAATTCTAAGACTGCTGGATGATAGGATAAGAAGCTAGGAGCTACAACCACTAATTCTCGAATCTAAATGGAATTGGTCGTGTACCTCATCCCTTCAAGTGAAGAAATAATGGGTAGTAGTTAGATTCTACTCTGGACAAGTGCTGAATAGAAGTCTTTAAAAAACGCTGGATCTAACAATTAGATGTAACAGTTTTATCCAATCGTTCCCACAATCGAGCACCAACAGACTTGTCGTTATACTAAGTATAATGTGACCTAGAGAAACCTAGATTGATAAGACCACCTTGTTGCAAAAAATCTCTAAATTCCCAACTTTCACATGAGTGCACAAATGAAAGACCACCATGCTTCTTAGCCCGAGAGAGAACACAACTAAAATCTTTAATAACCACCATAGGATGATTTAAAGAAATAACATTTATGAGTTTTGCCCATAAAAAATGTCTGTTAAGTGTATTTTTTATTGGCGTAAACCGTCACTAATATCTAAGGGCCACTATTTGAAGCTATAACAATACTATAGAAGCATTGATTTGATACATTAACAAAGTCAACATGTTCCAAATTCTTCCTCTAAACAACTATCAGGCCATCTAACAGACCATCATAATTGATATAGTTGGAATTCTATAAAGGTCCCATTCTTCAAGTTACTTTTTAATACTAAATCCATAAACAATCTAGCCTTTAGGACAATACAAATATTGATAGAATAAAGAGATAATAAATGTCTAATAGAAGGTAAAAAGTAGGGCTTACCAGCAACTCGACAATTCCATACTAAACATTGCATGATCAAAAATATAAAGAAGCTATAGCCTCCTTTGTGGACGTACTAGGCTTATCCTCCTCATGCCCCTTCACAAGCAAATGGGCCTCTCCCAGCCCATCATCCCCACTCAACCCATCATAATCAAAGATGCCCTTCTCCTCATCATTCGCAACCCTTCCAAAAACCCCCTCACCCTTGTTCCTCCCATCACCCATTCTATTCATGAAGGACCCCGACTACTGCATCCTCACCCCAGTTGCTGGACCAAGAGGTTAGGCATGGTCCTCCTTATCGATGCCTCATTCGCCACTATTGCTATTGCTTCTGACAATTCCAACATCACCACCACACCATCAAATGAGAATTCTTTCGCCAGTCTGCCTCCAGGTGCATTCCTTTTAATAAACTCTAAATATAGCTCACATTTTGGTTCCTTTCCTTGGCCATTGCTCAATATGCTTGTTGAGACAATGTCCTACGCTTGGGCTTATTGAGATCCACATGCCACCACTGCCTTCATCATCTCCAGAAAGCTTGAGTTCTTGCCCTTCTTCATTAGAGCAAAAATAGCAATCGATCCACTTAAAGAGGTGGAGTTCTTCCTCTCAAACTCTAACCCCTTCCCCTTCACAGCCGACCACACCTGGGTTATCTTCTTAGGTTTGCCTACCTTCGCCTTTAACTGATTAGGTCCAACTTAAAACTTCAATTCGGGGCTTGACCCTCTTGACTCTGAGTTTGAATGCTAGGCTTGCGATTGTTTCTCTTTAACCGGTTTATTACCTACTTGGCTTGCCCCTAGGCTTCCTGTTACTACCTTGGCTGGAGGTTGATCTTCCGAGATCATTGTATCCATTTCCACCATAGAATCCTCACCATCTGCATCTAGCTTATGCTCTAGAATCGCAAACCTAGAAGGCGACCCGATCGGCTTCCCTTCCATCAGTTGTCCTATCACAACATATTTTCCTTTCAAAGCAACATTTGAAATTTGAATATCTTCCTCCATATATTTTGAAACTGATGCCACATTGCCACCTTTGCTGCCTATGGTTTCGGTTGGAGAAGCTGATGGTACCTGACTTGGATGGCTCCCATCCCTCAAGTTTGACTGTGGGTTACGAGTTAACTCAGTATAAGAGTGCCTTCTACGAATTCCCCTACATCATCTAGGGGTTGGAGCAACCAGCCAAGGACCATATAACCAGTCCTCCTTAACATTACTAGGGAATGATTAAGCCAATGCTGCACCTGGACTCATTAACAGGTAGGATGATTCCATGCATCACCTCTAACCCCAGGATCTTCAATCTCCATAACTGTAGCAATATGTGAAGCCACCTCAAATTTACAATAGGCTACGACATGGCCAATCCTCCAACATGCATAACAGAACATAGGGATTAATTCGTAAGTGAAAATTTGTCATAGAGGTTCTTCGCCAGCCCCTCTCAAAAGATTCGTTCCTAGCATAAAAGGGTCCTCAATATTGATAGCCACACAAATCTTTGTAAAGTCCCAAAGGCACACACTTTTGGCCCAATTATCTAGCCACAACCATGTCCCTACCATAGCAGCAATCTCCAAAATTTTCTCCTTTACCCAAAACTCAATAAGGAGTTCCTCCATTCTCAGGCAAATGATAGCCTTCTAAATAGAAGGCTTTGAAGCCTTAAAGTTCAACCTCCAAGGTTTTAAAGCAAGAACATAACCTTCAACTATCCAGGGCCCTTTGGTTGAAACTTTAAATAGGCCTTCTTCATTCTAAAAATGAAAAATATAATGGTGTGAGACTACAGGAAAAACCTCAAAATCTCTTGCTAATTTTCATCGAAACCTCAAGGCACTAGTGATATATTCCAGATTAAATCTTCAACCTAAAACCCTTCTAATAAGCGCTAATTTCTACTTAGATCGGGCTTCGTATAAATCTTGTTATCAAACTACATAGCTTTCTTGAAATAAGATCTAAGTTTCTCAATCTTTGTATTTATGACTTGGCACATCCTGAAAAAAGGAGCCAATTGCATTACTACCAACACCCACGACTGGAAACCATCCTTCTCGGGTTGCTGACAACTAGAGGAGAGGCCACCTCTCCTTTTTCCATCGCTTTCTACTTTCATTACAAATGAGTATAATATTATATGGGGATCATTATTGGAGATAATAATATTTTTCTATGATTTTTTATTTTTTATTTTCATTTTTATGAACAATAAATCTTTGTAGTCAAGCTATAAAGGTTTTACAAGCAAGTTAGAAAGCGCATAAAAAATGAAACATGGTTGTCCAACTTTGCTTCTTTTTTTTTTTCCTTCATTCTCTAGAAATAAAGTGATAAAAAAAAAGCAATACCAAATAAATCTAGAATAAATTATTTACATAGAACTACTTTCAGCTCCATCATAGTTTTGATGCACCTCAATTTTATGGTTCTTTTTTTTTTTGATGAGAATAGGGAGGGAGCTCCCCTATTTATTAAATAAAATATCTACAAAGTCTAAATAAAATACAAAAGGGAAGAAAATAGAATTTACAAGATGAGAGGGTTAGGATACAATAAGGTTACTAAGTTTTTGATGGGCCTCTTGGTTAGGAATTTTGTTTGGTAGTAAAGCTCACGATTGAAAGGAGAATGGTATTTTATATGTTATAGATTGAAATGAGGAGGAAGAGGAAGGAGTGTTTGAGAACATCCTTGAGTTTTGCTCTCTCCAGATTTATCATCAAAATGAGAGTATGAGCTGGTCCATGCCAGCCTAAGCCTAATGGAGGGATGGATAAATCTTTTTCTTTAGAAGGACCATATAAGATGGAGATCTTAAGGCAAGGAGGAGATGTGAACCTTATTAGCAATGAAGAGCCAAAATCAAAGCATCATAGTGCACTCAAGCAACAGATGATAAATAAATTTTGGTGACTATCCATGAAAAAGGCACTTAGAGCTAATATTCCAATCTTTTTTTACTAATATATTCCTCATATGAAGTCAACCTTTTAGAGCAAGCCAGGCAAAATTTTTATTTTCTCAAGAATAGTAGCTTTCTAAATGGCTTTGTAGAAGGACCAGTGCACAAAATAAATATCATTCTTTGAGGGTCACTAGATCGGGAGGTCTTTTTAGTTCATAGGCTGAATAGAACACAAGAAGGATTGCAGCTCACTCCATCGAGAATCTTGAAGGTTAGTAAGAGGTCTTAGGAGTTTGATTGACCATATATATTTACTTTTGTTCCAGCTAGAAGAAATCGAGTATTGGCTCTACTACAGGCTTTAAAAAGATCTGGGAAGAGAAGATAAAGCAGCACATCCCCAATCCAAGGATCCTTTCAGAATCTGATTAAAGCTCCATCTACCAATTTGAAGGAGATATAGTTATAGAATCTACTTAATTCTTGGGGAATATCTTTTCACACCGTAGAAAGAGAAGCAGAAGATTTCGTAGACCTTAAGGCAAATTTTCTCCTAGAATAGTATACTTTATTAATAAGAATTTTCTAAGGAGCTAAAGCCTGGGAAGAGATTAATTTCTAGATCTATTTAGCAAGTAAGGCCTCGTTGAAGATTTTAAGATCTTTATTGCCCTAACCTTGCTCTTTCTTTGGACTTATAAATTACATTCTATTAGCTAATTTGCATCCTCTCCATAGGAAGGATCTTCTAAGACTATCAAACCTTAAGCGAACCCACCTTGAGCGAACCCACTTTGGAAGTTTGAAGGTCGACATATAGTAAGAAAAAAGGGCAGGTAGAATAACATTAATATAGACAAGATGGTTTTCAAAAGATAAGCATTTACCTTTTCAAGAAGCAAGTTTAGCTTGAATTCGATCTAAAAGAGAGAGCCAAGCTTGTTTAGGAAGAGTCTTATTGCTTAAAGGGAGATCAAGATAGATGAACGGGAAGGATTCCTTTTTACAATTTAGAATGGTGGCAAACTCGTCTTTGTCTCTATTACTAATGTTGAGGCTTATGATAGTACTTTTGGAGAAATTGACTTGAGACCTGAACAAGCTTTAAAACCAAGAAGGATGGCTTTTAGTGATAGAAAGGAGGAATGAGAGGTTATACAGAAGGTAAGCATATCATCTACAAAGTGAAAGCTAGGCAGATATCTGAAGCAAGCGTGCTTTTTTAATCCTTTCAATCATAGCCAATCTAGAGATCTTGTTAGAATCCTAGAGAGAACATTAGTAGCTAAAATGAAAAGGGAGGGAGAGATGGGGTCTCCTTGATGCAACTTTTTTTTACATTTTATGCATCTTCCAGGATTTCTGTTTAGAAGAGGGGCAATAGTGGCACTGGAAATAAAAGTATGGGTTCAATCCACCCATCCATCTTGGTTCTCATGCCAACATGGTCTCCAATCATAGTTTCCTGGTTTGGAATGTGATATAAATAAGAATTCTTTACAATATAGCTTGGCATATGTTGAGAAGGTGCCCACAAACTTGTCTATCAAGGAGAAGATATTAGAGTTCCAACCGATCAAGATACCTACCTCCTATAAAGCCAATTGCTTCAAAAGATTTAGTCGATAATTTTATTTCTTCCAATGGACTTCAAAATTCTAGTGGAGGACAAAGGAGGGGCAAAAGGAACTTTAGCAATGAGAGTTCCATCAGTTGGATGAGGATTATCTACAACCGAAAGGAGTTCGGCCACATAAGAAGAAGGCACCTGAAAAGAAGGGGCAACAGGAGGAGGGAGGCTATGGGAGGGAGGGCCACTCTCTTCTTCATCAAAGGAAGGTGAGGGAGGAAGAGCCAGCTGTGTACTCTGTCGGGGGCTGAGCCAATTTTTAATGAGGGGGGAGAAGCTTACTAGTGATCCATTTAGTTCGATTAGGGGCTAGCAGTTCAACTAGACCACATTGGGAGACTGCTTCGGAGTGCATCCGAATGAACTAGGGCTCAGCACGAAGGCCGATTTCAAGGAGATTGAGCCTAAAGGTCCAAAGGTACTAAGAGTCTGAAGAGAAAGAAGCTTGGTCGAGGCTAAAGCTGGTCGAGCCATCTTAAGGGAGTAAGAGCCAAGGGGCGATGAGATTGAATATTTCTCAGTACTTCTTGATAGTATGCAACTTTGTTAACAAAATTTTGAGCAAAGCTCAACAAAATTCACTAAGATAAGAAAATGAAGGAGAAATATAGGGCTATTGACATGTAACTTGATTTAAAAGATTTTACATATTAAGTCTTTAGTCCCATCAAATAAATCTCATCACGACAAAGAACCTTGCACATGAAGAGACAAAATCCTTGCTTCCATCGAATGGCCATTGCTATTACACAATGGGCTAACGTGTCTCATAAGATCACTAAAATTATATACCTTTTATTTCACTTGTTGAAATCCAGTTGCAATCTCTTGTAGGTTGTTACACCAGCACAATTTGCCACACACCAATCATTTTGTGCTAAACTTCACTCAGATTGTATTAAAACTATGAACCACATTTGTCTATGCCAAAGTATTTGTTTCACTAAATCATTTTGCACGACTTGTTTCCATGGCCCCATCCTTGATCTATTGCACAAGCTACTATTAGATAGTCAGGCATTTGGTGCATGATGATCTACTAAAGATCCCAGACAATTTTAATGAAGATAATAGTATCACTATATTTACTTGCACCTCATTGATCCTATGTGACAATAATGCTAAATCATTCTTACCTCAAGAATCACCATATAACCTAATGATTTTAAATCTACCATTGTGGATGAATATTCAAGGTTGATTTGCATAATGATCTTGAGCTGAGATTTAGAAGCCAAAATATTTCTCATTTATAGGAATTATGATGCTCGATAAAAAGTGGCCTTCATCATGTATTATATTATGATCAATAATATTGTAATATGACATAATGAAAACACAATAATATTATATTATAATATTTATATTATTATAATAAAAAATAATATAATAAATAATATTATAATATATTATTATATTATAGTACAATATTATAAAATTTATTATATTATAATATCATAACAAATAGTTTTATCGATTATAATATAGTAATATTAATAATATAATATTATGTTGTACTTTTTTTCAAATTTTTATAATATAGTGTAATTTATTATTAATTTATAATTAATGTATTGTATTGAATAATACTAAAACTTATTCCAAGAATTGTAATAAATAATATGAAATAAGAATAAAGTGTTATGTTGTTACAAAATATACTAAGAATAGTTTCAATATTATATAGCTAGTGATCCTAAATTGTCATGATATATCAATTATGCATACCTAATGATCGTTAATCACGCAAACATAGCTTATCAAATAAAGTGACCTTAGATTATCATAGATCAAATCATTTTGAAATACAGGTCACTAATGATCTAAGATTACTAAAATGAACTCACTTGGTTTGCCAAATACCTCCCAGAGAGATTAGACCAATTGTAGCGTTATTATTTTGAAATTATATAAAAATAATTTAATTTCTTAAATTTTCGATTCATATAATTACCCTAACTACTTATGTCTCTTTCATTTTTTTTGTCTTTTTGAAAGTTCTTAACATTCGTAAAAAATGAAGCTATTTTTATATGATATTAGAACAATAAATATTTAAATGATCCTAAGAGATATTTAATGGTATCTAATGATTCTAATCTAAATTTTTTATTTTAAAATATATTTTATATTTAAAATCTTTGATAGCAGAAATATGAAGCCATATATATATATAAAGAGATGATGGGTAGATTTGGTTATATTCGAATATAGTCAAATTTATATTTCGTCACCTTTCTCACCCTTAAATCTATACGAATCCTAAAACCCTTTTCTACTTTTTTAATCTTTAAGATCCATTAAATGTATGGATCCAAGAATGGAAGAGGTGATCGGATCTAAAATTGACTACATTCAAATGTAGCTATATATATATATATATATGTATGTATGTATATATATATATATGTATGTGTATATATATATATATATATATATATGTATGTATATACATGTATATAGAGGTAGACTTGGTTACATTCAAATATAGTCAAATTTAGGATCCAATTATTTTTTCTATTCTTAGATCCACATGGATTTCGAAATCATTCTATTTTTTTTTATTTTTAAAATTTATGAAATATGTGAATCAAAAAATTATGAAAGTAATTGAAATTAGACTTGGCTATATTTTGTTGTAGCCAAGTCTACCTCCTTTCTGTGTGCGCGCGGGGCGCACGTATGCTGATATATTTATTTCAAAAAAAGTTGAGAAAGTTGATTTTATTTATTTATTTATTTTATTTTTTTGAGAGACTGCATTTCTTCAACCTCTAATCATGACACACGTGCGAGACGCAAGGATGGCAGAGGACAAGCCGACGGAACTTGCCCGGTTTTTTCTGCTTTTCGCACGATCCCAACTGGATCGGCCGGCGGGTGACATTCATATTCCCAGATCCTTGCACCGAAATTGATCCTCAAACTCTGACAAAATTCACAGTTTAGATCATTATATTTTAAAAATATTACACTCACAATGTCTCATATATTAAAATTGATAAAATACCTATATAAAATAAATAACCATCCACATATTCGTAAAAGGATGTCGTATCGATTATTTTATTAACTGTAAAAAATTCAACGTAACAAAAATTAAAATGAATTTTTAGTGAAGGTGCGAGCACCAAAAGCATATTTTAGCCAAAAGAGAGGTCATCACCTCCCACAGGGCCACCAGCGTAAGAACCAAGTTGGCCAACGCCTCTGCGGTCCCATGCTCCCAAGATTGGGTTGGAATTTTGCCACGAAAAATTTGATTCTCTAATATGGATAGGATCACCAACAGGGAATTCTGTGACAATCGAACTATGCTTCACCAAAGATAAGGTGTGCTTCCCACCATTCCTAGTCAATCAGGGACCTCATCAGCGAGCGAGAGATAAATCCACTCGGCTTAACCAGACGCACGTTATGACCTCCTTTAATCGCACAAACCAGTATAATGCAGCAAGCAAACTTCCCAGCCTCAACATAAAATCTTGGATTGATTGTGATATAATCGTCAAATTAAGTCATGAAAATATCAAATTCGCATGGCATTCCAACGAGCCATTCGGATATATTTGTAGCCCTATAATCCATGTTGTAAAAGTGATGGATGATACCTGTGGTTCGAGTCACCAAGAGTCCAATGCCTTGGTACGCCATGGCAAGAATCAAAAGTGGCAGACTTATGGTATCCTCCCACTTATAATACACCACATACTCCATGAATTCAGTGACATCATTCCGAAAAGCAACAGAGATTTCTCACTGAAAATAACAGCATCCATCCCTGCCCCTTGATTCAAACTCCATCAATAACACGGTTTGGATTTTATCACAAATAGCTTACTCATGCACATGCTTTGCCAACACCTTTGGCGAGCAGGGATCTTTAATTAACAGACATAGTTACATAATAACCATAGCAGCATTGATGATTTCATCTAGTTAACTGCAACAGGGATCATTGCAAACATATGGTCAAAAAGAAAATTTATCTGAAATAAGACAAGTCTATATAACATGCATAAACTTTTAGATGCAGAGGCCTGCTGCATAACTTGAGAGAGAGAGAGAGAGAGAGAGAGAGAGCTGCACAGAGATGGAGCAAATCAGGGCTGCTTTCTGCTGACCACTGCAGAGCAGGTTTCTTCAGCACATCTGGTCTCACCAACTCATTGAAAGCCCACCACAGGCCATGGGGTCACACCAGCAGCTGGGAGTGAGGCTCTCATAATGGGAACACGCCTCACCACTGAGAATGCTTCATTGAGACGTGCAGCATGGATCTTGAACTGGGTTGCCTTCTGCAAAATTCAACACTCATCAGAGGAACACATCATTCAGGAGACCAACTGCTGAGCCATACAGTGGACTTTTGATCATTTTCCATTAGACTATCTTGTAGTGAAACACCAATGTATGCATATATCATAAAGCAGACAATTTTTTTTATTGGCAACGTTCTTTCTCTAGCAAAGGCTAACTCTGTTTCTCAGGCTCAATTTTAGATCATCAATTTACGCACCAGATGAGTTGCAGTACAGTGACAGAAAGCATACTGACAAGGTGGTGCTATGTGGCATTGTTCCCATTTTTTTCTAATTTCATAAATAAAAAAAATATATATTTTCTATTTTCTTAGAAATATAGACATGTTTGGCAGAGTTAATTATTTTTTAAATGTAAACATGGTTGTGGTTGCAACAATGGCAGAGGTGCTGTGGTGGTGGCGGTTTTTCATTTTTTTTGAAGGGGGGTGGTGGTGTTGGGGGGCGATGATGTGGCAAAGGTGCTGGTGGCTGCGGCTATAGCAATGGTTACATTGGTAGTGTTGGTGGCGGGGGAAGTAGAAGTGATTGTGGTGTTGAAGGGGCGCAATGATAGTACAGGTGATGATAAGGGCAATGGCTATTACTGATAAAAGTGATGGTGCTGAAGGCAATGGTCTAATATGAGTATTTTATTTTTGAAAATATTAAAAGCAAGGATTTTTTTGATTTTTATTTTTCAAATAAAAAATACTTTTAAAAAATAAAAATAGAAACAATTGCAAAGACATGTTTCTTGCCTTAGATTATATGTTTTTATTTTTAAAAATGAAAACCAATAAATAAAAGTGATGCTAAACAAGTCCTAAGTTATTCATAGGACAAAGTATCCAAGAACACCAACTTGTGAAGCAAAATCACACTAGGAAGTCGATAGTCTGAACCCCATTTTAATTTTCACAAATCTAATAGATTTAAGCACACAGCAGTGCAAATGAATTTTAATTTCAACACACAACAGTGTAAATCGGTTTTAGTTTCAAGTAAGTTTGCACAAAAGCCTTCTATGGTTCATGTAAAATAATCAAACTGTCAAAGCATGAAGCTGAAAACGATGCTCCAACAATTTCTGCTTACAATTCAAAGTGCAGGCGCACATGTAGAAAACAAAAGCAAAGACTTAGAAACATGACTTGGATGGATGTTTTGTCTAAATGATGTTTTCCATGTGGATCACCCAGATCTCTAGTCCTGCATAGCAGGATAAAGTATTCATGCTAAGGGTGAAATAGTAGGAAAAATCTTCTAACAAAGCCAATTTGTTCTTCATTCATTCATCATTCTTCAGTCTTGCACCCAAACAGACAAATACACAAGTTTGGGATTTATTGGCACTCAATTAAAAAAAAAATCATAAACAAGAAATCAATCAATGGCCATTTTTTGATTTGTTTTACTCCCTTTCATCTTGTCCAACTTCTAGTCAGCCAATCACAAAAATAATAGAACCTCTCTGACCTCATCCTGTCTCAATACTCAATTCTACTTCAAGTCCTGACTAGTTTTTCAGTAAAACTAGTAATTAAACTCTTCCATAATAAATCCCTTCTTTCTTTCTATTTCCACCTCTGTGTGGGTGTGTCTGAGTTAGGACCTAGAGAATGTCCCTCCTGAATCTATGGTATAATTCCTATTTGATATTTTTTATAGAACTCCTGCATACTTTTTTTTTTTTAAAAAATTTTATTTCACATGCATCACTTTCTTTTGTTCCTAAAATTTGGTGTGCACTGCTTGTAACTAAATATTGTATGCGTCCTTGCCAAGATTTCGTGCAATCCCCCTCTTCTGTGATCTCAGTGTCATGCATCAGTTCACATCCAGATTGTTCATCATCTGCTAACACGATACTATATAATATGTATCCAAAAGTTCTTTATGCTTCCAAACTTTGTTACATGCTTTCTAAGTTAATCAAATTGAACTAATGTCAATGTGCACACTAAATGTGGGAAAGCAAATAATAGATGAGTAGCCTAAGTGATAATGTAATAAACAATGATTATCTAGATGGCAGTTTTAATGTTTACTAAGATTAGACACACAGTAAAAAAAGGAACAAGATTTTGCACTAACAATATGATTCTATCGCTATTTCCAGCACTTTAGTTAAAATTATTTACTAAATCAGGAAAACATTGGAAGAACAAGGTAGAAATTGGAAGAACAAATGGCAGACAAAGGCACAAAGTGTATATTTAGCCATTCTTGTTATCACTCATCATGTTCCACAACAATCCCAACATGGAAAACAGTTATCATAAACATTTCTATTAGAAAGAGGAGTATGAATCTCTGAAATACTATGGCCATATAAAAATATAAGATAAGCAGAAGCAGCAAAAGAAATGCATAGGTCTCCAAAAGTGAAAAGTCCCCCACCTACTCATAATTAGAATTTTTAATTAATTAAATAATTAAAGTATTTAAAAAAATAAAAAATATGAATTGTTTAAATATTTATTATATTTAAATATTTATTGTATTTTTAAATTTATTATCTACCAAAAAATACTACCATTATGAATATTTTTATTATATTTAATTACTATATTTTTATTTGAAATAGTTTAAAAATACTGACCAAATATGTGCTTCGATGCACAGCCTGAATACTGTAGTCAGCTTTTAAAACATTATTAATAACCAATAGATTTGAAACAGCAATGTTATTAGAGACTAGCAAGGAATATACCAGAAAGAAAACTAGTTTTGACATGACAACAAAGTTCTGCTGTCTTCCCCACTATGCATTTTAATTATAGGTGTACTGTTATGGACTATTTTTGACATTATTTGCCTAAATGGTATCACTTGACAGCCTCCTACCAACTTACTCAGCCTCAATGACAATTTAGAGAGACATCATGTTCTAAGCATATGCCCCCCTTAGCAAATCCTTCTACCCATTTCGGTTGGAACACAAGGGTGATGGCTTTTTGCCATATCCGCTCGAATACCCAACAAGCTATGTTGAACGATTTGAAGGACCTTTTAAAAAAGGAAAAAGAAAGTTAGACCGTCTGGACACATGATAATTAATGTAATATATAAATCCCAAATTTAAGGCAGTGAGCTGACTAACTAAATTTCAAAAGAATTAATCTACATGATTTAAATCTTAACATTCAAGATAAATGGGGAAAAAACGGAGATATATGAATCTATTTAATGTGATTCATATAGAACTGTCAAACCCTAACAATAAAATCTTCAAGAAGATTTAGCACTCATTCATAAAATAGAAATCAGAAGAGGATGAAGGATATGCATCTAAACATGCATGTATTACATGGTTTGTCCAAAGATGGTTCATTATATGTTGACTCATTTGTTTTTATTTCGTGGAGATGTGATACCAGAAGATGGTCAATTAAGATGCAAATCTGGATAAAGATCAGGTGCACAAATCGTCTAGATCACCTGCAGATCCACAACTTGCCTCTTGCAACTTCCCTAGCTAAACAGGTTCTTACAAATTATTAATTGCATGGCCCATTATATTCAACAGAACCTACATATAGTGAAACCAAAGGCAAGATCATTATAATCTGAATCTCTCATGTCTCGGCTGCGAAGAAGTCCGCACTCCTCCCTCATCTTAAGAGATTCTTTTTTCAAAGTAATGCAGCTTGACATTTGATAAGATCTACAGAAGATGCTCAGATCTAAAACTATTTTAGACCTCTGCTAATGTTTAAAATGTCAATTCTGCATCGGAACTGATGTTACAAGATTACAGTGGAAAATGAAAATCATTTGAGACGGGTATCATGCAAAGAGTTACACCCCTTCAGTCACCTGTATCAGATTTAAGTCTGATGGAATTTGAATATGTATGTGGTCCTTGCTCCATATCAGATTTCTCCATCGATTAATCTTCATCCCATTAAGGCTACTATCTAATAGCCACTAATAATTAGTTCATCTAGCTTTCTGTGGAGGATTTTATTAATATGAGAAGATCACTTCATTTGAACATATCTTTTGCAGTCATGAGGCATAAATTTGATCAGAATTGAACTTCGTCTAGTAAAATTGGCTGCTTGATATGTAAAAAGGGTCATTATCCTCAATTATATGACTTAGTCATATAGATGCATAATTAGCTAAACTGTAAATTCTAGAAACAGCAGCTTTAGTTGTGAGTTGGAAGATAGATAATAGTTCTCTGACTTGGATTCATTTTATGAATTCCTTTTCATGTAAATATTTTCTCACTAGTTACACAGCTGTCAAGTTTTTTTTAACCTCTCATAAAGTGAGTGTATGCCAAATCTTTTATTCCTAAAGCTTCTCAAGGCTTTCGTGGTTCTTCCTTCTAACCTGTAGAATTCTCGGGTGTAATTGCTTGCATATATTTGGATTCATAATGCATACAGACACATAGTCTGTGATATGCAAATTGTCAACCAAGTATAAATCAAGAAATAAATGCATACAAACACATACATACATACATACATAAATGAGAAGGCTCACTAAAACAAGAAACATCATGATGAGACACATTTAAAGGATAACCATGCTAGACCAAAAGAACGTACTAGATAACTTAGCCTGCCCTCATTTCCTGATAATAGTATTGATACCTTAAATTTCTCCATTGCTAATGATTCATTGGTCAACATCTATCTGGCATCCCCAAAATATTTAATGCAGAAATGTCCTTTATTTCAGATTCAATGTTTTTGATGCACACCAAAGGCTCCAATGATATAGAAAGGACCAGTACACCATGTAACATTGGGATGATCAAAAAATGACCTTATTCACACTCTTAAAAGGAATTACAAATGAACCTCTAATGTACACCTGCAACATCTAAGGCATGCAAGAAGGTCCAACAAGAGACTAGTGGAGATCTAGTATGAGGTGTTCACAGTTTCCCATCAACATTCAGTCAAAGTATGGGCCAACGAATCAAAGCTACAACCTAATCCAAGATGTCAATAATCAAAAGAGAAGACTGATAAGACAGTAAAAGTCTGAATTGGTTTCCATCTCTTTTGGCACAAATGCACCTTGAGTGACCATACTGAGAAGACATCCTAGGTCCATCTCCATACACATGAATTCCCTTTCCATGGTGTAGGTCCTCCAAATAAACAAAAAGTTGCATCACTTTGATGATAGATAAGAACAGTGTACAAACTTAATTATGATGAACTGCTATTAAAAGAAAGCTACCAATGTGATTGAGAAAACATTTGTCCCCAGATCATCCATGCAGCTACAATTTGATACAAGATCCATTTCAACTTGAAATACATAACTTTTATGTACCAAGGTGACGACCAGTAGTTTACTACGAAAAAGATAGCATTCCTGCTAAGATTTAGTAATGTCTGGCTGATCTGTCATTGAGCTATCATGTAGCTCTACTATTAAAAAAATGAAAAGAGATCATTCATGACAAAAGACATTCTAGTGCTTACATAGATGAAATATTGCCTCTACCATGAAGGATCCTGACCATAAACAAATGAACATGGGCCTCTACGGCCACTGCCCATATGAAACTTGTGTGTCATGTGAAACAGCAGCTGGCATATGCTGCATTTTTGGCACACGGACATGTCACACATTAATTTCAAGTTTATTAGCTAAACAAAATTTTAAAAAGTCATAATTAGGAAATTTCCAGCAAACACAGTAAATAAAATTGACGTGCAAATTTCCAGTAATATCAGAAATAAAATAAAGAAAACAAAATTCATGAGGACAAATTTTATCAATTAATATTTTTAAATAATTTCCAGGAAAAGTGATAAGAACAGCATATTGTTGGCTCAAAACTTTCAGTGTCTTAATCTCATTTAGAAAATCGCAAGCAAATTATAAGTTTACCCAGAATCAATAACCAAAAAATTAAAAAAAAAAAAAAAGAAGAACCATTTTTTGTGATAAATTAAAGAGAACAAATAATCAATCTGATATAATAAAGCATATAGATAAGTAATTCACTCACCTTGTCGTCAATGCTGACCTTGAGTGGAATGCTTCGGCTCTTGTGCTTCATCTCATACAATCTCCTTCCCAGGATCACAAACCCCAAAATCGCAGCAGCTATCGAGATCGACCAAACCGGTTTAGCCCTAAAAACGCAGAATTTTAGGAGGTCCAGCGGCAGCTTCCACCATACGATCGGCCTCTTCACTTCTCCATTAATCGAGACATTTTCCGAACCGACTCTCTTCTCCACCGTCCCCGCCGATGCATCAGATTCCATTTCGCCGGGCTTCTCCTTGCTCATCTCACCTTCTCCAATCTCCCCAATCCCTCCAAAGCTCGCATCTTGCTTAGCCTCCTCCCCATCGGAACTCTGATGCCCATATTCGATCCCTTCAAACCCCAATACAAACCTCGAATCCCCGGCAAGGCCAAGCTCCCCCTTTTCGCTATCAAGCTGCGACCTTGGGCCATCCGAGGACTCATCCGACCAAAAACCGCCAAAATCCCTCTTGCCAAGTTGGTTCTTTTCCGTCATCGCAAAAGAGTCGGATTCGGGGTCGACCCAGCTAGGGTTATCGGAGTCGGCGAGGCCCTCCTCGTCGCTGTTCCCTCCTGGCAAGGCGGCCCTTTTCGGGTACCGCACGTCTGAGTCCAGGGCGAAGTAGTCGGACTTGATGGCTCCGCCGTCGTCGGAGTCGGCCTCCAACTCCCCGAAAGGCTTCAAATTTTCGGCGGTGGCGGCCACATCGGAGCTCTGGAGGAGCTCCCAGTCCTGAAAGTCGACGGGCACTTCCATGGCGACCTATGAGAAGATCAGGAAGAGGCACAGGACTCAGAGTCTGGAGAGGAAAGAAGGAAATTTGGCGTTATAGATGCGAAGCCTGAGAGCGTAAAGGAGAAAGGAAAGCGTAAAGGGGCCGTCTTTGAGGCTCCGAGTCCAGCGCAATAAAGAGGAGGAGGGAGCCTGGAGTTTTATCCGCAATATAGCGCGAGATGGATACGAGTTGATGCCGAGGGCTGTGGCTCATGATAATTCCATTAGTTTGTTTGGTATGCAAAATCTATGGTTTTGTCGGGTTTTGTTTAACTTGGTTTCGTCCGATGGAGGAGAGATTTTGGCTGCAGGATCCTGCGGATTTGATGATGGTTTGAGATCGTGGGATGCCAACTTTGCTCGGTTTTCAATTATTGGAGTCTCTATGCACTTGAGTCACGCCTAAATGCAAGTCTTTTCAGAGGCTCAGACGTTTGTTTTTTAATTCTCTCTTTTTTTTTTGTCTGTTTTGTTTTTTGTGGGAGGGGTGGTGGTGTGTGGTTGGTTTGAAACGAGAAGCTGGAGAGATTGGCGGGGGTCGTTGACTGCTAGCCTTTCCTTTTTTTTTTTTTCTTTTTTTCACGAAAAATATTAAAGTTTCATTTAAAATGCTTTATCCCGTGGTAGATTCCCAGCATTCTTGGCATGGCCCAATAGTTGTGAATGCATGCACTCTAGGATTTTTTTTCATTATATAAAGGGAAGGTATCAAATTAGTACATATTTTTTTAATAATTGGCTTTGTATGGTAACATATTTTTGATGGTAACACATGCGCTTTAAGATTTGTTTATGTTACAGGGAAGGCATCAAGTTAATTTTTTTGAATATTTGGCTCTTCTTTGAAAGGGTGTAATCTTATAATTTAATGCAGAACAATTTTTCTCAAGAGGCCAATATAATTTTGATAGTTTTAAAATAAATTATTGAACTAATAGATTTGTATTATAATTTTTATTTTATTAGAATGGAATGTGGGCAAACTCAACCGTAATGATTGATAAAATAAAGAATTTAAAATAATTATGATCCTTTCGAGGAAATTATACGTTCAGACAATCATTTTGAAAAGATTAGATTTTCTGATAATCAAAACTTTGAGAGACTTGAGCCTTTAAAAAAAAAAGCCAGAAAAGATAGAGTTGAAATTCTAATTATTCAAGAAAAACCTAATACAATTACATCAAGAAAATCTCTCAATGAAACTAATTCATAACTAAGAATATATATTAATAATTGAGATTAAAAATTTTCTTAATAAGTACATCCCTTCAAATCAATGAAATCTTATAAAGGAATCTCCAAAATTAGGGAATTCTATTAGTTTGATTCATCGATGGCATGGTTTTGGATTGGATTTCCAATGTAATACCAGGAAAGAGTAAAGGTTAGATTTTTTAACCATGGGCCCACCATTTCATCTATCCCAAGCCAAAAAAATATGGGATTATCAATCCTATCCCACCCCTTTTGTTTGTGAATCTAATAGGATGGAATTGCTAATCCCATCCTATCTCATTCCAATCTCATTGTGGTCTAAATGTGCCCTTACAGCCTATTTGGAACCATTAAAAACTATAGAATTGAAATTTTAATTTCGTAGTTTTAATGATTCCAGTGTTTGAAATGAAACAAAACTATAGTATTAGAATTTCAAATCCTTAAAATTTATAATCAAAAATCCTATCAAAGTGATCAGATTTAAAAGAGAGTTGAATTGAAATTGATGGGACTCATGATAAAATATTTGTATTCTTCAAAAATATCCATCAAACTAAAATGATATACCTCCTAAACCCTTGATCAAAATACTCTAACTTTGTTTGCTCCTTGTGTCTCTTGCATGATGTCAATCTCAAGCTTATCTAATGCCACACACATCTTCTCATCTCTATTAGGTTATCAGTCACTGCTAAGGTTCGGATCTCTAATTTTCTACCTCTAGTGGCTCATAAAATCACTTTTTTTTTATTACTTTTATCTTTTTTTTTTGGTATAAGAAAATTGTCATCTTTTTATATGAACTTCTTACACGTTTACTATTATCTATGTTTGTTGTTTTGAATCATTAAAGCCTAAGTTTTTTATCTTATAAACTTTTTATCTTTCAAAATTATTATTTTCTTATATATTAAGGGTAACATGATAAAATTATTTTTTGAATTCTATTTCCATCTTAGTTCCAAACAAAACAATTGGAATTCAATTCCATAATTTTATACTTTATTTCAAATACGAGAAGTAAAATTCCAATTCCGATGGAAATCATTAAAACAATGGAATCCTAATTCCATTTTTATCAAAACCGGTTCCAAACAAGTTGTTAATAATTTTTATTTTAAAGAAAGTTTTAAATCTCTCGGGATGAGATGTTCTAGTTTTTAATTTCTCCATGAAAAAAAATATCTTACTGTTATCCTTTTTTTAATAGCTATCTCATTAGAGCATTTCAATAGAGAAATAGCATCTCTCCCTTTTTTTGTTTTCTTTATTATTCTATTATGTTTTTTCTTTTGTTTTTCTTTATTTTTCTTCTTCTTTCTTTCCTTGTTCTTTTTCTTGTTCTTCTCCCTCTCTCTTTATTCATTCATTTATTTCTTTCCTACTTTATTTATTTTAAATTTTTTGTTTTCTTATCTTCTTCCTTTTCTCTCTTTCTTCTATTTCATCTTCTTCATTTTCCTTCCTCTTTTCTTCCTTACTTTTATTTTCCTTTTTCTCTCTTTCTTTTTTTTTCTCTTCTTTATTTTTCTTATTTCCTTTCTATTTTTTCTTATATATTCTTTTCTTCTTCCTTCCTCTGTTTCTATCTCTCTCTCTCTTTTTTTTTTTTCCTTTTGTTTTCTTTCTTTCCTTATTCTTTCCTTCTTTTATTCCATTCTTCTTTTGCATTCTTCTTTCCTTTTATGGATGGATTCATCCTTGATTTCATGTACAAGTTATGAGGTAAAGTTTCAACTAAGTTATTTTTCATTCATGCTAGAACTAAAAAAATGTATAAGGATCTTCATGAATTTTATTGACATTTTCATAAGCTCTACTAGTAACATGATCAATAAAGACATGAACTATCTTACATATTAAAGTGCAACTTGGCAAGATCAAAGATAGTGAAGAAATATTAGTAAAAAAAAAAAGAAATAAGAATCATAAAATAATGCAACCTAGGAGATGTGGAGAAATATGATATCAAGTAACCTTAGTGTTAAGCTAAAAGGAATAAGATCTTTCTTGCCACAATTCCAAAAGTAGCCATTTTAAAGCAATCACAACCTCTAAATTAGTAAGAGTAACATGAAAATGATAATTTTCTTTTGTAGTGGAAAAAAGAAAAATAATCTACAATCTATCACAAATATTTCTTTCAAAACCCAAGTCTAATTAAACTTTTTAATTTATTTTCGAAATCTTAAGACTCTAATTTCTAAGTCATGGATCTTTGATCCAGATTGCGCAACCCTTGCAACTTTAAGGGATTGGGTTTTGATTCCATTTGTGTATGTTCTTATTTTGATCACTAGTTGTATTTGGCTTGAGTGATTGAAATGGGTATAATATAAGGATAGAACTTAAGTGCTGTTCTATACCTATAGTTAACTGGTTATAATCTTCTCTCTCCTATTTTTTTAAACCACTTAAGTCACCACCTCAACCCCATATGATGAAAAAGTAGGAGAGAGATAAAATGTAATCGAATGGCCCACTGGTATAGGACTGTATCTAAGTTTGGTCTATAATATAAAGTGAGAAGTAACTCTACCATCTCAAGAGGAAAGTTGAAAAAAGAAAAAAAAATAGTGAAACATTTAGGTTCAATTTCAATAGACTCAAGGTAGCATTGACTCCTTTTTAAGAAAACTAAGACCATATTTGGATGCTCATCAAAGGATGGATCAAATAAAATTATCTCATTAACAAATAAAACATCATTCAAAAAATAATAGATAAACTTAGACGAAAGGAAGAGAAAGGTACAAACCTAAACAAGTTCAATTAGGCTCTGTTTTTTATTGTAAAAATTTTATAAAAAAGTTGGTTGCTTCGATCAAAAAAAGTCAAAAAAATAAGTTGCATTTCAAAATTATTATTTATCTATTAAATTAGAAATAACACTTAATTATCTGAAAGATATCTAAATTAGTTTCTCATAGATTAGCTAAAATATTTTTTTATCTTTCTCAAATATTCCAGTATGATCATGATTCTTCCTTCCATTAGTACTTCTTGATTCTTCCTTTCCTTTGCCTTTTACTCTCGATGTATTTTGGAAAGAAAAAGTAAAAAGATAATATTTATAAAAAATTTTATAGTTGAAATAAAAATATCCTTCTATGATAGAATTTATGCTTTATAAAGGGATATAATGCTGTTATTTATTAGTAAATAATAACTATGAAATTTTTTATTTTAAAAAATAAAATTTGTATATGATTAATATATATATCGAAAGTATGTTTAAAAATATAATTCAATAAGAAAAAATTAAG
Source organism: Metroxylon sagu (assembly GCA_017589505.3). Classification (NCBI taxonomy): domain Eukaryota; kingdom Viridiplantae; phylum Streptophyta; class Magnoliopsida; order Arecales; family Arecaceae; genus Metroxylon; species Metroxylon sagu. The sequence goes on along the minus strand of JACVBY030000463.1, from coordinate 340,602 downwards.
ATTCAATCATAAAAAGATAGTATATAATTAGTATGCAAATTAGGTCTGATAGTATAAAGGATATTATGGAAAGATGAATAAATTTTAGCAATTTATCTGAAAAAATTATAATGTAAAAGAATATGGATAACACATAGTAGATCATTTTCTATGTATAAAAGAATATAAGTAAATATTTTCTCATCTAAGTGTTGCTTGGGTAACACTTATTTGAAAAAATATGAATTTTCAGTAACTTTAATATCTATCAAAGAATGAGGTCTTAGAAGTAAAGTAAAATCACTTTGACCAAGTAGAGCACATACACTCTCTCTTGCCCCCTTTTCACTTGTTCATAGCTTTATATTATAAAAATAATAACCAAAATGAGAAATAAATTATTAGAGTGTGAATATTAATAAATAAACATTTAAAGGGTGATTTGCTTTTCGAATCCAAAATAATATCTTCATATCTTCACAAAAATATACTTTGGGTCCTCAAACTTTCACCTAAAACTCATTTTGATTTTCAAATTTTTATTGTTACAGTTTAATCCCTCATATTTTAAAAGAAGATAATTATACCAGAAGGACATAAACTTATTTAAAATTTTTAATTAAGTCCTTATACATTTTTTTTTTCTATCGAGTATTATAACTCATGCAAGTTTTTCAACCAAGTATATTTTTTTACGACCGTTAATGATCATTTGATAGGATAGAACGCATAATGATCATTAATAATAACTTAAGTATATGTTTTTAATTAAATATATGAACTTATAAATTTTTTCAATTAGGTACAGCGACTCATAAAAGTTTTTCAATCAAATACAGAGAATATGAGTAGTGAAATTATAAGGGATATCTATTAATACCTTTTTAATGTCTAGCTTTATGTGGTAGAGCCTGATAGCCTTTGTAGAGTCACGTGACCTTTGGAAGAGGATACAATTTTTTTGTTAAGAAATGTGCTAATAATGCATCAAAAATTCTATAACATAAAAAAAAAAAAATGTGTTTGAAGTATAATTTCCTCATTAATTTATTTATTATTAGTTAAATAATTAAAAAATCACTATTTTGCTGCTTAACTTTTCTTTCGTACATATGATTTTTTTAGGCACAAATAGATAATAATATTTCTTCGTTAGGTTATTACATATAAAATTTTATATATAAAAATTTTTGATTCATTGCTTTGTCATGCATTTACAAAAAAAACGCTACCTAAATTTAAATAAGTATACTTAATTAAAAATTTTATGTGTTGATATACTCGATTGAAAAATTTTTACAAATTGTTATACTTAATTAAAAAAATATATATACTCAACTCATCGTTGATGATCGTTAAATGGTCTGTTAAGTCATCATTGGCGGCTATTTAAAATATACTTAATTAAAAGATTTATATAAAAAAATAAAAAATTAATTAAAATTTTAAATAAGTTCATGGTGAACTTATTCTTTTTAAAAATATTATACTTTCCATAACAAGATTATTTAAAATTGATAAAATAACCGACATATTACCTAATAAATTAATCTATATATTTTTATTAAAATAATATATTAATTATTTTATTAATTTTTATTTATTATATGTAATAAGATGTAAGGAACTAATATTCTTTAAATATTAGAGTTGAAATCGGAGCAGTCCAAAGTTCCAGAACACGCTGAATTTTGAATGAAAGATCGGAGATCAGAAATATATTTTAGCCTCCAATTTTCTTCCGCCGGCGACCTTCGAGTTCGTAGGGCGTGGGTTTCTGCTGTTTTTAGGTAAGGCTGTGACGCCTCTCGCTCGGAAAAAAACGGTCGTCTCCGACGACTCTTGCCACCCAGCCGTCGGTTTACGCTATTTACGATATCGTGTCCATTGCTCCGCTCGTATCGCAGCAAAACTCGAAGGCACGCCGATACTTTCCACGAAGATCTTCCACGCGAATCCACATCTTAATTAATTAATTAATTAATTATAAGAAAACGGAATCGGTTTATCAATTTGGAGTATCACAGAGAATCCATTTAAGATTTGCGGCCTTTATTGCTACTTGGTTTGATAGGGGTGGCTACCGAACAAATTAAATAAATTAGTATAATTGCAATAATATTAGTGCATGAATGATTTATTAACGTTTGGAACCATAATTGCCAACCTAATTTTAAGGTGCAGATATAAAGGATGTAGTATTATATTTACATACAAAAATAAAATAAAATTTAGGTATAATTCGCTACATAAAATATAACACATATATATATAGTAATTTCATTTATTTAGTGACATAAAATAGCTATCATGAAATAAAAAATTCTTAGCATCGATTAATCATTCTTAATCACCAACAATGATATTTTTATAATTTATCAGAAATTTATCATTGATCTCTGATTTAAGTGATCTAAAATATATTACGAAGCTAACTCTATATTGAATATTATAAATATAGATTTAATTAAAAAAATTTAATTATATTATATATATATATATATATATATATATATATTTAAATTTAATTTAATTTAATTATATTTTAATTTAAAGTAAACTAGATAAAATAGCTGAATCTCATCCATACAATGAGTTAAACTAGAGCAACCAAGTCCTCTCATTCTCTCTTGGTCAAACCAAGCATTAACCATTGGCCCATAGCTTCGAGTTAAATTTTTTAGCCCATGGTTATTTCCAAAGCTCTCCCCACAAGAGAAAACGTATAAGTGAAGGTGGCCAAGGCTCCCTTGTTGACCAGGAATTTTGCATCACAACCTAAAATCATCAAGAGAGAGCGAGAGCCATCCGAGAAGAAATCCCATTCCATGAAACGCTGGGGAGAGAGTCCTCGCCTCGCCAAACTTCTCACCATAGAGGTTGGCAGCTGGTATCTCATTGGATCAAGACTGAAGGCGAAAGATAGAATTGAATATTTCAGGGAATCGATCAATAACTGGGATCTGCTGACCTCGGTTGCTTGGCATTCTGGATAGAGACCCCAGCCGTTCGTTTGGAATTTCTGTTGGCTGCCGGCGCCCACTGAAGGAAGGAAGGAAGGAAGGAAGGAAGTGTGCCTCTTGGAAATTAAGGAAGCCACCGCTAGGATATTTAAATATTTTTGAGGAGGCGTTTTGTCTCCCCTAAAGTTTATTAAATAACAAAAATTCTGATGATGCCGCAGTGTAAGATCAGTGTAGCTCATCAGCAGGATGGATGATGGGGATATTGGTCAGAATATATTAGTGAGCTTAGCAGCAAGGTCCTAGATGTCTGCTAGGGTAACTTATAGGGTAACTTATGTGGCAAAGGATAGATGATAAGGGCCATAGAGAAAGAAAAGGAAGAAAACGAATTTAGTTGTATTTTTGTTCTTGAACAAGTTTCTTTTTTTTTTTTTTTAAGACTGATTTGTGACATCTTGATATAGGTCTGTATCTTATGATGGAACTGCACAGATCGCTTGAATTGTGAAACCCATGTGTTTCACCATGTTGATCACCTTCTTGGATGGAACATCATGGAGCATCGCAAGCTACAAACTCTGCAACTAAGCATCTAACCTATTGAATACATACCTCATACTCATATTTTTGATGTATGCCTTTAAAATATCTTGTCGATCGTACCAACAATATGTTGATGTAGACTAAATTGTCTTATATCAATTTATTGGATGTTGAAAAACCCTTTATCATTAAATATTATGATTGTTACTAATGATGTTGTTATGAATTGACTTATGTTAGTTATCATCTCCCTAGTTAGCAATAAATATTTTAGTTTCAAATATGGGATTGTTTATCTAAGTATTATATAACTATATTATAACTAAGTCTTTTCTCATCTTCTACAAATAACAATATATATATATGATGCAATAGTAATCACCTTATCTCAATCATTGCAATGATATATTGTTATTTTAATAATTTATTTATAATAATATTTTAAACATGATATATATATATATATATATTAACATTGAATGCTATTAGTTTTGATTATCTCTTCTCTTCTCTTATGGAATTGATCCAGATTTACAATTTTGATCTCTATGGCCGTTCGGTGCCAAAATGAATATGGCTTTGTGACTACTAAAAATTCAAGGCAAGGAAGCGATGCCCAATTTCAACTCACCATGGTAGCTAAATTTCAACTCTAGCGGTGCGACTAAACCATGGTAGCTAATGGGCATGGATAAATGTGTGGACCGCAAAAATGTAAACGAGTTGGGTTTCTATTGATCCCTCTATATATTTCGTGAAGTGCATTAGCTTTTTTAACTCCAAACAAACAAACAAATGATAAATAGAAGAAGAAGGATGATGTGAACCTCTCGGTGCTCGGCCAATGGGTGGCCAAATTATAGCCCAACTTACGCTCGAACGAGAGAAAGCCAGGTCCAACAACAGCGAAAGGATTGTCAAAGCAAAAAAAATCAAATAATAATATAAAGAAGAGATTGAAATCTTTTCTTATTTGAAAGTCTCATAAAATATAAGTAAAAAAAAAAAGGGTAAGATTTTATATTTAATCAAATATATTATATATTTAATCCTTATTTGATTAAATGGTTAAATGAATGAAAGTGTAGAAATGAGTTATAAATTTAATATGATAAATATATTCTTATTTATTAAAATAAAATTTTTATTTTATTTAAGTTTATTTTTTAAGATTAAAAATCTAGACGAATTAAAAAAAAAAATCTTGTTGCTTGCCCAAGTACGCAAAGCCATCGAGCAGGCCGCAAAGCCATTACCAATTTTTGATGAAGTAACTTACACATATCTCTTGGATGCTAAAGATGCTCAATAGCATGTACTTGTAGCTAAAGCAACATGTCCTACTGTAATGCCTCAAGCCCATATGTTGGGCCAATTAACTCCGTTAGTACGTTGAAATCACGTGGCCCAAAAAAAACTTGAGTGGAAGTTAATGGGTAGTAAGTGGACTTGAGTTATAAGCACATGCCACAAGTAGTTAATGGGTAGCAAGTGAACTTGAGTTATAAGCACACGCCACAAGTTAGCCAATCCTGGTGACTCAATGCCATAACATAGCGGGACTCTACTACCATTCTATGGGTAGCTCTTTCCTCAATTTTCACACATTCGAATCGGCTTTGATGTCATTGGGTAGCTCTTTCCTTAATTTTCACACATTCGAATCAAACGAGCCAAAACCACGTGAGTTAAAAGCTTGAGTGGACGTTAATGAGTAGTAAGTGGACTTGAGTTATAAGCACATAACACTTTCTTTTTCATCCAATGTGGGACTAAATTTAGGGTATCACAATCTTTCAACGTCTTCATCACACACCACAAGCTAGCCAGAATCTATCAGAATCTACCTGTGTAGCACCACGCCATGATGGAACTCTACCACTATCACATAGGTACTCCTTTTCTCATACTCACCAACTTCCGTACAATCAGGTCGGCTCAGATACCATTTGTAACACCCCAAATAATATGGTGAATGATGCTTGATTTATATTTTTGTTTTTTAAAGGTAAATAAAAAAATAATAATAAGATCTACTATATCTTTTACTTACAAACCTCTTGATTCAGGGCATATTTAGGAGAAGGGTTTTGAGGAGAATGAATGAGAAAGTAAAGGGTTTCTAATACTCTTTCAAACCTTTTGGCAATAATTTTTAACCTTTCCATGAAGGGTTTGCAGAGTTTTGGTTTATTTTTCTTTATTTAACCAAATAAAAATAAGGTTTAGAACTCCTCTTTCTCTTCTATGATTTATAAGACTTTTGAATAATGAAGAGGTTTCAATCCTATCTTTACCTTCTTTTTCTTTATCTTTCTTTACTTTAAAAAAAAATCTTTCTTCCTTTTCTTTGTAACTTCCAAACATATTATGAGGGTTAAGAATTATTATCATTGAGGGATTTGAAAGGATGTTGAAATTCTCATAAATTCTTTCTTTCTCCACTTAAAAAACTTTCAAATAAGGATAATCCAATACTTTTCTTTACTTTTTCCTCCTTTCTCCTTAAAACCCCTCTCTTAAAACGAAAGCTCTAACCATCATTGAAATTTAAACTGTTGGCACCATCAAGACTTCACAATCTCCTGGAATAGCCTAATAACATTCTAGTACTTGTACTCCAGGCATTCACCATCTGGAGATTAATGCTCGTTGCCAAATTTAAATCTCAAATTTTGGCTTTTTTTTTTAAAAAAATATCATTCAAAATTTGTTGCCAAATTTTGGTAACATTCAACATTTTCTGAGCTTCCTTTATCTCATGTGCTTCTCTTGTGCCCAACTTTTAGATTTGAATGGTGGGTATGCTGATCTTATTCTTCTCTGGGGCATGCAAATATAACTCTCCAATCCTCATCTCTACGCATAGATGAAGGCTCAAGAGTTTGTCAGATTCAATCTCCTAGATTACGCTTTCATTTTTTTAAAATTTCCCTTGGGTATGTATTGTTGTTATATGATAGCAATCTTTTTAAATCCTATTTGGAGAACTGTTGGTTTTAGTCATTGAAAAACAATCATCTCACATAGTTGATAGCAAACAGGTGTTTTTAGTAATCAATATATATATATATATATATTAATGATGAATGCAGTCCGGCCTTGCATTGGAATTGAATTATCATGCAAGCAGCAACCTTTCATCCAAGTAGAAAGTTACATGCCAGACTCTACGCATATAATAGCATTGGCCATTGGATATCTCAGCACCTAACATTTTTTTGAGGTAAGCCTGAACAGCAAAGCAAGGTATGATTTCTAGTCAATCCTAGAAATGATTTAGGAATGTATGTGAAACCTCTTAATGTTGAGTAATGAGGAAAGCATGAAATTTATGCATTGACTAAAAGGTTTCTTCAACCAGCCGGTGCTTGGCTAAATGATTCATATTTATTATTTGACGAAACTTAGGACTTCAAAAGAGCATTTAGATGCTGGATAACGATTTCCATTCTGGAACCTGGATTGAAATGTCTTATTGGAAGGGGCTGTCTTGTTTAGATGTAATCCTTTAGGATTGCAGATTGTATCCTTTTATTTCTTCTAATCCACTCCATCTACCTTAAAAATAAAATGATACAAAGGTAATGGCAACTTAGGACCTCATCTAAAAAGACTAGCCTGAAAGTATTATTTAAGCTCCTTGATCTTATATAAGTATTCTATATTGTCTTAATAAGTAGTCATCGAATATTTTTTTCTCATCAAGCTTTCAAGCCTTAGCATCCTCGTCAAATTAGGGTTCATATCTAAATCTATCTTCAAATCTAATCATAAGCACATAAAGTCTATTTATAGTGTTCCTTAATTTATATGCTAATACTATTTACAATGACTCAAAATCACATATAAAAAGGTTAGTCTAAAAATATTATTTAAATTTTTTGATCTTCTATAAATACATAGTCGATGTTTGATCAAGAACAGCATAACTCTCACAAAGGTATTTTGAGTTTTAAGTATCAAGTTAAGGTCATTGCTCCATTGAATGTCTTAAATTAGGTTTTTAGTCGAATCATCTTTAGAACGTAACAATGCAATTGATGATCTAATCAAGGATTTGATGAATACACTGTGAGTCAAGACCTAGAAGGGTGGTGGCAGGTGGGGTGACAGTTTAGCAAGCCAGAGATGAGCTTCTAGAGACAAACAAAGGTCTTAACCACCGCAATCTTTGGTATTAGGTAAGAATCAGCCCATAAATATATTAAGGTGTGGCCTCTGTGAGAATGAGATCTTTGGACTTCCATATCCCATAAATTTGGAGAAGGAAGAATCTCATGGTCATTCTCTCACTAAAATGACAAGCAAAGACAAGAGTAGACTGCACCAAATATCAAATTGGGTCTCTTTTTATTTAAAATCCAGTACAAACAAAGGCATTACAAGGTTGGCCTTAACCTATTTTAAGGAAGGGAACAATTCTGATGGGATGCCATCAACTGTTCTAACAACCAGTTAAAGTGGATACAAGTAGGACAAGAGGCCCAGTTTTAATCATCAGTTTCAAACAGGTGTGGCTCTTAGACAGTTTAGGGTTTGTTTTATTGGCAAGGTCTTTATGTGAGGTGGGGTGGGAAGATATCATTTTCTTGGTGGACCATAGCTAAAGGAGCTCAATATTTTAAGTTGGGGACTGGTCTTGTAGGTTTTGAGAAGACAAATACCTCTCATTCTATAGTTCAAAACCTCTCACATCTTATGCTAAGAAGAGATGTTTCAGAGGTAATGCCATGGAATGGGCCAGCTGCTGTTGGGATGGTGTAGAAAGGGTGTGTCTGCTTTCTACGAACAGTCCCCTTTTTTTCACTTTTATTTTCATAAAAAAATAGAAAATATTTGTGAAAATTATTCAGTGATTGAAATGAAAATATTTTTTTTAGAAAACAAAATTCCAAAATGATTGGAACCTAAGAACAATTTAAAAATATTTTCACTGTTTTCATCAAAAAAAAAAAAAAAAAAAAAAAAGAAGCAAAAGCTAGAAAACTTAAAAACACAAGAATGGATGGTCATTTTTTTATTTTTTCTCCATCCTTTTAAAAAGCATTGTTTATAATGAAAATATAAAAAATAAAAAATATTTTTTACTTACGAAAAGCATTTTTTAGATATAAAATGTAGATTATGAAAACTATTTTTAAAAAATAAAAATATTCTCAAAAATCAAACATAGTCTAATATTTGAAAAGAATTTATCATGAATCAGATTAACTGCTATTACTTTAGACAAGGGAGGAAAAGAAGAGAGCATGGCAGGCATCTAGATACTTTGAAAAGATATAGACAAAGTGCATGGATCACAACTAATTTGGCTGTTGGCATTTAGTTGCTGAAGGTTGTGGCTAACTTTTCAACTAATGCTGGCTTTTCTTGGTAGCATGCATTAATAAGTTTGCCCTGGAAAATTAACAAGAAAAATGAGACTTGGTGTAGCTTCTAGCAAGATAGATTAATTCAAATTTGGGTGGCCTGTGTTGGAAACTATTGACTCTAGTCTCTGAATCTTTAAGCTGTTGGGAATTCTTCTTTTTTGCCATATAAAATCTTTCAGAGCTCTAAGGATGCATGACTCGTGAGTTTTGAGTTGCCATGGAGATATGGTGCAGTATAATATGAGAATATGAGAACGAGAGATTTAGGAATTTATGTTTGGGCCAAGCAGAGGGCATTGATTTGGATTGGTAGTCAGCCTGGCGTTCCAAAACAGGGAGGAAGATGGATATACCTTGCCACGCTCCAACCCATTAACTGGGTTAAACATATGATACGGCTGCATAATTTTTAGATAAAATTCTTAAAATTATGTAAGATCCATTAATCTATAATTTATAATTCATACAAAAATTAAAATGTACAAAATAACTAATATATTTATATTCATTTAAAGTTTAAATTATATAATACAATGTCATTAGTGCCAGATAACCTAAGAATTATTATTCTTCTGCTCCTCACTCTAGTCCAACTATGATAACCTGAAGCTAAGCTTCATATGTACAAAATAAAAAGGAGATACAATGAGACTTAGCTCAGTAAGAATCCCCTATATCACAGTGTAATATATCATTATAGTAAACATCATATATCAACATGAATATGAATAATGATGGCCATATCTCAAATCAACAAGTAAACTATATCCATTAAAATATATCTGATAGCAGCAACATTATTACTTAACTTATAATTAATAATAATTTACATCATCGTAATAATCATTATCATCTACTAATATTCAAATACATTAAGACGTTAAATAGCAATTTATTCAGTTTCATCATTTTGTATCTGGATAGGCACTGGACTAATCAATGTCATGTTCAGCCCATAGCAGGCTTACAAGTCTAGCCGCACTCTAGCCTATGATGGCAACTAAATCTATCCGTGCTTCAGCCCATGATGACAATCAAATCTAGCTGCGCTCCAACTCTTAATAGTAACCCAATCATGACTCATCTAGTGTCTGCCATTAGCCATTCTACTATGTATTCTTAATATTTATGAAATTAATTTTTTGTTAATTACATGAATATGTAATTCATCATAATAATCCTATCATAAGTAATATGAGATCCAATGCATGCACAGATAATTTATAATTTTTTTAATTCAAGCATAATTCTATCATGATCAACATCACATGTATACATAACATGCATTGTAATAAATATGAGGTGGTTTATGGTGGAAGAGGGGTCTTCAAAAGATTTCTCACGAAGAGGAGGGAAGGGCTGGCTTTGTCACCAAGCCTTCCAATCATTTCTACTCAACGCTTCGTCTTCTTAGCTTCCAGGGATAACGCCTCTACTCACGAAGGCAAGCCAAAAAGCCACAGGAGTTATTGGGAAGAAATCATGAGCAACTGATAGTGATGGAAACAGAGCACAAGCCAGAGGCATAGATGAAGCATGGCAAGCAATTGATCAAAGTTGTGCCTCAAGTGAGCAAGTAAGGGGTGGAGGGCTCCAAAAATCACTAGGCACTGAATAGCCGAACAAACTTCTCCGAGAGCTCCCCTCTTGAAATCAAAGGTGGAGAGATGAACATAAAAGGGGGATACAAATTCAAGCAATTTTTAATTGAAGACTTCTCATAAATATATCCTGATAGTAATGATAGAAATCAATAGAATGAATTTTCTCATCTTGCTTGAGACGAATACAATTCATTGAAAAAAAATGAACGAGATGTTATGAACTTAAACCAAAAATCAAACACTCCTATGAACTAGGCAAACATGGGCTCACAGTGGCTAGCCAATGATCACTGACTCTGCCTTAGATGTAATTAAATATGGTTCATCTTAGAATGAGCAACAAATTAAGTGAACAAGTAGCGATGGTCATGAAAACCCAATCACAAATCTCAGCATGCTGCTAGGTGGCATCCCATTATAGCAAGTGAAGCTTTGCTATCTCCATGGAGGAGATAAAATATATGGCATACATTCAAATGGTAAGACATAGCTTAGATTTTTTTTTTTTTTTTTTTTCCTTTACTTTTTTTCCTTTTGTAACCATTTGCTCTAGTGAAGCACCAGATCCGGTGGAAGATAGGCATAGCTTAGAATTGTCAACGAGTCAGTTGCGTTATTTTAATGGAACTTGGGATCTAAAAATATATGCTACAGTTTGATGAATGCCACTCCAGTCTGCATGTTGACATATCTTTGTTGAGCTCTTGTGCCAAGGAGATGCCTGAAGTTCAATTCAAAATGAAGGCACTCCAACCATTATATCTTCTCAACATAAATATTACCTATGGTGATTGATGTATGATAGAAAGCTTTGTCAAAGAATCACTTCTTTTCCATCACAGGAACCTCTTTGGCTAAGGCCTAGGTTATGGGAATCCTTGTAGTCATGGTGCCATTCACTTTCCATACAAGCCACAAGACTTTGAAACATGGTTGTCAAACCTTTAGGTGGCAAGAGAGGAATATGGCGAAGAGAAGAAAAATGGACAGCATCTGGAAGTATCATTCCAGTTTCATTTTTTTACTCCATGACTGAAATGTTCAGGTAACGGGCCATGAAAGAAATATCAGTGAGGACTAATGTGGCTGAAAATAGCCCATTAGGGGATGGTTCCAAGTCCAAGACTGTTAACAAAATATGTCCAACATAAAATTCGAATTGAGCACCATGAGTCTAAATAGAATCTCATAATTCTCATTCTATGAGAAGCTCCTCAGAATTTAACTTGAAAACAGAACTATGGTAGGGATTAAGTTAGTATTTCACATGATCAGACACTTGAATCATGGAGTTTGAACCTGGTCAACATAGTGTGATGCATGGAAAATTATAAAATTTTCGAAGTTTGAAACTTTGGCACTCTTTAATTCATATACCATTTTTCCAAAAACTAGCTTTGTAGCTTCTAGAAACAAAATTGTTATTTTTCAATATCGAGATTGGTTCCTTTTGCTTCTTTCTTTGCTAAGTTCTTCAGTCTTCTAGTACTACCTAAATACAATTGCAGAGAAAAAGAGTTTTATTCACCTGATGAAATAGAACCCTCTCTTCTAAATTACTAAGTACAATATATCTTCTTGCCAAGCTTCTACTCACCACTCTCTTATTTTAAATCTTTTCTGTGGTCATTGCTTCAAGCTATTGTTGCTAGAAGGTAATCTAGTCACCTAAACAAATCTTTGAAGTTCCACCACCATGGCTGTTATATCATCCCTGCTGCCCCTACCAGAAGAGATGCCCACAAGTTCTTTGCAAGATTTTATTGTGTTCTTGTGTCTCATGACAACATCCACTGCCTCCTGATTAGTAACCTAAACCAGTCGAAATCCAACAAGTTAGAGACATTAGTGCTATCAAATAGTCAAAGAGATGGAGAAAAAGATATAAAATGAGAATTTAGACCATACAAACCTTGTCCCACAGTCCATCAGAAGCTATTATCAGGAACTCACAATCCGAAGTAAGATGGAGCTTTTTAATCTCAGGTTCGGAAATTACCCATTCTTTCATGCTTATATCACCAATCGCTCTTGATACAGCCAGCGAGTCTTGGAGTCTCCACACTCCATTGTGGCAACAGACATAGCCCCCCTGCATTGAGATCAGGCCATAACATGATTGAGATTACAATGCTAAGAGGGTCATGGCCATGGATGGCACAATTAAAACTATGGAAGAAATTTACCGAGCTCTCAATCCGGACTCTTTCATCTTCTCTTCCAGGATGATGGTCACTTGTTAGGGCACTAGCAACACCTTTTCTACTCATGACTACCCTACAGTCTCCTACATTTGCTGCATATAGTACCCCATCCTTCAACAGAACAGTAGCCACACAAGCTCCACCACTCACACCCTGGTCATGGGCAAATAATGGGCCACCAAATTTGTTCAATTGTCAAAGAATGAGAAGATGAAACCACAGATACAACTTTTTTTTTCTAGTCAATTTGAAAACTGAGGTAATGGTGCCTCTGAAAACTGAGCTTTCTAACAAATATTTCACTTTATTTTCCCACTGCTTATATACTAAAGAGTTGACAAGATGAAGTGTTTAAAGATATCCATTGCTCATGAATTTTGAGATATCAACCATCAATGATTCCCAGTCCAACAGGACCAGATGAAATGGAGTGGTGGAAACATAGAGGTAATATGGTGGTTGATTGTAGCAATGGACCACATAACTGCTGGAATCCAAGCAGATTACTCAATGATGGTTTTATTTTTTGCGTAGTGCACCATACCTGACCAATTAACTCTCTATCTGTGGTCAGATAGCCTGCTCTGATTGCAAGTTGTAATTGGTTTCCCTCCTCCTCTAGCTCACCAAGGGCTGCTAGAATATTCTTCCCTAGCTTCTCTACGACAAAGTCCACAGCCCCACGGCCTCCATGCCCATCAAACACACCGAAAAATGCCTGAAAAAGTTCCAAATGAGTAGGTCATGATGGCGAGTCTCTTCTGCTAAATTTAATTTCAATAGTCTTCGAAAAATAGATTAGAAGTAGGCTACAGTGGATGTTAGTTTCAATGGCTAATTGTTGTTAAAGAGAAATGCTACAAAGATCTCAGGCTTATGAACAACTCTTGCCATCTAATGAGAGGGGATTAGTGAAACTTGCAGATTTATTGCCAAATATGGCAGATCGGCTGATTATAGAGTTGCCAAATTAGTGATTGTGAGTACTCAAAATATTATCTTTATACTTAAAATTAAGAATAAAATATATATTACTATCATATAATTTAAGCACTATCAAATTGCTTATGTGGCTTAAAATGTTACATCTAACTACCATGTATTTTATTTGTTATTACATGAAGGGGGCATTATTAACTTTTCACACATGCATCCTACATGACCTTTAATATTAGCCTAGGTTGAGAAATTGGGAACTTTCATTACAAATATAAAAACTGCATCTACTCAAAAAATTAGGAACTCAACTAATTCCATCATAAAAAAATTCTTCATATTTTTAAGTATATTGCGATGATTTAGAAGATCGAGTGACCTAGGAAAAGATTGAGAGAAATTACTACTGATTTCATTGATTTTAAGTGCTAAAACTTCTTATAAGCAGATATTCATGTATGGAAAATGATATGCTTATGAGTCATCTATGCGAGAAGTTAAGAGCATATCCCTTTTTATGATAACGAATAGTTAAGTGTAATATTTTAAATCATATGAGTACAACTTGATAACACTTAAACCATAAGTTAATAATCTATATTACCCTAAAATTAATATTTTTTATATACTAACTTTACTTCTATGTTAATTAATAAGTGCAAAATATTTGTTAAGAGTAGCATAATGCATTTGAAACTTAATTATGATATTAGCTGAACTATTAACATTCAATGCAATATCTCTTATCAAACAAAATTCTATGTTGCTACATTACATAAAAGTATTTGCATGTGCATATGTGCATACATATACTCAAGTGTACCTTTATTTAGATTCAATCAAATCATAATTAGATAATCAGAGTTTAATATTAATGAGTCAAATCGTTGGATATGATTTATTATCTCTAAACTACTTACATCTGAAATATCAAATGATTTGGAGATTCTTAGTTTATAGACCGGATAGTCAAAAAATATTTATTATTTCATATAATTTAAACTATCTAATTTTTAGCTACTTAGTGTATAGGTTAAGAATCTTTAAATCACATCAATTTTGGTAAGTAATTTAAGACAGTAAATTACATTCAATGGCTGGAATAATTGATATTGAAGTTTTATTGTCCAATCATGATCAAATCAAGTCTGAAAAGAGTAACACTCAAATATACCTTAGTCTCTTATTATATGTAAGTATATACATGTATGTTTATATATATATTTATTTATTTATGGGAAGGAAGTGTGTGTATGTAACTATGAAGCAGCAAGGGTTCTCTTTTTTTCACGCCTTTGACAATAATTCTAACTTTTGAAGAAGCAACAACTCAAGGAATCTTTTAAGTAATATACTAAAAACCACTGAGCTTTTCTCAAACGTACCAAAGCGTTCTCTATCAAGCTCAATAATCTAATGCGTTAGATGTTCCAAGAGAGGGCGAGGGGGAAAAAAGAGAAGTGAGTGAGAGAGAGAGAGAACATAGATCACGCCTCTACCTGTTTTGAATCTCCATTGATGTTGGTTATGACCCCATAGCCATCTTCCATCACAGACCTACATCCCTTCCTACTTGACAAGCAATACCCAGCACCTTCAACCTCCATCTCCTCAACCGACTTCTTCCCCTTACCCACCTCACCAAAATCCATACTCGGGCTAGGCTTCGGTATGACTATACTTGCTGGCCTCTTTCTCACCTTACGCGACGTCTTGGCTTCATCCACCATGCTCGTTGACGAAGACTCTAATCCTCTCTTGCACTCATCATGCATCAAACCAGCAGCAGCCTTAGCATCACCATCTTGGAGACTAGAAAGGGCAACCACTCGACAGTAGATCCCCAAAATCTCCAATTGAAAGCCTTCACCTCTCGTGATGGATTTCGAATCATCTCGCATGCATGCTTCTGGAGTGCGTAAGGATGCCCCGTGAAGCAACTTTGAAGCCTCTCTCGGCCTCTTTGATGGAGGTAAAGCAGGTGGCTCGACGAGCCTCTTCCATGAGAGGGGAGGACCATGTGAAGGAGAACAGGAGCCGAGAGCCGCAGAGAATTTCGTTCTAAGAGCTTGGAGGAAGTCCGCAAGGGTGGACATGAAAGGCCAGGGGAGCTTAACCTCCTCATCAGCCATTTCTCTGGTCTCGTCTCACGAACCTTCTGTCCTTTGATATTCGTCTTTAGACCGCTTGGATGGCGAAGAGAAGGTTTCTTTCCGCCATTGAAGAAAGACCAAGGCATGGGCTTAGCTTTTAGAGGCTAGTGGTAAAGCTGGCTGAAAAAGTCTTTGTCATAATGATATCATGATTTTTGACTAGTCAAGGATGAAAGAATCCTCGGGTCATGAAGATGTTGAACTCTTGGAAGGTGGAGACAAAGTCTAGAAGACTTCCATGCTAAGGAAGTGGTCCATCAGCGGGGGAATCGGTCAAATAGCAAGGCCAATTCTTAGCTTGCTTATTTCCATATCATTTTGGCAATTTGCTAACAGCCATTTGACTGTTTAAACCATCATATTAGCACAGAGAAAAGTCATTGGAGTCTAACAAGGTTTTCTGGAGTTTATCTAGGGTGTACTGTCTATTTGGTACTACTAAAATGGGTCATTCAGGAATGGTTCTAAGGCCTAGAATGGTGAGAGTGTATTAAATAATCACATTAAGTAAGGGAAATAAATATATATATATATATATATATATATTCTAAGCAAATACTGACCATTACAATGGTTTTCTAGAAGGGCATGGTATGATGTGAATACAAACACATATGGCTATTTAGATTTGATACGGTCATGACTTGGAGACTCAGTTTCTTAAGTTGATATGCTTTACTAGATCATTTCTTCTAGACAATGGGAGTCTTATCTTTTTTTCTTTTTTTCTTTTTTTTTTTAAAAAAAAAAAAGATATCTATGCTCTTGCTTTTTTGAACCACTAGAGAAAACTGTTCTTGTGGAAAAATACTAGTGGCATCCAATGTTTGTTGCTTCATGCACCTTGTGAAAGTAATGAATTTCATTTTACAAACAAATCAATTAACTCATCAATCTGCATGTACTTATGAATAATTTTTCTTAGAGCACCTGATAGGAAGGAAACTTCAGAGACATTATTTCTCTATGATGCTGACTGGCAGTGTAGCCATGGCATTATGGCCAAGTGATATCTTTGAAGTTTCCTTCTTCATCATGTGTTTTATAATTTTCTCCTCTTTGATGAAATTTGTGGTGGGTTGGTCATTGTTTTGGTCAAAAAAGAGGGGAAAAAAAAAGAAAGCTATTATACCAAATAATGTGAAAAGAATCCTAATGGCCAGTAATAACAAGATGTAGAGTGAATTATTCATGACATGAATAAAGATATCTATAATAAAATAAAACATAACAAACAACATTATGTTCATGATTAAAAGAATGCTCCAAGATTTGAATGCATGTGCACGTGAAACCAAAGACACCTCTCTTCCTTAATATTTATCATGATTTTTTGACAGAACTTTCTAAATATAACACTAGAAATGCTAGTAAAAAATCTAGTAAAAATTTTCAACCGTGTATTATGAACCAAGTCATGAATGAATTAAGATAGAAAGTTCCATTAATACTAGAGGTGGAATCCTGTGAACCCATCATGTGGAATCATTGGGTACCCCATCCTATTGGGTCTATGAATGTCAATTTTGATGGATTTAGCTGGCTTTATTATTATAAACCATAAAGGTCATCTTCTATTTATTGGTTCTAAAAATTTTAAGGCACCTTCAATCGATATTTGAAAGGTTGTCCCAATGCTATCTTAAAATGAGATTCTTGTACCATGATTAATTGGATCAAAAGGTCTTCTATTATTTCAAGCTCAAATCCTTTAAGCCATCTCATACTTTAAGAGAGAAATCTTCGTTGTTGATTGATTAGCTAGTAATTATATAAGTTTTGAGGTCATTATCAGCAGTTTTACCCATTCAAATTTTGCCCTTCTTTTATAATTTGATTTATTGCAAGGAGCTGATTATTGGGACAAAATGGGGGAAAAAAAAAAAAAAAAAATCAAAGTGTCATCTGCTAACTCCCCATTAACATTGTTGCCTGCTTCATTTCATAGCTTACGGTTATTTTGTATAAAGTTATATTTGAATTATTATATATAAGTATTGCTGTTGGATGTGGAAAGTATTGTAGTAAAAGGATAGGGCCTGCTAGGTCATAGCGTCCTTATCCACTGCTGATTTGACGGTCAACGAGAGTTGACGTGATGTAGTGAGTGCATTGACTCCAGGTGACACAAACCTCTCATCGTATGTTGCACGACCAATGCTAAGTGACACGAAAAAGCTGGCTATGAAAAGTGACACAGGCGTCTGTCAATTATGGGACATGAGCTCTCGTCCGTCTTGCTCACGGAAGAAGAATATATCAACAATATGCATCAATGGTAAATTATATCACAAGAAGTAAATATTATACTAAACAGCATGTAAACATTATCAAAAATATATATATATATCCTACATGGGATTTGATTGATAATGATGCAGCACTACAATTAACAATACACATCATTGGTAAATTATATCACAAGGGGTAAATTAATTCTTATATCCAAGAAGACTTCTGAAATATATAATATATATAATATATCAGTTTATGAATTAATTTGCGTTTACATTACAAATTTAAGTACCTAAATCCAATTCATTTGTGAAGCAAGTTATGCTTTTGAGTCTATCAACCCAAATAACTTTGGATCATGTTGGATTGGATTAATTTCATGCTAATCCTATATTGGAAATTGGTTAACCCAATCTACTGAGAACTCTACATGCAGCCAAGAATGAGCTTTGTTATTATACACGAATGCCTTCATTTTCAAGGCTTAAATCAAGCATGTTTGCTTTCTAGAACCGATTAATAATTGATTTTTCCCACTTCTCAAGCTTGTAAAAAACTAATTTTATAGAATAGTTAGCTAGATTGTCCTTAATATGTTGCTAATTATGAGAATCTAAGTGAGTGCATCTTTAGTCCCACAACTGTAGTGCTTTTGAAAGATCTTAGATATCTTAGCAATGCCAAAAATCTTAAAATATGACTTGGGTGAGTCATTTCTTAAGTAAAATTTTGAATTATTATAAATAATATTTAAGTACACATCTAGGAAAATTAGTAGACACCAAAAGTTCTTTTTGAAAACAACCCAAGTGTTATAATAGATTTGATCATGTCTTCAAAATCTTGGCTTCTTTATGTTAACTTTGAAATATAATTTTACAATGGTTTTCTCGAATGGATGCTCAAATTGTAAAACTGTTATTCTAATTATTTCAATATAACAAGTTTATATACGAGGTGATGGGCCTCATGCACTCATGCTCATTGATTTTGCTTACATATTATGGAGGAGAGTACAATGGACCTTCTATCAACTATTTTACTTGGAAATCATTAATATTTAATTTTTTATTATTTTTTTTAGCTGATGTTAATTTTTGGTATTATATTGAATAAATTTATTTGAAAAAAAAATTAAATTCAACTTTTGCACCAAATAATCCTTTGCTAGTAGAGATTCCCACTCAAAAAATCAATCCAAAGAAGGATAAAATGAAAAATACCTACAACAAGCTTAAAGACATGTAAGAGGATCGGGTTTATTTCCTGTAAATCTCTCCAATGTTCAACTTAACCTCCTTAGATTTGAGTAGATCAGAAGGGTAAAGAGAATCATATAAGTCTTGATCTAGTTGGCTTTTTTAATTCTTATTTGTCCAAGTTAACCTCCTTAGATTTGAGTAGATCAACGGAGAGAGAATAAGATAAGACTTAATCTTGTTGGTGTTTTTAAGACTCTTAAATATATTTATAAGCATCGAAGGTAAGTTATCCATGTTAAGTTAAGGTCAGGCTTTCTTAAAATTAAATGGCTTAAATCTTGAGCATGATTCCATTAATCAAATATTTATTTAAGGATTAAGGTTTTATTCATGTATGCGTATCTTCGTTTTAGTGGCTATATATGTATGTTCATCATAGCGTTTCATCAAATATCTCCCATCTTCGGTTGATAAAGCTAGTTTTATGGTTGCTAGCAAAATTATCTGATGGGAAAGAAAGATGCTTCGCATATCATAGAGAAAAATGCTTTTTTTCTTAATAGCATAAGTAAGGATGGTGATTTCAACCAGTAATACAGGAACCGCTCTGATGATTCTCTGCCTTTTATAGAGATGGGGATAAGCATGGAGACTATTTATGTTTTTGTTAACGAAGATGGGTAGAGATGAAAATAAGTATATCCTCAACCCACCTTACCTCATCTCACCTTGCTAATTGGTCTTATATTATTTTTATATATTTCTTATTTACAAAATTATCATTATAATTTTTACTGAAAATTTATATATGTTATTAGGAGAGTTTTTTATATATTTCTGTATCTATAAAATTATCATTACAATTTTTACTAAAAATTTATATATGTTATTAGGAGAGGGAAGGATCGGAGATGGGGATTTATCTTTCTCCATGAGAGGAAGATAAGGATAAAAAAAAATCCCAATTATGGCATGGGGCGGGGATTAGGGATGACAATTTTCTCCATTTTTCTTGATCACCGTGGTGACCTATCCTAAATGGGGTGGGGATAAGAGAGTTTTTCTTTCTATAAGAATGGGGATAAAAAAATTCTATTTCTATAGATTGGAATGGGGTGAGGGCAAAGAGGGTATTGTTCATCTCACGAGATCTCTGATCCCCACCCCATCAGGTTTCTATATAATTTATGTTACTTAAATATTATTATATTATTTTAATATCCTTAATATAGTTCCATATATAACTCTAAAATACCTTAAGACTATGCCTTCGCTTTCTTTATATTTATTAAGACTTGTGATTGAATGTATTTGTTTCTTATAAAATAGTTATGATCATACATTTACTTATTATGCTCTTTGAGATTATAATTTAATACATTTCTTATAAAGAAACCCATAAAATTAATAATTATAAAAAATTTATTTAAATTTATTTCATTTGTTATATAAAACTTAATACTTTAATTTTATTTTTAAAATATAGTAAATAAAAAATAATAAAATAAAATAAAATATTTTAACATCAAAAATGCGATTAATGGGGATGGGGTGTTCTATGGAATGGAAAATTGTCATGAAAATAAAAATAAAAAAATTCTTAAAAATAAAATAGATGGGGTGAAAATTCTTGTGAAGATGCAG
This sequence comes from Metroxylon sagu, assembly GCA_017589505.3. Classification (NCBI taxonomy): domain Eukaryota; kingdom Viridiplantae; phylum Streptophyta; class Magnoliopsida; order Arecales; family Arecaceae; genus Metroxylon; species Metroxylon sagu. The sequence goes on along the minus strand of JACVBY030000463.1, from coordinate 319,761 downwards.
CTTCTTATATGAATGGGGATGAAAAAATTTCTGTCTCCAAAATGAGGATGAGGACTGAGATGAGGACGAAAGGCTAAAATAGTGATAGAAATGAGAATGGATGGTGGTTTCCCACTCCCATCCTGTTCTATTACTATTTCTTACGAAAATAAATTATTTTTTAACAAAAATAGGGATGGAGATTAGGGTTTCCTCTTCTCACTTTCTCTCTCTTTCCACTACCGTCTTCTAGCATAGCTATCTAAATTCTTTTTCAAAACCAGCTGTGGTCTATGACTGCGTCTAAACTTCAATTCAAATATGAAGGAAAAAAAAAAAAAAAAGAAAAAGAGGAGAAAAAAAAAAAAAAAAAAAAGACTCGGTCCACTCCTCCATCCCGGCTTGTGATTATGATTGTGTCTAAAGTTCAATTCAAATACGAAGGAAAAAAGGTAAAAAAAAAAAAAAAAGGGAAAAAAAAAAAACTCGGTCCACCCCTCCATCCCGGCTTCTGATTTGCTGACGCACGTAAGCTTTGCCCGTGCGAGACATCCAGTCGGTTCCTCCCATTTGGTCTCATAAATGGGCGGATCTGGTGCATTTCACGAGAAAAACCGACGGCAGATGAAGCGTTTCTACGAAAGAATTTATGCGCGAGAACGGATAGGTGATAACGACGCGAAGACCCTCTGCTTTCCCCGTTCGCCTTCCCCCTTTCCCACGCAAAACCCCAGCAGCGGCATGGAGGCGAGCGCATCAGGGCCGTCCATCAAGCCGCCGGGGCCGGCCGGCCGGCCTACGAAACGCTTGTTGTTCGACAAGCGTTATGGCTGGATGTACTCTCTCTCGATTCATCGCAATTTTTTTTTTTTTTTTTTAAAACATTTCCTCTCATCGATTAATTTCTTCTCTTGTTGTTATAGTTTCGACGAGTGGAAGGATCCCTCAGAAGAAGCCCTAGCCGGTGGAAGAGGAATGTGAGCTCTCTTTCTCTCTCAAAATTTCTAAGTAAATCTCTTGATATGTATCGAATAAATGTTTGAAAATTCTTTTTTTCGATTGAATTTTATGGGTTGCATTTTGGGTACAGGTTTTGCATTTTGCCCATCGCGAAGTCTCTGCTGAACATCGCTTCACAATCGGTAAGCCATGAGCCCATATCTATATATATTATATATTGCTTTATTTATTCAGAATTTTTTTTTAAAAAAAAAATCCGACCAACATGGAACTTTTTTTTTTTTGATTTTTTTTTTCTTTTCCAGTAATTTCATATATGGGCAGATAAAAATCAAGAGGTTGGGACTCAATATATTGGGATGAAAAAAATGGAAATTTGTAGCTTTTCTTATAGGCATTCATGTTGAGGAGTCGACGAGAAAAGCGATCAGGATTGAATGATTGAGAGCATAAAGCATGGGGAATCAGGAAGATCCGGATACATGTTGGAAACCAGAAAGTAATGGCGATGGATTGAGTATCGTTACAAGACATAGTGAAGGTCACTTAGTGTCCAAAGTTCCAAGGAAGATAGATTTTGAGACGGGTAATTTGGAGAGTTCATAGAAATATTTAGTTACCTGATTTTGAGAATTTGAAGCTGATTGGAGATGCCGGTTGAAACCCTTTTTTTCCTAAGTATTTTAAGTTAGAATTTCATGCTTGTACATAGAAGATAGATGTATCCAAATATCCATATAGTTATTATTGAAAAGTTTTAGCTGCTCAATGTTTCCTCACAGAATATAAGCTTTCTTCTCATTAGCCTAACCTCTAGAAAATATGCTAAGCATTCAACAGTTGATACCTTTAGCGTTGCTAGGAAACGGAAAATGATAACCATCTAATAATCTGCTGCAAAGACTTAATTTCATATGGAGTTGGTTTTCGATAATGATTGAGCTACAACAGGTACAATAACTCCAGCAACATGGTTGATGTCTTATGGGCAATGCTATTGTGGGGAGCAAGAGAAGTGGATTTGGATGCTTTTAGTAATGCTAGAGTTTATGAAAGAATGGATGACATGGATTAGCTGTATTTAGATACATATCTTTGTCTTCTTAGATCAGTTTTTCAGGGGAAACAAATAACTGTTTCATATGGTTATTGATTTCAATTAAAGCTCTGAATTTCAGTGACGTTTTATGGTTTCAGAAGCCTTGAATCCAAAATTAAATCACTTCTAAAGCTTTGTGGAGTTGACCCACCAAGCTAGAACTTGTATATGTAGCAATTTATTCTAATTTTGTCATTTCTATCCCATGGATGAAACCTCTTGTGACAAGTTTTGTCTAGATTTGGAAGGATGTTGTCTATCTGTGATCCAAAGATTTTTTTTATTTTGGGTATTTTTGACTATCTTAGAACTAAAAACTCATAGACAGTTACATGGTCATGTGCTAGATTCTTGTGTGTGCATGTGTGAATGCATGCATATGTGAAGGCACTAATAGGTCTTGTATGCAATCTAAAAGTATGATTAATTTATTCTAGTGACTTGTTGTGACATAATATGTTTTTTCCTTTAATTTCTCTTTTTTATATTTTATGTTTTCCTTAGTTTCACCAGCTGAATTCTCAAAAATTGGAGTCGAAACCTTTCTTTCGAGTACAGGAATCAAAACCTTTGAACTGCCAAAATTGGAATATACCCGAACAAAATCAAATTTTAGAATATTGTTCATATACCAAGTTGGATATAAAGACATGAAGCTCAGAATCAGATGTACTTATTGAAATTATTTGGTTTGTGTATGTTGACAAACTGATGATGATATCACAATAGCAACCATGGACAAACAAGCAAATAGTTTTATGGGCTAGGGGAAAAATATGTTTGAAAACCTCTTGAGCCAACTTCCTTGCATCCAATTCTCATCAACATGGAAAGTGTTATGAATTTGTTATGCTCGCATCCAAGGGAAGTGTAACCAAACACAAAGCCGAGAAAAAGAAGTGTCAGAATCTTTCATGCCATAAGTGAGTGCTATGATTCCCAGATCTTTCAATGTTGTAAATCTTTTTAGTGGGATAATTAGCTTGAATCTAAACCATCTAACCTTTAGGTAGCTCTTAGAAATCACGGTCACTGCTATCTTCCAACTGTGCGACTTTCTTCACTTTAATTGCTCATCTTGTGTTTTCACACTATTAACCATTATATTATGAGATTTATATCCTAATAAGCACCATTACTTGGTCTTTCGGCTTATTTGTGCCTTGAGATAAACACAACTATCCATTATAAATCAATCATCTTCTCCTTTTATCTGGACTTTTTCCAAGTTTTGAAGGTCGTTATTTCATTGGTGAGTGTAGAATGTGACCTATAAAGTAGATAGGTTTCTCTAATCAGCAATTAGCCTTATATTTTTCAAGGGTTGCCCCTTTATTTCCTACATTTGCCTTGGGTAGGAATTCCACACCAATTTCATAGGGTCAACTTCTTGTTGACATTGGTCATTAAATTTACTTTCCTTTATGGAACCTTGTTGGATTTTTCTTTTTGGTTGGAGATTAAGGGGGCCTAATCCCCTTCCTTCTGCCATAAACCCACCCATCCACTGAGGCTATCTTCAACTGGTGTTGAACTCTTGCCCCCTTGCCCAAGTGGCATGGGGTTATACCATTTGAGAAAGCACTTGGTGGTGGAAACTTCTTACAAATGCGCTCTATATCCCATGCTACTTATGGGAATGACTTGGAGGATGATAATGATATTCTAAGAAACTCTTATTGCAATAAACATTTAAACTTTTGCTATGATTTGTACGTGATTCATTTTCAGCTCTCATTCTAAGCTATTTTCGTGAAAAAGATTCTCTGGGGTGATTTATTTAACTTTTTTTTTGTTGTTCCACAGATTAATGTTGCAGCAGGCTCCGTGGTCAGAGTTCTCGAAAACCCTAGTGAGTTGTCTCCTCAGGCATTGCACACAAATTTATGCACTCAGTTTCAGAAACTAAGGCATTCTATACAGAGGCCCAATCTCAAGTTCATAACCTTCTGTAGGGACTCTCCAATGGACAGCACACAGACTGTGACCACAGATTACCACGGGAAAGTCTAACTAGTTTCACCGTTGCAACAAGAAATTGTGATAATCTAATGTACCCTGCCAAATTATTTCAGGTGAAATTTAACATTGATTGTTGAATAGGAGAAATTTAGACCACTTTTCAGTGTACTTTTTATTGTTTAGAGTCTCATACTTAAAGTACATTAAGAAATTCTTATTTTGAAATGGAAGAAGTAAAATTTAGTAACGTAATAAGTAAGCTGGTTGTACTTAAAAGAAGTTGCTCCACGATTGCAATGTTGATAATTAAACTTATTATTAGCCTTGTTAGTCCAGAGAGTGAAAATCTTGGCAGGGAAGTAATATTTTTGAAGTCTCCTTTCTTTATGAGATGTTTCTACTGATCACAAACTTTCACCAACAGGAGTATCTTTATTAACTGAAGCTGAGAATTACAATAAAGGATGACACTGAGGGCTTTGAAATATAATAAACATCCAATGTTCGATATATCATATCCATTATAAAGCAAGGACCTGTAGAGTTTAGGATCCCTAATATTTTACTATTCAAGTGATTGGTTAGGGATTCTATTTAGCCACACCAAATTATGGAAGCAAAGAAACAGAAAGGCTTTTCTCCTTCGCAGCAGGATCATCAATTCTTGTTGTCAAAACTCAAAAGAATTCTGAATACAAAGAGAGGATGCCCCTTTGTGTTTAAGCCTAAAGACCAACTGATTCGAAATAGGATCTTGATCACCTTTCTTCGACGGTGTGTGCTTTGTTTATGCTGAAGGAGACCATTTTGCTTTCCATGATCCATACATTTATACATCCTCCTGGTAACTAATAAAGCAGGGCCGGATGGTCGAACCATTTTGGCTATTATCTACATTGTCTCCATTTGTTTCACGTTAGCCCCATGATTCAAGTTACATCGTTTGCACAAACTCACGCTTAGAAACATTATGTCAAGCGAGGTCTCTGCCTCATTGGAAATGCGCCGCTACAAAAGCATTACACTGCTAACGGGCCGATAACATTCGAAGATCCGAGTAGGGTGGTGTGAGTTGATGCAAACCTTCGCCCTTCGCCTCAACTTCGCCCCTTCGCCAACCTTCGTCCTTGCAACAACCATGCGAGTAAAGTGATAGCATGAACGCCAGTCCCTCCGCCTCGCCGCTGTCCCCCAACCTCGAGCCATGCCTCCACCCGGACCCCCAACTCGAGGACCTCGCCAGCTCCAGCCGCCTCGGCCTCTACGACGCTAACCGCCTGTTCGACCGAATGCCCCGCCGCGGCGCCTTCTCCTGGGCCTCCCTCATCTCCGCCTACGCCCGCCGCGGCCGCGATCCCTCCGTTGCTCTCGTCCTTTTCCGCCGCATGCTCGCCGCTGGCCTCCCTCCTGATCTCTACTCCCTCGGCGCCGCCCTCCGCGCCTGCTCCTCCGCCGTTCTCGTCCGCCCCGCCCAGCAGTCCCACGCTCTTGCCCTCAAGGCCTCCCTCGCCGCCCGTCCCCTCGTCGCCGCGGCAATCGTCGACGCGTACGCCGAGTGCGGCCGCGCGGCCTCCGCTGCCCTCGTCTTCGATTCCGCCCCTCCACCGGCCCGGTCCAGCCGCGTCCTGTGGACTACCTTGATCGCCGGCCTCACCCGAACCGGAGATACGCTCGGGGCCATGGACCGGTTCCGCCAGATGCGGGCGGAAAGCGTAGGCCCCACCCCCTTCACCCTCCCGACCGTTCTCGCCGCCTGCGCCTCCGAGCGCGCGCTCCGGTTTGGCCGCCAAGTCCACGGGTGCGCGGTGAGGACCGGGTTCGCCTCGAGCCCGTTCGTCACTAGCTCGCTCGTTACCCTCTACGCCAAATGTTCCGATTTTGCCAGCGCCAGAACAGTCCTCGAATCGGCCGAGTCCGACGACTCGGTCTCGTGGAACGCTCTGATAGTCTCGTGCTCGCGTAGCGGGTTATGCGCGGACGCCCTCTCCCTCTTCTCCGAAATGCGCCACCGAGGTCTGGAGATGGATGAGTTCACTTACCCTTCCGCCCTCAACTCGGTCGCCTCCGCTGGGGACGCGCGCAACGGGAGCTCCCTCCATGGCTTAATTCTAAAAGCTGGTTTCGAGGCCCACCTGCACGTCGCGAACGCTCTTGTCGACATGTATGCCAAGAGCGGGAGCTTAAATTGCGCCCGCGAGGTATTCGACCGGATGCCGGAGAGGGACGTCGTGACGTGGACCGCCCTCCTCACCGGCCTTGCTCGCTACGAGTCACACGAGTCGGCTCTCCAGCTCTACTCCGAGATGCGAGGACTCGGCATAGGCTCGGACGAGTTCATCATCGCCGGCGTGCTGGGCTCGTGCGCGGCGTTGACCCTACTCGAACTCGGCAGGCAGATCCACGCTGGTAGCGTCCGGCGCGGGTTCGACTCGTTCCTCTCGGTGGGGAACTCGCTGGTCGCCATGTACGCCAAGAGTGGATGCGTGGATGACGCTCGGACGGTCTTTGATTCGATGGCCCAGCGCGACGCCATAACGTGGACGGCTCTGATCGTGGGGTTCGCCCAGAACGGTCGGGGGAGGGACTCTCTCCGGCTTTACGAGGAGATGATCCGGACCGGGGTTAAACCGGACTATGTGTCTTTCATCGGGTTACTGTTCGCATGCAGCCACGCCGGTCTGGTCGAAGCCGGTCGAGCCCACTTCGAGTCTATGGGGAGAGTGTACGGAATAGTCCCGGGACCGGAGCACTACGCCTGCGTGATCGATCTCCTCGGCCGGTCGGGCCGGGTAAGGGAGGCGGCGGAGCTGCTGGACCGGATGAAGGCCGAACCGGACCCGACCGTGTGGAAGGCGCTTCTGGCAGCGTGTCGGGTACACGGGGATATAGTACTCGCGGAACGGGCGGCTGAGATGCTATTCGAGCTGGATCCCACGGACGCGGTGCCTTACGTGTTACTCTCTAACATGTACTCTGCGGCCAGGAGATGGGGTGACGTGGCGAGGATCCGATCGTTGATGAAGTCGAGAGGGGTGATCAAGGAGCCCGGTTGTAGCTGGGTCGAGTTGGCTGGTGTGGTGCACGTGTTCCACGTGGAGGATCGGGGGCATGCACGGACGGCTGAGATTTATTCGAAGGTGGAGGAGATGTTGAGAAGGATCAAGGAGGAAGCGGGGTACGTGGCGGACACGGGATTCGCCTTGCACGATGTGGGGGACGAGGGGAAGGAGATGGGATTGGCGTACCATAGCGAGAAGCTGGCTGTGGCTTTTGGGCTCATCAGCGTGCCAGGTGGCGCGGTGATTAGGGTGTACAAGAACCTGAGGGTGTGCGGCGATTGCCACACCGCGATCAAGTTGGTGTCCAAGGTGTATGGTAGGAGCATCGTGCTAAGGGATTCCAATTGCTTTCATCACATGAACGAAGGGATTTGTTCTTGTGGAGATTATTGGTAGCAGGTTCTTGTGTTCCATCTTGACATCTCGTAGCCGGATTTTTTTTGTCTTTGTAACTGGAATCCCTTTTGTAACTGTCCTTTTATTAAAAGGATATCTATGCAAAATAATATTCTAATATAATTAAAATAATATATTATAATGGTAAAATTCTAATATAGTTATAATAAAAACAAGAAACCGCCTTTCCGCTTGATGTTCCTTTGAAACAAACGACATGCATGTCATGTGCTGGAATCTGGCCTGAACTGAAGAATGATCTCTCTCTCTCTCTCTCTCTCTCTCTCTCACTCACTCAGTTCAAAATCATGGAAAAAACCATCACATATTTCATTAGAGCATGACTTCGATGTTTAATTTCAATTAGCTTTCAATGCTGTACGATGACATGTCTCGAAATGGCAGATGAGATTTGCAATGTTTGAGTCGAAAGTCATATGGCATTGGATGGATCACTAGGCTAATTGTTGACTCAAGTATGGGTAAAGCTAATATTTTGGTTACTGTAAAACTAATTTAAACGAAGGTGTGGTCCCTGCTTCAGCCTCACCATTCAACCTGTTTGTCCTATGAAGCACTCTGGATTGTGTGGCCAAATGCTCTCCTCCACTGCAATCTTGTCTTTTCTACGGGTTCTCGCAGATTCTTGGATAGTCAAGGTGTACTTTGATTTCGATGGTCAAGGTGTGCATTGATTGAGCCTTCTCACCACTATTGCATGTGGTGTAGAAAGAAGGGACCTAGTCCTTCAAGTGCAGCCAGCCATGGATTAGAAAGCCACATAAACCAATATAATTAATAAAAGAAATTTCGAAAAAAATAGTGGGATCGTAGATTTTGGTGATCCAAATCTAACCTCAAATTTTGAAAGCTATCTTGGTTTTTTTTTTTTTAAAAAATAATAGAAAAGAAAGAAAAAAAATCTTTGGGGTCGGCTGCAGCCTCTCACCCTTGCAACATAAAACATCGACATACTGATCAAGATGATGCCACTTGGACAAACCGTGATCCCCAGCTGCTTCACATCACCTGGCTGATCCAGCGCCAATCCATCCTTCCCTCCCCTTCCCTTTCCGCTTCCTCCCTCCACTCTCTCCCTTTCTTTCTCTCTCTCTCTCTCTCTCTCTCTCTCTCTCTCTCAGCTCTTTCCTACACTCAGTCCAAGCCTATGAGCTCCCACCATATCCAATTATAATGCAGTCCGCGAGGCCATGCCTCTCCTCCCTCTCCCCTTCCTCCCCTCTTCTATCCCCCCACCACTTGCTCTCCTCCTCCCCTTCTCCCTTCTCCTCCCTCTCTAGCCTCCGCCCCCGCCGATCCCACGCCTTCCGGCCCCTCTCCTCCCTCCGGGAGACGAAAAAGGCCACCCACCGCAAGGCCTCCAACGTCCCCCAGAACCTCAAGTTCGACAACCGCAAGGGGAGGGACGATGGGTCCGTCTCCGAGGACGGGGAGGGGGAGTTGGGGGGAGAGACCGCCGTGAAGGGCACGCTTCTCGCGGGGCTGCTGCTGGTTGGAGTAATCGGGGGTTTCGGGACCGTGGGATACGTCTATAAGGACCAGATCAATGCCTTTCTCACCCAGTTCTCGGGTTTCATTGAAGGTACTTCCTTCATCTCTCTCCCGAATTTTCTATTGATTTCTTTTTACTTCTGTAATTTTGATCGAATTTTGTGGTATTGGGGTCAAATTTGGGAGATTTGAGGCCTTGCAGGTGATTCTGGTGGATGTTGGGTAGCTTTGTCATGAATGAGTTTTTAAATTTCGGATTTTTATGCGGGTCTAATTCGAGGGTAGGGTGGTGCAGTGCCTTTAAATGAGTTTTTGTGAATGAAAACTCATCCAAAAATCTCTTCAAATAATCAAGAACTTGATTATATAACCCATTAGTTATAAAATGGTGATCTTATGAGCATGGCATGCCGTGTGTACCATCCCGTAAGGGATATAAGACTTGGTACTGGTGTGTACTAAGTCTCCATATGTTGTACTGATATTGTACCAATATGATATCGGGATCGAGTCCAATACTGAGACAACAAACCTTCCTCTTGACAGTATCTGGATTTACGTTATTGCATAACATGCTTCTATTTGGTGTAATTGATATTCACAGCATCATACTGTGAAGAAAGGAGTAAGATGTTTTTAGTTAGATATATTATCTATTCAACTTTGCATTGTGGTGAATGATATTGTGCTGGTTCTAAGGCTGGAACTTTTTTTTATGCTTCTTTACGATCAGGTTATGGTCCTGCTGGATATGCTTTGTTTGTACTTGTTTATGCTGGACTTGAGGTAAGATTTAACAGCATGTAAACTCTTATTATCAAAATTTTATTGATTAAAATACCATTAATTCAGACTAACTGTGAAACCTTGAGATCAGAAGTTCCAGAGAGCTGATGTTAAATGCCTTGTAGAATTTGCTTAGGCAGGCCTACAAATCACATGGTGCAACTAGGTTCACATTATAGTTTCTACCTTTTTCTTTTTCTCTTTTGTTTCCAAAATGTACTAGCCCTTCAGTTGACTTGACTTTCGGTGGACTAGTCCAACTTGTTGCATTGACATCCTGAAGTGTCCATTGCAACCTAGCATTTAGCAAGAATATGCTATTAATGCTGCCTTTTGCTAAACATATGCATTGTTTCAGCATTTCTTTTTTCATCAACTGAGGCCCTGCTGATATTTTAGTACCAGTTATGGTCATTTTCCACCATGATGCGAAAAAAAATTAGATTTGCATATTTTAAATTGATCATGGAATCCATGTTCATATCCTTCATCACATACCAGATTTTAGGCTAGGAGATGCAGTAATCACGATTATCTTATCTAATCATGTATTTGGGCTGTCAAATTTGGGTATGCTATACACAACTTTTAATCTCAGGCTATAAAAAATGTTAGCTTTCATATTAGAGAAAAGTATCTTGATATGATAACTATGATGCCATGATGGATCTTTGAGTACACACAGCAAAAGAAGGGTCAATCATTTTCAATAACCATCAGCAAAAAAAGGGCTGATCGGTGTCACGCAGAAGTCAGATTTAAATATCATAAAGAATTTCAGAAAAGGATGGAATTCAGGACCTTTGGTGCTTGAAGGAAGCTCTTGGGTCTGCCAAAGCCCTATGAGATTTGCCAGTAAGCCTTCTTGATCACTCCTCTCTTCTCTCTCTGTTGTCCGATCTTTTTCTTCAGTTTTCCCTTATAGTAGTGTCCACACTAAGGTGGATCACTCACTAATCTTATAAGGGTGTGGTCAGCCCACTTTAACTATGGTGTTGATACCGCAAAAGACATAAGATAGGTGAAGATAAAGAGGGAGAGAGATAAACATCCAGATTATTTTAGGTTCTCATCTATCTTATTTTATTTCATAGATAGGTTAGTCATGGGCACAACCATGGAATTAAGTACTGGTGGCACTGGGCATGACAACATATGCTTAGCTTCATGCTTGAAAAAAATCTAAAAGATGTTTTGAATCTAAAGAACCCTGCTCTTTGATTGTGAAAACCTATTAATGCTTATGAAATTCCATAATTATTCAATGAATGTAGTGCATAACAGATGCTTAGTGTATTTAAAAGAACTAGTTAGGCATCTATTCACATGTCACTTAGTTTACCTTTTTCTCTGGTTGTCTCTTCACTAAATTTTCTTTGACTATGTTCACAAGATGCATCTTTTTGATGCGTCATTGAATCTTAAATACTAATATCTGGTGTCTTCATGGAAAATTGAGTTCCACTTTATCTAATGAATCCACAAAGCCAATCATAAGTAAATGAGCTAAAGATTTTCAGTTATGGTTATTATTATTTTTAGCAAATTGGGCCTATTTCATAAGCAGGGATTAAAATCAAGTGGAGCTAGTTAATGACAGATTACATCTGTTTTCTTGGAACCTAGGAAATTCAAACAGGTAGATTATCACTTTTTCCTCCCATTGGCTTCATTTTGTCCATCTGAGTTGTTAGACAAATCAAATTTTGCATAACCCAATTTGTAGTGCCAGAGGCTAAATTGTGTTGCTTCCAGCTAACATTTCACGGCTCGACAAATCATCGAGGAGCTAATAAAGATGATGCAATGATGGAAGTATTGTGGAGGTAGGATTTTAATGGATTAGGTTTGGGTGCAGAGAAGGCTGCAACTACTAATTGTTCTTCTTCTTTTTCATCAAAAAACTAATGTGTTTTCCTGTTTCTTATCTTCTCCATGTATTTTGCAATCCTTGCACAGAAAATAAGTCTTTGTCTATTGTATTTCTCGTAATTAAAAAATGTTTAAATTTATATCATTCTGCTTCACTGCATAGCTATGCAACTTTCTTTAGCATTTGTGGAAGCAGATAACAGAGAGAGGGGGTATCACAAGTTTTTCTTTATCTATTCCTTATCATCCTATGCATGCTAGTACTAACTGCGATCTGCTTGTCCCATTCTAGATTCTTGCAATTCCGGCAATCCCATTAACTATGTCAGCGGGACTTCTATTTGGAAGTGTCACAGGGACCATCATTGTTTCAATCAGTGGGACAGTAAGTTGCTTTTGAAAATGACTTTCATGGCAGCTCAAATGATATTAAAAGTGATTAGCTGCAGATTTTCATTTTTTTTTTTTTTTTTTTTGACTTTGGTAGGTCGCTGCAACTGTGGCCTTTCTTATTGCTAGATATTTTGCCCGGGAACGTATTCTCAAATTGGTTGAAGGAAACAAAAAGTTTTTGGCAATCGATAAGGCAATTGGAGAGAATGGCTTCAGAGTTGTTACACTCCTACGGTTAAGTCCTTTGCTCCCATTTTCTCTGGGAAACTATCTATATGGTTTGACATCAGTGAAGTTTGTGCCCTACGTGTTAGGCAGGTCAGTTGATAGTTTTCATTATTGCAACCATACTTACTACTGATTGTTTCTATGTTTTATCAGACCTTGAGGCAAAAGAAAATGTTAGGTACTCAAATTCAAACTCACACTACAAGTTGGGGAAACAATTGGAGAATGAAAAAAGAATTTGAAGAGAGAGAACATATGAGGAAACAAAAGATGCTGGAATGTTTTTGGCAGGATGGAAAAAAACATAGCAATATAATATGTGTTGATGGATGAGAGAGAACATACGAGGGAACAAAAGATTCTGGGATGTTTAAGGTTTGGCAGGGAGGAAAAAAAATAAGAACAATATAATGTGTGTTGATTGATGTGCAGAACCCACAGTATTTCCCTTCCTGACCCCATCCCAGGTCACACCTTCTTTCTGTGGTAGTTTCTTACATAAAACAGAAAAAAACAATGTGGCAGCCATAGAAGAACTTAATGATTACAAGAAGGAAACAAGGCCTTGTATAATTGATGTTAATCTAAAGGAGGATGGTGATATTTAAATACGTCATTAGGCAAGTATATTTCTAATCTACAACTAATTTTTCAAGTTGTATTCTCTTTTGCTGAAGGAGATACAAACTGGAAAACAAAATATGTCAGGCCTCTTACAAATTTCTGCTGGAAAGTAGAAGGTTCAAATTTTTAACTAGACATGGAGAGTAAAAGGTGAAACATATTATCTGAATGTGCACACACTTTATAAAAGCTATACATATGTGCCATTAATTCACCTAGTTGGTGTAACTGAATCATACATTCATACCTATCTTGTGAGTTTAATGTGATATACCCCAAATGGAAGTATGAGGAGGAATATTAAATCAATCATCGTAACATATACTAAGGTTAAAAAATGCTGGTTGTTGCTCTTTCATTTAATTTACATTAGTTGATTATTGCCTTCTATTATGCCATTGTGAAACTTTTTGTTGTTAAACTGCTAGGAATCAAGAATTTTGATTTCCCCTCATACTTCAAGGGTTTTTGATTTCTTTCAATAGCTGAGATATTAATCATGACTTGGTATGCAGTTGGTTGGGAATGCTTCCAGGGACATGGGCTTATGTAAGTGCAGGTGCATTTGGGCGAGCCATCATTGTAAGTTGTTTATAGGCTTTCATGTCTGTTAAGTAAAATTATGTTTGCTTTGGTAATATATGAAATTAGCATTTTGATTAAATTGTAAGTTGCTTTGCTATCACCTTTTTCTGGCAGATGTGTCAACCACCATTCTTTTCTATTAATGCAACCATACTATTTTCCTGTGTTGTTGATCTGTTTTCTGCTGGTTTTCCTACTACTATAGTCCTTGCACATGGTCATGATCTTCTAATGTTCTGGCGAAGTAGTTGGTTATCCAGCTTCACAGCTGACACAATTCTGAATGTACACTAATCAATCTGACTGGGAATTATATGACATACATACCTGTTTTTTGAGAGAACATCAGCTCTAATTGCATAAGTGAGCAGTATGGTCTTCAATTATTTAATTATCAGTTAAGCCACGATTATACAAATGTTGCCATGATACAAAGGATACGCTATATCAGTTATTCTGGTGAGGTAATCGAGCCATCTGAAGTCTCAAAACTCAGTTCCATTTAACATTCGTTACCTCTTGATGGATGCTATTTTTCTTGGGTCTTCAGAACTTTAACTGATACAAGGGCTTGTCGACCATGACTTTGTTTCCCTTATTGTTGCAGCAGGAAGAGTCAGGCTTACCAGGAGGAAATGGCCAATTAGTGACTCTTGGACTAGGCTTGTTATTTACAGCCATTGCTGCAGCTTATGTAACTCGCCTTGCAAAGGTAATGACTACACTCAGTCCTGTTTTAAAGACTAATTGTTGTGCATGGAAATGCCAATTTGTAATTCAAGAAAGTGAAGACTTCTGGTGGAAGGGAAAACAAATGCTGGATTAGTAGAACCATATATGTTATTATATGCCGTGCATGTAATTTTAGGATTTAGTTGAAATGTTTTGAGTATTTAATTTATGCTTCCTGAGAATTACAAATTGTATACATTCTTGTTTTTCTCTTATTTATATATTTATGTATTGTGATGCAGGATGCTGTGAAGGATATTGAGTAGGAGCACAACTCTTTGCAAGAAGTTGCAAGCAAATGGATGGCCCCCTGATACACAATGTAATTTAGAAGGTATACAATTGCCTTGTACGTTACTTGCATCTTTTTGATGCAATCTAATATAATGCAATTAATTTTTCCCAGTCATTGTCCATAATAGGTTGATTGACTTAATTTGTGGTACGACTGTTACTCTACTAGTTGTCTTTTTTCACTTCATGATTTTCCCAAGGCTTGATTTTACCCTTTCACCCAACATGGACATATTAATTCTTCTGAAGAGGATTCTTGTATTCTAGTTGTGTCAAGGAATAGAGGTCCTTGGCTGGGGAGGCTGCCTTGAGGTAACTTCCTTAAGGCGTAAGAGACTTTACTTGCCTCTGCTAGGTTGAGTTGGAGGACCCATCACCTTCATCTTTACCTATTCCTGTGGGCAATTTCTGCCAACTGCTCACAGCTTATGCTTTCTTGGTGCCAAAGTTGATAGCATCATCAAATGCCCTCATACCAAGATGATACTGGAAAATAATCCCACCAGAGCTTTTGATATAAAATCCTGCAAAAGATGATGTTAAAGACAATGTTTTCTGCACTTTCTCATCTTAACCAAATTCTGAGCCAATGTTGTTAGTTCCAAAATGAGATAAAAGATTCCTTGTCATCAGCTGATTCAGAATTCTATTTGATGCTCTTAGTCTTCCTTCTTTGCAGCTCACCTTTTCGTTGGAATTGAAATTATGGAGTTTATAAGAAAATTGGGAATCAAGTTGGAGTACCTAATAACTCTTAACCACAATTTAAAACATCCAAGATAAGTACGATAACTGATCAAGAACGTACTGAGAAGGAAGTACCATGAAAGAGAATCACCCATCTATACCTCAGGTATCAATATTGGTTGAATGCATTGTAATTTATTCATCTGATCTGAGTGATATACAGATACTGTCAAAATTATCTTGCATATCAAACATCCCTTATGTCCCACACATTTAAGTGTCTCTTTGCATGTTTGCCCGTGGTATTATACTGATGTAAGGCTGAAGAAAATGCGGACCAAGATTAGGATGTAATCTCAGGTATGACCATTGAGGATTTTTCTAAAGTCACTTAAACGATGGTTTACTTCAGGAAAGTGTTAATCTATTTCCTAACCCCAGTATCCAGAATGCTTCAAAATCATGGGCCTTATCCAGATATCACAATCAGCAAAAGTTTGTTGAGAGTCCAGTGGACTGAGACAGAAACTAAAATAGAAAATATCAATAGGCCTTGAGAGCAGGAGATACCTTACCTTCCTACCCTGAGGCCCCATAGGCTAAGACAAGATCTGAAATGGAAAAATGCCATTAGATCTTTATATCTATCCTTAAAAGTGACCTTTGTCCGAAAGGTTAGCATTCCTTCTAACTTCCAATCCACCTCTAGTTTCCACTGTACTTCTAGATTAAGGAACTAACTTTTTTTTTTTTTTTTTTTATAGTTTTGTTTCTTTATTTTTATTTTTATTTTTATATTTTTGGGTTTTCCCCCCGGGGGGGGGGGGGGTGTTAAAATGAGAGGAAAAAAACCACACAAGCCTTTGACTGAATCTTTTCAACATAAAGGAACCATAGTGTAATGGTCACTTTTAGCCATTAGCACCAGAAACAATGGTGACATTGGCAAGATTATGTGCTGTTTGGTTACATCACCGTTTTTTGAACTTATGTATTTGAATTCAGAACAGAGTTATTTGTTTTAGTTGATTGGATGGACAAGGAAAGCTCAAGATTGTTCCTGTTTTATGATGGCCATTATTTTAGAATATGATTTCACCAACTTTACCTCCTTGTTATGAAAACCATGACACTACGGACCGTTTGGTAAAGTTATATGTTGCAAACACAAGACCTCGTGAACAGTACCTTAGATATCACTATACATGAAAGATGTGCTAGAAAAAGGTGAAAATAAAGTGAATGAAAATAGATGCAAAGATTAAGCTTGTTGTCTTTTTTTTTTTTTTTTTTAATGTAAGATTATGATGCAAAGATGACTTCCTCTTCGAAATATGGTTCAGGGGCAAAGACGACTTCCTCTTCGGCTCGTGAATTCCTGAGAAAACAGTAAGAGGAGATGGGGGCCTGTGGTTGGCGGTAGGGTTGTTTTAGGGTTTTTGGAGGGGGGCCGGCTAGGGTTTGGTTTGAGGGAGGTTAGAGAAGATGAAAGGAAATACTAAGGGCTTCACACCCACTTCTTTCCGGAGTATCAGAGCCTTCACAGCAATGGAAAAGAACTTTAGAATTTTCTCATTAATCTTTTTTTTTACAAGAGAAAGGTCTTTTTATAACCTTTTCATGTCAATACAAGTTAAATCATTCATTTTAAATACATAATTGACATGAATTGTAATATATGGCATGTGATTCTTCTTGAGGAGGCAGGGATCTCTGCATGCTTTATCTGGGACGGCCAAAAAGAAAGAGTGGCTGCAATTTTCAAGCTTGTAGAGGAGGGGGACCACTTGAGAAAGGAAAAGAATGGGCGCCCCTTGATTTCTCCTGCCATCTTTGACTGGATGTCAACCTTCTTCCATCTGGGGCACATGAAGATCTTTCAATTAGAGAGAGGTAGCCAATTTCTTCCATGGATGTTTGTCAGGGGACCACATGATAAGTGTGGAAGTCAATGAGCACCCAAAAAGCTTCCATATAAGGGCGGATGGCATGAAGAAATGACGAAGGACAATGTTGGCGCCTAGATTCCTTTTTAAATTGATGTGGGCCGGCTCCTTGCTCTGCTTTGGTGATGCCATGTGTCTCGGAATGATCGAAGACATGTGTCATTGCATGGTTGATAGGTCTTCTCTTGGGTCTTCAAGGTGAACTTTCTCTTGACTTATTATAGTACTCAATGAAAAAAAATAACACTTGAGACCAACTCCTGGATTCCAACAATGAACCAGGCTAACTAGCACAACTTTACTCGACAAGGACTCTAAGAATAAATAAAAAGGACTCTCATAAATCAGAGATCCATAAGGAACCCTGAAACCTGTCTCAATCTGGTGCCTGCACCAATTCTTCTGGGCTGGAAGGAACTCGATCCCGTCGAGTAAGGGTCAGTTTGACTTTGCTACTTCTCTAGGAGGTCTGGGTCTATGTGTTGCAGATCTTCCCGGATAATCCACGAGTCCTCTGATTTCGGCCGACCTTGCGAACGAAACAAATATCTTTGGTAACCTTTATTGCGGGTCGTGACAACTTGGTCATTCAGAATCTGCTCAATCCTGCCTTTCCTCTCGGGCCAATTTGTGGGTGGACACTCAGGTGAGGGCTCACTCTCAAAGAAACGGTCAGGTCCAAAAACTCGCTGAGTACCACTGCTGGGTCCCTATATTCTACTAAGTCTGAGGTAGTGAAAATAGAGTTAATGCCTAACCATGGAGGTAACTTTAACATACAGGCATTGGTTCCTACCTTTTTTAACATTCTAAAAGGACCAGCTCTACGAGCACGTAACTTTCTTACATGACATAGTTTTTCCTTAACAAAATCCTTGACTCGATTCTGGGGATTAGCCAACTTATTATCAATATTCAAGTGAATGTTAATGTCATGATGCAGGTGCTGTGCAATTGACTCTGAGACTCGTGTATGGTTGGACAAGTTGAATGGGCAGGTGAACTTAGTAGAATGTGACAAAAGTCCTTATTATTAAGACTTGGATTGACACTTAACTGAAATGCAGACTTACTAAGGCATTCCTATGGAAAGAAATTTTATTGGACTCTCTGGACCTAAACCTAACAGACTACAGACTCTCTAAGTTTGACCCTGGGTTGGTGGATGGCATGAATTCTTAAGAGGTTCCATAGGGCCTTCTGAAAGTATGCGGCAAACCGAACTGGGACTAGATCTAAGAGGTGTAGGATATCCCTAAGTAGTGAAATATGACTAGATATTCTTTTTGGAAACACTTTATAAAATTCTCCTAAAATCTTCACTGCTACCTCTTGGATGTGATTGTGAATTTTCCTAGTCCAAATTGATGACCCCTTACTGATGTCTTGTTCTAAACCCTCAGCAAAAATTACATAAATTTTTTGTTCTAAATCCTTCATGAATTCCACTATTTCTAGGGGTTGCTCTATAGGGCTTAGCTCTTGGACTTCAGCTTCCTCAAGTTGACCATTTTGCTCCTCCATAATCTCTTTAGCTACAAGCAATGGTTCATGTTCAACTAGGATGGTATCAATTTCTTTAGACTCAACCCTTAGATCAGATTCAGTTCTATAGACTTCTCTTTCTATTTCTCCAATAGGTGTAGTTTCTTCTTCCTCTAACGTGTCACTGGGCTCAAGCTCAATCTCCTTTCCCTTAGATTCATCAATAGGCTTAGTGGCTTTTTCTTCTAATGGACCAATGGACTCACAAATGTCTACCTCTACATGACTAAGGGACTCGGGACTATCAGCCTCTAAATGATTATTGGGCTCAACCTCTTCGTTCTTAAAGCCTTCAATGGGTTCTTCTTTATCCTCTTCGTATTCATCAACTAAACTTGCATCAGCCTCATATACCTCCTCGATATAACCTATAAGGGGTTCTTAATCTCTCTCCTCATCACAATCAATAGTTTCAGGGTTTTCTAGATTGTCAATTTGAGTAGGATCTTGAACAACTATGCCTAAGCTGGCCATGTTTAGCTTTTCCTCCCTGTGTTCAACTATGGTGGTAGGAATGGGTTGGGCAAACTGATAGATAGGAATGGGCCGGATAGTAGGAGTGGGTGGGGCAAGTGGGAGAATAGGAGTGGGTCGACTCATGGAAATAAATGGGGTGGTAGGGAAGGGTGGACTCTGATGAACACATGGGGCAATAGGGATGGACTGGCTAAATGAGCCTAGATTAGAGCTTAGACTTATTTACAGGGATATTAGTCCTATTAAGTATGGCCTGATGGGTGATGGGCTTCTTATGCCTATAGGACATGGGTAGGTATTTCTCCTTAAGTTTAATATTCATGATTCTCCATGTTCTAATGGACATCTTCCTCTTTTGACGACATGCGTGTTCAACCTTTTCCCAATATATCCTAATATGTCGGGTTAGTTTAAGCCTAGCAAATTTTACTTTCCCTTCTTCTGACATTTCTTCCCGATCGAAATACTCATCTATCCTCCTTTCCCAATCAATGTAATCCTCTAGCTCTAGATCACCACCAAAAGTGGGTGCATAGGGCCGGGTGCTCCTAATGGATCTTTCCTCTGAGTCCACTATGTATGGGTATGAGCTTCTAGGGTGATACTCAGGGGTAAAATCATAGTGATAGGCTCTCCTAGGGTCAGGATGTGGGGTAGGTAGACGAGGGTCTAACTTAGGCTCAGTCCTGGTCTTACGACTTTCTTCTAGGGAGCTCACTTGATCATTCAATTGGGTCAATCGTTTAGTAATGGTCCTAAGCATAGCTCCAATGTCATTGTCCATGGATGGGTCGGATGGGGACTGACTCTGACTGGGTTGGCATGAGCTCTGGACCGAGTTGGCATGCAGGCAAGCACACAAAAAGAAAAAAGAACGACTACTGGCTCCTAGACCTAGAGTTTAAATAAAATGTGCCAACTAAATGCTAATCAATCACCAAGTACCCTATAGCTGGCCAGGTAGCAGGTGGGAGGGGGGAGGATCTTCCTGCTTAACGCAGGAGCCTAATTAGAGTAACCCCGTCACTCTGCTTAAGTCGTTTGACATTTGACCTCTAGCCTTAGACATCAGGTTCTAGTCGTAAATGGAGAAAGACTCACACCAGTTTCAACAAAATATGTGAACACAATCGTGAGTGTTCTTACTGCTCAATTATCTCTACTGGATTTTAAAATTGGGAGGTTTGGGCTCGTATGCAGGTTGATGGTTTTCTGGGCTCAGGAAGGGCGATGAAATCCCCACCTGATCTGAGATAGCGGTACCCTTAAGTCAATTTAATACAGAGATGATGGAACACTAAAGAGTTAAATTAATAAGTCGGGTCTCTAACTAAAAGGATGCAGCAATACCGAATTTTTTTTTTTTAAATTTTCAGTTATAAAACTAATTAATAGCAGTAATTAAAATATTTTAATTATTTTTTTTGCCTATGTGTGTCACTTAAGGCCTTGCCTCAAGTCAGCCTTTCTTACGACGGCTATGCACAGCCCTCTTGGTAGCTTACGGCACTTTCGAAACATAGGTAGTTGGGTCAAACGTACCAAGGTATTATCGGTAGCCTTTCTTATTGGTACGTCCCTGATATCCCTACCAAACGTCTGTTGGGTCAAATAGCCCGGAGTATTACCTTTAGCTTCCCCTTTAGACTATCCCTAAATGAGCACAGTAGAGACCAAGATATGCTCTTTTTTTTTAGATTTTTTTAATATGCAAGAAAAATAAGCAAATATAGGAGGCATGCAGAAATTTTAGCAAGCTGAAATTTTCAGCACCTATGCAAAGCTACTTTTCTAATATGATGCAAGAACAAGTCCTAACAACCTGCTCTGATACCAAAACTAATGCAGAACGTGGATGAGACACAAATGCAATGAAATAATATATATATATATATATATATATATATTATGAGATGGCTAATTATCCAGAAAGATCAAAAACTAGTTAAGCTATACCATGCAAGACAGGCGGAAGCATACAGTAGAACTAGAACTGCTAGAATATTAACGAAACTAGGAAAGTGAAGATTAGGAAATCCTCGGTTAGGACATGCTCTCAACATTCACTAAATCAGAGAAAGAGAATTAGAGAAAGGATTCATATACCAACAGTGATTACTTGAAGATTGAAACAAAAAGATCGCTCTGACAGGTTGAAAGTCATGGATGAAGAAGCTGTCTACCGGAGAGGATCTTCGAAATATGGTTCGGGGCAAAGACGACTTCCTCTTCGGCTTGTGAATCCCTGAGAAAACAGTAAGAGGAGATGGGGGCCTGTGGTTGGCAGCAGGGTTGTTTTAGGGTTTTTGGAGGGGGGCCGACTAGGGTTTGGTTTGAGGGAGGTTAGAGAAGATGAAAAAAAACACTAAGGGCTTCACACCCACTCCTTTCCGGAGTACCAGAGCCTTTACAGCAATGGAAAAGAACTTCAGAATTTTCTCATTAATCATTTTTTTTTTACAAGAGAAAGGTCTTTTCATAACCCTTTCATGTCAATACAAGTTAAATCATTCATTTTAAGTACATAATTGATATGGATTGTAATGTATGTCATGTGACTCTTCTTAAGGAGATAGGGATCTCTGCATGCTTTATCTAGGACGGCCAAAAAGAGAGAGTGGCTGCAATTTCTAAGCTTGTAGAGAAGGGGGATCACTTGAGAGAGGGAAAGAATGGGCGTCCCTTGATTTCTCCTGCCATCTTTGATTGGGTGGCAACTTTCTTCCATCTGGGGCACATAAAGATCTTTCAATTAGAGAGGGACAGCCAATTTCTTTCATAGATGTTTGCCAGGGGACCACATGATAAGTATAGAAGTCAATGGGCGCCCAAAAAGCTTCCATATAAGGGCGGGTGTATAAAGAAATGAGAAAGGAGGATGTTGCGCCTAGATTCCTTCCTAAATTGATGTGGGTTGGCTCTGATGATGCCATGTGTCTCGGAATGGTCCAAGACATGTGTCATTGCATTGTTGATGGGTCTTTCTTTTGGGTTTTCAAGGTGAACCTTCTCTTGAATTATTATAGGACTCAATAAAAAAAAATAACACTTGACACTTGATCAACTCTAGGATTCCAACAATGAATCAGGCTAACTAGCACAACTGGACTCAACAAGGACTCTAAGAATAAAGAAAAAGGACTCATAAATTAGAGATCTATAAGGAATCCTGAAACCTTTGTCTCAATCTGGTGCCTGCACCAGATTAAGCTTATGGTCTGTTGTACACTTTATAGATAAGGGCCAAAGGGAAAGCTTTACCATTCATTGTTTGGTTGTGGATAGGTTAAGGTTGATGGAAGAGAAAAAAAAATAGCATCCGCCTAGAAAAACTAAATGGATATTAGATCTTTGAAGAATGAGAGGCTATCTTTGAAGTAAAAATTACAAAAAGAAAATTGATGTGATCAATAAACATGCCGATGACACTTTATAACACAAATAAAATTATTGCTACAGCATCATCGATTTTTAATTGCTACCTATTGATGCAATCATCTGATGATAACTGTTAGCACAAATAATGGTTCATAGCATTCATGCTCATTGATTTACTGCGAACTAAAAGGAAACACTTATTCTGCAAAATTTGTTATGGGATGCAAAGATGTCACCACTTTATTACAAGTAAATTTACAATTATTTATACTTGGATTTCAAGCAAAATCCACAAATAGAGGAAAAATAGAAGAGGAGAGCAAAAATAGTGAGAACGAAATTCTTCTTATAGACTGAGATGTACATCCAGATCCCTGTCTCTGTCCCCTATCAAAACTTTCATCCTGATCTAACCTCAATCCACCCTTCTGTTGCTTGTACATCAATCTCTTTGCTGTACGCCCTTCTTAGCTTCTGTAGGATCCCAGACCGCATCGAGAATGGTATCCGTGTCGAGATTTCTTCCTCGGTCGGTAACACACTTGTTGGTGATCGAGATGCCTCCTTCGAACAAGACATTTGATTCCAACTTCCAGCGATAAATGGATGGTGGAGCAATTGCTCAATATTCCACCTCTTCTTTGGGTCCTTCTGCAAACATTTTCCAAGGAAATCGAGCCCCTCTGCAGAGAAGCCGAATGGGAGCCTTGGAAGATCATCACAACATGCAATCTTATACACTGCAGCCACTGGGTTTGATACCTCTTCTGCCCATGGAGGCCTTCCAGTGGCCATCTCAATCACAGTGCATCCCAGAGACCAGATATCTGACGAAAATCCAACCGCTTCATTCTTCAACACCTCTGGTGCCATCCACAACGGAGTCCCGCCTAAGAATTGTGATGAATTCTTCGAAGATCCTCCCAGTCTTCTTGCACACCCAAAGTCAGCCAACTTGATCTTGCCAGATGACCCCAAGAGCACATTCTTACATTTGATATCACAATGGACGATATTGTTTCTGCGAAGGTACGCAATCCCTTTGAGAATTTCTCTGGTGTAGGATCTGATCACCGACTCATCCAATGCTCCACCAAACTTCTCGACGATATCCAACAAACTTCCCCCAGCCATGAATTCCATGAACAGGTTGAATTCTTCTTGGCTTCCTGCCTTGTCTGCGACGGCTTCATGCCCGAGGCTTCGGACAATGTATGGTGAATTCAGGCTCTCGAGAATGTCGGCCTCATTCTTCAGAGTTTGCACCCCCATGGCAGATGGTGAGGACTTGACGACGAAGAGCTCCCCTGTTGATTTGTTCATGGCCAAGTTGACAATGCCAAAGGATCCATTCCCGATTGCTTTTCCCCTGATCCAGTGCTCTGGGCGAAGAGAATTCAAGGCGGTACGAGCCATTTATTTGAACTTTACTCAGGAAAGAGATAATAAAGAGGGAGGAGAATATGGAGGGTGGAGGTGATACCGGGTTGGATATCCAACCCAAGAAACAGGATTGATGGTCTTTCCAAATACATGCAGATAAGATATAGGTATGAAATTTATTTGTTTCTCTAAGAGAAAGAGAGAGAGACAGAGACAGACTATTTGAAGATAAAACAGGGAGTCCAGATATCCACAAGCAGAAAACAAAGAGAGGCTCTTGTGAACAGAAGAACTGGAGGGAATAATAACAACAAATGCCTCTAATCTTAGCAAGGTTCCGCGTCGCGATCAAACTGTTCTCTTGAGAGCGATTTTGGAATTCTAGAGGAAAAGAGTTTGAGAACGACGAGTGGCTTTCCAATTGCTTGGAAAGCCGCCCGCTCCTGCTGCGACGAAGAGCCTCCGATCACCACTCCAGAGCCTTTTGGTTTCTTCTCTTTTTCGTTAAAAAGACTCTGGATGGAAAGAGAGGGAAGGAAGGGTGGTGGTTTTAAACGGGGCAAAGGAGGCGACGGTTGGTGGGTGGAGAGATGGTTTCCCTCCTTTGATTGGGTGTGATTTAAAGTCGCGAGGAAGTTTACCTTTAATTTATTGGTGGTGGGTTCCGCTCGCAGTGGTTGGTCCCAGGACTGGGCCTGGCGATATCGGCAATGCTGTCCTTTTGTGGTTGCAGGCCCTTTACATTTTGGCAATTAGAACCGCATCAAATCCATCAATATTATTATAGATCTTAGTTTTTCTTTGCTCTAGAGTTTGCAAAACTACTTGAAGGCACGTTTTAATCCCCGGTTTGCATAGTTTGCGTACCAACATGCATCCATTTAGGATTTCACACTTTGTTAATAATCTTCTCCTTTGAAAATTGAAAAAAATTCCTGATTCCAATAAATATATTTGAACTAGGAACTCTTCTCTAGGCAAGATTGATTATTTTAAATCCTGGTGCGACAAGATGAGTAAGCTTCAAGGATGGTACTAGAGGTCGTCGCGTCTGAACCGGAAAAAAATTCACCAAAAGGAATTAAGTCAATTCAGTGTGAGCTCCCTTTCCCCTTTATGCCTTGGTGCTAGCAAATAATCTAATAAATGGTAGCATCCCATCGTCTGTATGTGAATTGACATCCCTGACTATTCTTGATCTATCAAACAATAACCTTTCTGGGGAAATTCCTAGCTCAGCGGGTTCTTTATATAGTCTTCTTCAAACCTTGCACCTAAACAATATCAGTTTCTTTGGAGAACTTCCTTCATCTTTGCAGCAGCAGTGCAACGGTTTTGAATTTCCTTAATCTTGCTCAAAATAGATTTTCTGGGAATTTTCCAGCATGGATGGGAGAAAGCTTGAAAGATCTTGTAGTACTCCAGCTGCGATCAAATATGTTCTCTGCCAACATCCCTCCACATCTACCACAACTTGGCGAACTCCAGATCTTAGATCTTGCACATAATAATCTATCAGGATTCATGCCGCCATCGTTTGGCAATTTCACTGCAATGGCTTCTACATGGCATGGATATCTAACGAGTATTAAGATTGGGACTGAAAATTATGGCTTTTCTATTTATAATGAGACTACTATTGCGTGCATTTTTGTCTGTCTACGAAATTTCTCCAGATTACCAATGCTTTAAAAACATATCTATAATAAATAAGGATGGCCATGCCATATGTATGCTTTGAGTGTCAATTGAAACTGTTGTTAAACTATAGCACTCAAAAAGTGCCCACTCGTGTTATTGCTCAGAAAAAGTACCAGCTCCTGTTTGATAATATGAAATCTAATATATAAATGGATTTCTTTTTCTCCAGGCAAGTAAAGTTTGGTGGAAGGGATAATTGCAATGACTTTTTGTTTCCTTTTTCATTTCTTTATTTTGACAAGTGAAAAAAGTTATTGCCATCTCAAGATGTCTCTGCTATCTTTAGAGGGATAGAGAAGCCATTGAAGCTATCGGCGATTGTATTATCCATCACTTGCATTCCAACTTGGGCTGGAAATAGGCCATGCTTGGCCTAGGAACAACTGAACAACTGAACAACTGCTTTGATGCCATCCCCAGTCCATAAAGAGCATGGCCTGGCTGCAGATAGTGCGTCCGTTGGGGTTCCATCTACGCCTAGAACAATAGAGAGATATAGAGAGATGCACCAAGAATTCCTGCCAAGAGCACAAATACATTTGTTTTAGGTAAATAGGGAGCATCATTATTATTGAATAAGAGCTTCTTGTCAAAAAAAATGCCGCATATTTAAGTGACCAAGACCTTGTATTAATAGAGATCAAAGCTTTTTATCTGGCTTTTGGCTTCGTCAATGTCTTCTTATTTGTAGTGCAAGTAGATGAGGCAGGCTCCTGTCTGCTTGCAGCTACTGCTAAGGCAAAGGTTTTATTAGTAATTTTATTTTTTTTTAAGAACTTTTGTTGCAAAATTTGATGTGAGACATTTGGATAAAGCTGATAGAATCACTAAAAATCAATCGGATTAGTTTTGGATTAAAAACAACTTGAAAATAATCATAAAAATCTAAAACTTAGAGTGAGTAATCAATCAGGCCAAAATTGTGGTCGATCAGAGTAGACCATGCCTACATAGGGTTGAAACACTGCCCTCAGCCTGAGCTACGGTCAATCGTAAAAGACTAGGATAATTGATTGGCATAATCTTTACAGTCGATCAGTCATAGTCCTTGCAATCTAACAAGTCATAACGAAGAGTTTCAGCTAACCATTAAGACATGGTCTTAAGGTCTGAATGGCTAATTTTTTAAACTTTATAAATTCAAAAGCTTTGATACTTGTTTGAGTAATAGATTGAAGTTTGAATTAAGTAAAACAATGTTTGGAAAGTTTTGTAGAATTATATTTCTTGAGTCTTGAATATATAATCTCTCTTTCCTAAGTTTAGAGTCTTATTTCTAAAACAACATTCTTGTGAGTGGTTTTCATTCTTTCTCTTATAAAGAAGAGTTGGTAGGGTTCTTTTTTAGCCTATAAAAAGAGAGAGTGGGTTCATTCTTAGTTCATAAAAAGGATTACGAGGTTTCTTCTTAAGTCTAATAAAAAGAAAAGCGTAAGGGTTTGATTCTTACTCGGTTCAAGAGGATCAAAGCGAAAATCCCAAAAAAGTCTTTCGGATAGTGGATGTAGGTAATGGGTGCCGAACCACTACAAATTTTTATATATCTTTTACCTTATTTGCTTATTTATATTCTTACTTACCTATATTCTTGCACTTCTTTTCAATTAGTATTTTATTATATATCTTGTGCATATCTTTAAAAATTTAATATCTTATTGCAATTTCCTTTTCATTGACATCTTTTGGCTTTGGTTTTGTTCTCGTGCTTAGCTTTTAAATTGATCGGTCTTACTTAAGCATATAGTTTTTGCTTTTTTTTTTTTTTTTTTTTTTAAAA
Organism: Metroxylon sagu; assembly: GCA_017589505.3. NCBI lineage: Eukaryota > Viridiplantae > Streptophyta > Magnoliopsida > Arecales > Arecaceae > Metroxylon > Metroxylon sagu. Next base: position 292,386 of record JACVBY030000463.1, on the reverse strand, counting down.
AAAAAAACAACCCCATTTGCTTCCCCCACTCCCTCCCTCCCTCTCTCAGGTCTAACCTAAAGCATTTAAGAAAGGTTGCCAAAAGGATTTTAAAGTAGAAAATAGTGACAAGTAGCTATAGAAACAAAAAAAGCATTTAAAAAAATTAATCAAAAAATTTGAAACTATACTATCAAGAAAACCAAATAATAGATACAATTTTTTTTCCATGTGGTTGTGCTATTTTTCTTTGCATCCACCACCAAAAGGCTTTATAATTTGAACCTTATTCAATACCTTCACCGCAACTATAAAGAACTACATCGTTAATGTTAAAAAGAAAAGAAAAAAAAAAAAAAGAAAAAACCTTTTATGAAATTAGTTAGGGAACTTGCCAGATTGTATGAAGAGTATTACTTTTTTATTTCATTCATGAATTTACAAATGATATTTTGGTATATTTTATTTGAACTGCCAAAAAATATGTGTGTACTTCGGCTCCATTGCTATGAATTGGAGCATGTGGTTACATTTCATTGTGCGAGAAATCGTTCTCTTAACAACTAGTCGCTACTTTATATCAATGCTTACCATTTCATGACATTATACTTGGGAACCGCCATTAGCTTTTCTCCTCAGAAATGGCCGTCACTTCCATTATAGAAATCAACGATGATGCCAAAAGATAGGAAGTACTTAATCATAGGATGAGAGTATCATTACCCCAATAAAAAAAGAGAGACGGTTTCCATTACGAGCTCACGAATAATTCTCTTGTCATGTGGTGAAGAGGGACTGATTGTAAGGTTTTGTTGGTAAATATGACAGATTGATTCAAGATGGAGTTGCCAAGTCAGAGATTATGGGCCCAAACCTTTTGGGAAGACATCATAACAAGGGTCCCAAACCATTTTCACAGGCCAGTGGTGTCTTCAAGACTCCCCAAAATCTACTAAAGAAACAAACTAACACCAAGGACGCATTTTAGGTCAAAATGAAAATTTAGTTTGTTTTCAGGCCCAGCTGCCATAAATAAAATATTTGGATATTTGGAAGCACCATGAATCATGTTAAGCGGTAGGCAGGCGCTTCAAAGCGAAATCAAGTTTCCTATTCCTATTCTTATTTGTGGTGGACCTCAATCGCACTCAAAGAACCAAACACGTCAACACAAATTCATAGAAAAACATGCGTGGAATCATGCACACTTGATTTCATCATATAATCCTTTTTTTTTTTTTTTCAATGGAATTCATGATATAATCACTAATATGGAGAAGCAATTGAATAAGAGAGAAAATTGCATCTATTTAATGTATGACCTGTACACATTCATTTGCATGAGATATCATATGTATGGAGCTCTTATGCATGTAATATAATACATTTAGCATGAAACATCTGTCAAATATTGCTCATACATCAAAAAAGTCCTCTTAGGCTTCCTGCCTACACCCTTGCCACCTTTAACCATTCCATCCTTTCCTATTCTTGTCACTTCCATTCCTTCGCCAATAGGTAACACCACTGACTCAGCGCCTCCTCTCCCTTTGACTAGTTGGCCATATGAAGCCCCAGTTCTTCTTCCATTGAATAGGTTGCTAACCACCACCACTGACCCCCTAGGGTTCATATCCAAAGCTAAGAAAATCTCCATGCAGTCTTCGACCTTATGATCGATGAACGCAAAATCGATGTCCTTTAATTGCCTGATCACTTCAGAAGGCTTCCCCAACTTGAATTCCACTGCATCTTCTAGATTAAAGCTTTCTATCTGGCTTTTGGCTTCATCAAGCTCTTCTTGCTTGTGGCGCACACAGATGAGGTGTCCTCTCATGTGCCTTGCAGCTACTGCCAAGGCTAGCGTGCATGGCGAGACCCCACCAGACTCCACAGCGACGACTAATCGTGCTTGATTACCGGCTGCAAGAGCGGATACGAACTCCATGCACCTGGGCTCTATGACCGTCAAGCTGCTTCTGGTGCTCTCCTGTTTGCTATAATAATCTTTGCACTGAAATATAGAAATTTGAGATGACCTTAGATTACAAGTGCATCATTAGAAAGCATCACAACTGGACTTCAAACTGCTAACAATGTATGTATTACAAAATCTATGCTTCTTTTGATTGATATTTCCAAATTCTATTTAGTTAATCATGCAACTTCAAAGTGCTGCATGGTTTCATGCTGCTACTTTGCTTAAATACTTAATTTGTGACCAAAATGTTTCAAATCTCTTGAAAACCCAAGGACACAACACACACACACACACACACACACACACACACACACAGAGAGAGAGAGAGAGAGAGAGAGAGAGAGATTCACCAGCTGGAGAGTGTGCATGTAAACAGCCATGGCATCCGAAGGTGACCAGCAACCCATGGAATCCAAGAATTTCTGGTGGAAGGAATATGAGAAACCATAAAAACTCTTTTTGAGAGATCTCCAGCAGCAGCTGAGATCCCATATATAACCAGCAAAGCGAGTCAGAGCACTCATGTGAACCGTTTGACACATGTCACTTAACAAATATTATATTATATCTTCTCTCTCTCTCTCTCTCTCTCATGTAGACAGAGAGTCAAACACTGTTGCATGGACCTTGGTGGCTCCTGGAGGGCTCTCCCATGTGAGAGGGCGCGGCTTTGCGTGGAAAATGGACACCTGTCCACGATATCTATGAGGAGACGACACATGGGCAGTGCTCGTTATGGCCTCACATGTGACTGGAGTTTATCTACGCTATAGGTTGATGATGGTGGTGGTCGGATTCGCCTACGTGAGTCAATTAAGGCCCGTCACCATGCACGTGAATCCACAAGGATCTGGTGGAAACCATTGGTCGTGGAGAGAGCTTTGGGCAACGTGGCAGGTAAAAATTGGCTCAAGCTTAGGCTGCTTACAAGGGAAGGGATTTCCCTCCTCCCCTCCTTAGATGCTGGCGGGAATTAAGGCCTTGAGCTTGGACACTTGGCTGCCTCCTAAGCCATGACATGAGGCCAGAATTTTGACAAAGAAGGGGTTGGATACGTTATTAATTGAGTCATCTAAAGTCGGAGTTAGAAGATCTTTTGCCTGACCTTGGTTTGCAATCACTTCACGGCCCATCAAAAGCAGTTTGTCACGTTAGCTCATGAAACCACCTGGTTCTTGTGGCCACGATGTATTTGGTACAAATCAAATGGTAGGTGCTCCCATGGATCTTTCCGCGTAAGACTTGTCAACCATATCATTAAAAACCAGAAAAGTCCCCAGGGTTCTTTCTCACGAGCATTTGGTTGAAGGCGTCAAGCAGGCGATTCATTCCAACAACTTATGCTTTTTAAGTAAATTGCATGACTTATCATCTCTTTATTATCTCATTATATTCTTTATATATATATAAAGAGAAAAAGAGAGAGAGAGAAGATGGATAAACTTGACTACATTCGAATGTAACTAAGTTTAGATTTAATTACCTTTCTCATCCTTAAATTCATATAGTTTACGAATTTCAAATATAAAAAAAAGTAAAAAAGATGAATAGTTTCGATATTCATGCAGATTTAAAGGTGAGAATGGTGGTTAGATTTTTAAACTTAACTACATTCAAATATAGCCAAATCTTTCTCTATATATATAGAGGTAAATTTGGCTACATTCGAATATATCCAAGTTTAGGATTCGGTCATCTTCTCCATCCTTGAATCCAAATGGATTCTGAAGGTATCCCATCTTTTTTACTCTTTCTATTTAGGATTCATCAACTGTATGGATTTAAGAATGTGGGAGATGATTAGATTTAAATTTAAATACATTCGAATGTAGTCAAATCTATCTCTCTCTCTCTATATATATATAGTGCTTGCTTGTCGCTTTACAAATAGGGGCGATATTTGCTCATCTCTGATTTGGGCTTGCTCGCCACTTTTCTGGATCTGCACTTGTCATGCCAAGGGCAATAAGCTAGAGCTCTTTCAAGAAGTTTTGATGAGCTAAACATCAGCTGAGGTCTCATTGCTGGATGTTTTTGGATACTCTGTTATTACCAAAAATAAACTTTAAGAGAACTAGATTTCTACAGCCATTGATATTTTAAATCTTCATGACAACATCTTAGTTTTTTCCCCGCTTTTATTGTTTTACTTGTGTGGTCCAGCCTCATCCACATCTTATGCATAGCTGCAATTCTGGGATCCAGAAGAGGGGAACGAAAAGTCATGTTATCGAATTAAGAATCATGGTTTCCGTGATGAGGCCGAATGATCATTCCACCCTTACAAAAGATTTTCTTCACGACATCCCTTTCTCCTTTAAGTTTTGGACCTTCATTGCTCATGTGCTCCACAGCTTACTTCTCCGCCACCGCTGCAGTGCTGAGTCCGTCCAGTGAAAGCAAAGTTGGATGTTATATCAAATCAGGAGATATCGTGCCGAAGGCAACGGCAAACGGCTAATTAGAATTTCGTATATATTTTGGTAGACAATCTTCTGGCAACAGTGGAGGATTTTTCAGAACAAGGAGGGCTAGTGGTGATCGAAAACGGATTCTCTGGGAAGAAAGTAATGATGAGGCCATGCAAGAGGTGCAACGGTGCTCAACCGCGAGCACGCTCCGCATGCAAGAACGACAGGGTCTGAGACTGCCGTTGAGCCTTGAAAGCCAACAACCAAAAATTTCAAAATCCTCAGAACCACGATGATAGCCAAACCAAGGTAAGGAAACATCTTTGGCGCTTGCTTGGAGGTAAAAGGATGACAGGAAACCAGACAAGCCATGGAGTCAATTTTATAGAGGCTCACCGATTTTTACGTACTTCTAACACAGATTTTGTTTGTTGGCTGTCTGTGGACTGATGCCGTAAATTTTGAGAAAGCCAGCAATAAAAGGGCAGTGAATGAAAATCTCGAAGGATTGAATGGTGGCGTTGGATGAATCGAATTGAAGCCTAATTTTTAAAAAAAATATTATAAAAGCATCACTATTGAACAATAAGAAAAAAAAAAGATACGAGATAGTTTGTCTGTTAACAATAAGAAAAAAAAGATACGAGATAGTTTGTCTGTTAACATTACAGATGATGACGTGATGTTTATATTTGTTTATATTTATGGAAGCTTGCATCTAAAAAATGGTTAATTGCCTGCCCATGTGCATAGAAATTCTAATACTACTTGTTGGGCATAAAAAAAGCTTTGATACAACTTGTTGCACATAGAAAAAGCAACATTCTATAGGAAAGAAGAAAGAGAAAAGAAAGAAGAAAAATGAATACAGAAATTTAACATGGTTCAAACTAATGACCTACGTCTATATTGACAAAGACAACAGGAATTTTACTATAAAAATAGAAGATTATAAGGATTATCTCTTCTCTTAAGCTCTCTCTCACAAAAATTTAGATCCATGTGTACTCAACTAGAACACCTCTTAAAAGTTCTCTCTATGGACTTACCTTGAGGTCAGGGTTATACATGCTCGTATTGAGAAGGGATTATAGAGTTTTATATAAACTGAGATTTGTGCTCTATACAATTAGAAAACATGTTCTTATTGAGCTTGTTAAACTCAACTCTAACAAAGCTCCACTTTGGCTTGAGGTTTACCAAGCTAACTATTTGGAAACTCTAGCCAAGTCCAAGCAATGTTTGAACTTGCCTCTAGGAATCGGCTTAATTGTCATATCAACATCTTTAGTGATGATCTACTTGTACACCAAACTCACGTTTATAGAAACTTTTCAAGTACTTCAAGATCGAGTATTTTAAGATTCATTTCACGACCTATCAATACATCATTCCAAAGTAACTCATATACCTACTAAACACACTAACAACATGTGAAATATTTGGTCGAGCGTAAATTATTGCATACATCAATCTACCGACCGTGCTAGTATAAAGTACTTACATCATATGCTCCACCTCCTTAATTTGTAACGATAATGAACCCGACAACTTGAAATGTATGGTTATAAAAGTTCGCATTGATATCCATACCGAAGTGCTCAAGTATCTTTTTTATATACTTTTTTTTGAGATAGATGCAACGCTGATCTTTATACCTAAACTCTTCTTTATTGTACCAAAGTCCTTCATTTCAAATTCATCACTCAATTAAGTTTTCTTAAAAGATTCAATCTCTTTGTAGATAACCATTACCCTCTTAGTAAACTTCTTTCTATTTCTTACTTCCTTATATGTGAGAGGTTCATTCTCCATACTCTTAATTATAGCAAGTGTATAAGTAACCATATCTATGTGACATACAGATGGCCTAATCTGCCTCCTTTCATGATCGATAGCAATGCTATAAGTTGTTGTCAAGATGATTCTACATCATGCATAGTTTTCTTCATTTCCACATCTACCTCGAGCTAGGTTGACGAGTTTCATGAGTCTCCTTGAGGCTTCTATATCAAGCCCCATCTTCTTGTTAACACTGTAATTCCTTGCCTAACTTTCAACAACTCGTCCCATCTGATTACTATAGCAAACTCATCGAAGGTAACATCTTTACTAAGAACAAGTTTGGATGACCTAAGATCTTCTAAATACCATAGTTTGTAACTCTTCATTCCAGTCCCATAACCTAGGAATATACACTTTTTGCCCCTTGATTGAAATTTGTCATCATTAACATGAACTTATGTAAAGCAACCAAATATCCTTAAACCATAAAAATCAACTGAATGACTAGATCATACCTTCTAAGGAATCTTCAAGTTGATGGTAGTCAATGGCAACTAATTCACTAAGTGGCTTACTATATTAATTACTTCAGTCCAAAATAATTTCTCGAGTCCAACGTTAGAGAATAAGCTCTCTTCGAGAGTGTCTTATTTATTAGTTCTGAAACTCCATTTTAATATGGCATCATTTATACAATATAGTGTCTCATTATATCCGTATTCTTATAAAACTCATCAAATTCACCTTTGCAAACTTTCAAGCCATTATCCATTTGCAGCATTTTAATTTGTTGTTTGATCTATTACTCCACCATAGCTTTCCACTACTTAAATTTAACAAATAGTTCATCCTTATGTTTTAAAAAGTATTCACAAAACTTTCTAGAATAGTCATCAATGAGTGTCAAAAAATATCGATGTCTACTCATGAGAGATAGGTCCCTAAAAGTCTAAATGGATGCACTCTAACACCTCCTTGAAAGAGTGAGCACTAATGCTAAACTTCATTTTACTCTACTTTTCATCTATGTAGTACTCACAGAAGTCTAGCTTGCTAGCTTTTACATCATCAAATAGACCTCTCTTGGATAACTCTTTCATCCCTCCTCTTTTGCTCATACGCACCAATCGCATATGCCATAACTGAGTAACATCTGAATTTGATAACTTAATAAATAAAGAAACTGCAATAGTACTAGTAATAGTGCTTCTGATCAAGTGATACAAAACATTTGCTAACCTTTCCTTGATCATTACAACATCTTTAGAAACATTCAGTACACCATTCTCAACCGAATATCCATAACCTTGAGTATCAAATGTGCTTAAGAAAATTATGTTCTTCATCAATTCCAAGATATGTCAAGCTTCTAGGGATTCTTACAACATTGTCAAACATCTTAATATCAATTATCCTTATCCCAACAATATCTAAAGTTTTATTGTCACCCAATAGAACCTTCCTTACCTTTGATTGATAGGTGGCAAACCAACTTCTATTGAAGTCATATAAAAGGAATGATTAGAATCAAGAACCCACGCTTTGCCAAAGTTACTTACGCTGACTAAGAATACCTTGCTTCCTGCATTATTAGAGCTTTCCATTATGTTCTCTTTGGCTACACTTGCTCTAGTTTCGAGACAGTTCCCTTCTCACCCTTTCCTTTCCTCTTCGGACAAGTCTCCTATATTATGTCCTTCAAGATAAGAGTGGTAAGGAAGTTTCTGACATCTTGATTTGGATCTCAATTTACCTCCACTGTCCTAACCCTTCTTCTTGCTCCTACCTCTTGCTACCAAGCTTTTTCTTTGATTCTCCTAATAGATCTTAGATATCCTCATCTTCAACTTCTTAGATTGCAAGACATCTTTTACATCATTAATTAGGAGACTTTCTCTTTCATATAATAATGTATCAACAAAATTTTCATATGAGAATTGTAATGAGCATAAGAGAATGAGAGCTTATTTTCATCTTTTATCTTGATTTTAATATTTCTCAAATCAAGAATAGCCTTATTAAACTCATTCATATGATCGTTTACTAGTATACATTCTTTTATCTATAAGTGGTAGATTCTATGCTTCAAATACAGTAGGTTTGTAAGAGATTTCATCATATACCTATTCTAGAATGTCAATCAAAGTTCAGCCATTGTCTACTCAACTTCTCTAAGAACCTCATCTTTCAAACTCAATAAAATGGTACTCTATGCCTTTGCCAACAACGCATCCTTTTTTTTTATCGGACATACTTGCTGGCAGTCTCATTTCCTTCTAGAAACTTATACACCCCTTGTCATATCAAATGGGAACACATCTTGATTTGCTAGATGCCAAAGTTATTAGTTCCATATAACTTGTTGATTTTAAACTTCTCATCAACATAACGAATCTCTTCTCAAAATCAACATTCTAGCATGCCAAACTTAGATCAAATGCAATTGTGCAACTGTGCTATTACCAGGAATCCAGGTCCTGCTTTACATTACACTGTTTGGCATTAGCTATCTACTTTGCTGAGATACGTAACCGATGCAATGTAAAATGGACTCAAGTCTATCTAAATAATGGGAATCCTTTAATAATAGTGAAGTGAAGCTTTAAAGAAGACACTAAATAAAAAGAATCTTTTGATCTTCATGTGGAACAACGCTCTACCTTCACCATTTCATGAGAATAGCTCAAACGACGGTAGAATACTCTAAAGTCATGCTCCACCTTCATTGCTTCACCAAAATAGTTTAAAGAGAATCATCACAACAAGACCCTCTGAAGCAAAGATCTGCGTTCACTATCTCACCCGAATAGCCTAAATCGAATCACTATAGCATGATACCTTAAAGCAATGCTCTATCTTGACTATCTCACTAGAATATCTTAGATTAAATACCATGGTGGGATACCTTAGAGTAACACTTCACCTCACTATCTAATCGATATACCCAAGAGTTAGATTACTACGGTAGAACACCCTAAAGTAATAATACTTAAGTGATACTTCGAAGATGCTGAAAATAGAGGATTCCTCTAAAGCAACACTCCATCTTCATTGTTTAATCAGAGTAGTCCATCTAAAATAAAACTGAGATTGTTATTCCCCTTATTCTAAGTTTATTCTAACTTTATTTCGAGCTTCTTCTAGACATCTTTCTTCAAACTCAATTGTGGATCTGGTGAACAAGGCTCGGTCCTCCACCTCCAACCACCACCTTATTCTCTTCAGTCTCCAACAGCCGTGCGCCTAAGATTTTGCCGTCGTCAACTCGGTGGAGTGCGTTGCCTAGCCAGAATGAAAAAGAGGGATGGTCCAGCAAAACGAGGGGTCTCCCAAGTGGATCGAATCCCCTTGCTCGGATCCACTTCGACAGCAGTGACCTCTTCCTCTTCGGCAAGTAACAGTGGCAAGCCACTAGCAATTGCCTTTACTGTTGCTTGGAATCAGTGATTGGCAATATTCTAACTGCGATCGATGCCGTTTAACCTCTTCTCATATGACGGAACAGGGCCCCAAGAGCCAATGAAAGCTCTGTCCGATCACCCTCTTCTTCTCCGATCACCCTATTTATCCTCTGGCATGGCCTTTCTTCTCTAGCATCAGCATGACTCCTAATCGGAGATAGAGGACTGGTCATGGCGAAAAGGGCTAGGGCGCAAAAGATCAGCACAGGGATCACCGCCTCTTCTTCCCTCTCCTGCAGCCGCTCCACCGTAGATAGCCGCGAGAGGGAGAGACTCGATGCCATCGGCACTCATGGGAACATCCTCTTCCCAAGCTATAAGATGCTTTGACATTCATGCGAATCTTCTATGCTACATCTCAAGATTTCCACCACGCCTCAAGATTTACGCTGCAGCAGCTGCTTATCAGGAGACGCCTATCAGGTAGTCCCCTGCACGCTCTCAAGAACTAAAAAATGTTCCGATACACCATTTGAGCACAGAACAGAAAAAGATCCGATATTACTTATTGCGCACAAAGAAGAAACAAGCCTAAAAAAAAAAAACACCAAAAACCAAAAAAGAAACGGCATAGAGGTTTAATATGATTCACTCCAACAACCTACATCTACACCAGAAACAATCTACATCCACACCAGCAAATACAATGAGAATTCCATCATGAAAAAAAATAGATTATAAGAATTATCTCCTTCCTTAAGCTTTCTTTTATAAAATTTCATATCCATGTTCATCCAACTAGAATATCTCTTTATAACTCTTCATCTTTTTGAACACACCTTGAGGCCAGAGTTACATATGCTTACATAAAAATAAAAATAAAAATTCATATTCTATATATATTAGAAAACATGTCCTTATAAAACATGTTAAACTTAGGACAAACTATAACAAAGCTCTTGGCAATCATCATCAAAAAAAGAGAAAGTGTGTGAATAATCCAATAACATAGCCAAAAAATGCATTTATGGCTACCTCTTTCTACTGGGTGATGGAGAAAGAAAAAAGAAAAAAAGAAAAAAAAAAAAAGAAGGATGGAAAAGAGGAAAAAAAAAGGGGGCTTCTAATTTACACAATGACGTAAGAACAAAACGTAGAATGCCATCCTACTTTTAGAGTTCACTTACACGTTATAGTAGTCTATACACAAAGCTAAATGTACACAGCTATCAGCATTAATTCTGACATACAAAAAAGGCTCCACAGGGACCGAGCATTCTTCCACGTAATGCTATTCTCTACAAAATTTAAGAATAGTTATCAGCTTCTCTTGAGAAAAGCACGGAACAAATACTAGTGTAAGAACCTGCCACATCAAGCAATCAAGGCAGCAATCCATTTATTTTGGTTTCCCAATATAACATGAACAAATTCCTCTGTTTTTCATAAACATCTATCGCTATGCTACAAGAGAAGAAACATTCAAAACGTTTATCTTAATTATTACGTACATATAAAAGCATTAATACAATGTATCAATTATGATATAAGCACATACTGTAGCACTCCTTTTGGGTGAATTACTGTATAATTTGGAATCTCAAATTGCACCTTGTCATTTCAACCGTTTCTTTTGAGATTCCATATTAGAAAGTAAAATGCATAAAGGAAATTCCATAACCAAGAAGAAGACGGCAACGACATGCAACCATGTTTGTAAGATTCTTGCTATCAATCTGGTACTCCAGATACTGCAATGAAGCCACTCTTATCAAACCATGGTTCATCAATGCATGTCCTTAGCAATTTCCTTCCTTTTTCAGGAAAGGGGAGAAAACAACAAAAATACACCCAATGGGATTCACAAGTCTGCTTCCGAAGCATCCATTGCATTAAATGGTCTGTAATAAGAGTTGGCTTAGCTGCCAAGCATGCAGGTGTCCTAATCCAAACTTCAACCCAACAATAAACAAGTAACTTTCTCATGATAAAAAAAATATGTGCATAGACTCAATGCTACTTACTAGACTAAGTTGACTATCCATAACCTTTGCTGGAAAGTCGCTCTTTAGTCATTGACAGAAGATTGGGAAAATGCATGGTACTTGATTAGAGTGGCTAAAAGCTTTAACTTAATTTTATTTCACCTAAAATAGATGAATTCTAAAGTCTCATCATCTCAAATAACAAGTCAATTGAAAGGACATTCCATAAAGTCATGTTTGGTACCACCACTACTAGCAGATGTAAGCAATATAGATTATTTTCAGAGTGCCACACCGTTTCAAGGTCAACATCCAAGAATGCAATAGTGACCGAATTAACAATTTGAATGTCTAGGTAACATTGCTATAAGCCATGCAATTCAGTTTTTATATTTCCATGCAAACCCTAACCAAACACCAGTATGACAAACCAAAAGAGAAGACGGTCAAATCTTATGACAACCTATTCGGATACATCGCAGTGGAATATGCATCAAGGCTATATCCTTGTCATTCTAATATTTCTCCAAGTGGACTAGCAACTAACATCCTCATGATACATATGGGCTAGATCTGCACAGAAGCAAACTTACAAACAAAAACAATACAACAGAACAGTACAGAGACAATCTTATGAACAAAAATGAATATAACAAAGTTCAAAGCAAAGGGTTACTCACATTGTGACAATAGAAGCCTTCAAAGTCATCATGTGACATTCATAATCTTTTTTGCTTTCCTAGAGAACTCCCTAATCAGTATATTATCTGAGAATGTCAACGGAGTATCTTCATCCATGGCATCCCTGCCATAAAAAGGTTTCATGGTCCTTCTTTGAGTTCTCGTACTTGATTGTTCGGTTGTTGGGGGCTCTTCAGGTATATCACGATAGAGGTGTTTGAGAATGAAGAGAGCAGTGTCATAATCACGCCAATAATTACTGTTAGATACAAATTGAATTAAAGTAGTCAAATGAAGAGGAATGTCAAATCTCTGGATATAGGAAGCAGAAAAATAAGGAACAACTCGTTCCATTGATTCTTACGTATGCGATCCCAAAGCTGATAAATAGGGATGCCGAAACGTTTTGTCCTGCATGGTTAACAGAAAACAATAATTAACAAATAGTAAGAACACTTGCAGAACCAGCAAAAAATTATAGGATATTCCATTTAACAAGATCTTACCAAGGAGACTGGCGTCATACAATAATAAGACATGTATAAAAGAATAGTATAAGACAAATAAACATCACCTATCCATGAATTTGACGAAGACATAATCATAACATGAAAATTGTCCTATTTTTCCATTCTTTCCACAATATAAACAAATATATGATGATTTAGGTTTAAAGCAAAACTTTTAAGTTATATAATATATATATCTTTGTTTTTTTTAAAGTTTAGCCAATACATACTCTTTTCCTGAATTTAGACACAATCATGTTCACAGGAATTGAATCCATTCCATTGATGAAAATACGCAGCAGATCATGAAAATTGAGAATTCATACGAATGATCATGATTTACAACCTCTAGAAAAATGAAATACCAAGTGTTCCACTTGGTTTTTACTTTTTACCTATGCACTAAATGGGGAAAAAGTAAAAGCATAGTGGCCATATATACCCAGAATCCACATTGTGCAATCTTAAATTACCATCTTGTATTTGTGACAATAAATAGTGTTGGAAAAAGAGGGAATCCATCAAAAGAGAAATCACAAATTTCATTGAACATACCAGCTTTTGTAGTTCTCTGATTATCAAAAAAATTCTCCACCAAATTCTGACTTACATATTTTCGTCCTACATATTGCATATATTAAGGGAAGATAAGGCACCCATCATTTCTTCTAAAACTCTAGCTTGTCTGTCCAATAGACTAAAGCATGACGAAATCTCTTGCCAACCACCAATATACTCCTTTGATTGGTCAGTTGTCATATGACTCGTATCATCATGATTTAAAACACAAATAGGAAGGCAATTCTAACAACTTGGTAAGTCCCACCGAAGGCATCTAAGAATCAACTGACAAGGATCAAGCTAAACATTAGTTTTGTTAATTGCAAGAACTGAAGTAACAAATGGAACATCAGAAACTTTATTTAAGAAGAATGCTGCCCCATCTAGTTTTCTCCCAGGATATATGAATAGTACAAGGCAGGTCAACTGGAACAATAATCTATTTGGTAATTATGCTGACCAAAGGTATTCAATACTCACTGATAATAAATGATTCAAATATTTGCACAAGTATGCTATTAAACCTAATCCTACTGCAGAAGGTCAAAAATAGAGAACAGGAAAACTAATGGTAGTGTAGAAACTAATTCAGTCACCTGCAGAACATGATCAATCCGGCCATCTTCACTGCCTGACAGTCTTTCAATCATAATGGAGCCATACAATCTCTCTTTTTCTCCAACATCTTCCTTTGTTTCTGTAAAATACAGTTAATGACCATGTTTTATTATTAAAACACTAATAACACAGTCAATGAAAAGATAAGGGAACATAAATGATTTTGGAACTAACCTTCCACGTTATCCTTGTCTCGTGGGTGAAAAACATTAACCATTTTAACCTATTGAAACAGCATCATAGCTTAAATTAGAGTTTTCATATAGATTATAAGTCTACAAAAAGTTGATTCACAAGTCATTTTCAACATTAATAATTCCCTACTTGCGCATTTTCATGCTGGATTCGAAATGAAATTAGAATTAGCACATGAAGTCAACAAAGTAGCTGAACATTTTTATCTACATATTTCACATGAAACATAGAATTCCTATTCCTATTTACTCCTGGCACTTGGCTCAATGCTGAAATTATCAAATGTAGGAATTTGAAGCATTTTCCAGTGATCTATAAATTAGCAAAATAAACATAACATGCTGTGGCTTGAGAACAGGGATTTTCCCATAAAGAAACTTAGCTCAATGATCTAAATGAATAAAGCATACTTTGAAATGTCTAATGGAGGAAGTAATGAGAAGTTTTTGAGTCTAGCAGATGAAGTGTACCCTCAGAGAGTTTAAGTGACTCGCTATGGCTTGAGAACGTGCAGCTATATCTTCAGTGAATTCCTGCATTAAATATGAAGTAATTTATAACTTACATGGATATAAAAGAAATGGCAGGACACCTAAAAGGAAAATTATCTTGCCCTTTCCAGCAGTTTCTTGATAGGGTGATGATCTCACCTGAAATCCAATATGCAACCTCTTCCCACCCCTGTGATAGGGTATAATAACAGGGCGCTTGCTGATGTATTCTTTGCAGATAAGTGGTTCTACTCTGTATGAAAGCCCAGCCTAGATTCATATAATATGTTCCCTCACTTTAAAATAGAACTTCACATTCACAAGCAATGACATAACAAATGATCTGGCATGCATAATGTGTTTATACTTGCACATTTTTGAACCCAAAGTTCGGTATTATTGCAAATGTCGAGTCACCAGAAGCAACGAATGAGACAAGCATCTTAAATTCAATAAGAGTTGGTAGATATAGGACAAACCTATAAGCCACAGGATCAAAGGGATGGAAAATGTTAAACATCTGCCTGCAAGATGGCATCTCTTCAGATATTCTTTCATCTTGCCAATAATCTTGTCCCCTGCCTTTAAATCAAAGATGATGGTTCTAAGAAAGTTGCCATTCAGAAGTGAAAACACCAAAAGAAATTGCTGCTCATATAACGTAGTACTTCTCACAACAAGTCACAACAAGCAACATTCGACATAACAATATAATGCAAACAAGTAACATCACTTAACCACTACACTTTTAGGAGGAAATGGGAAGAACTTTTATGGGTAAAAGCACCAAAACATCAACTAGTGTAAACTGAGAAAAGTTCTACTAATAGGAGAAACTGAGAAAAGTTTTATTAATAGGAGACTGTGATTAATATGCTTTATCCATTTCTTGCAAGAAATAAATTCTAGGGAATACAAAATTTTAAGATAATAAATATAAAAACAAAGGATTATATAATCAAGTTTCTCTTCTTCATAAGTGCAGCTCAATGATGGACCACAAAGATATAGGTCCCACACTGACCTTTCAAACTTAATTCCTCATTTTGAGTTGTTGAAATTAATGGTATTCTAATTACATAACATGTGTTTTGCATTTCTACAAGACCAGTGTTCATTTCACTCTATCTTTACGGTTTCATGTGTTTTCTTTACCTGACATGAAACACTAAGGCGTAAAGAAATCTTTGCCACAAAACCCAATGAATCTAATAATAATGAAACTCATAATCCAAAAAAATGGGACAAGCCTTGATGGTTATCATTGATACCATACAACCTATAAATCTACTACTCTAAGTCCTCGGGTTTGAATCCTGAAAATTCTGAAGCCATATCTATCAGCTTCTTACGTCATCTATGATATCCAAAACCACTCTAATAATCCATTTTTCAGTTTTAGATTGTTTCCTCAGATCCAAAATCTAACCTGATTCAGGTACCAAACCTGAAAATTTAAGGTCAGTTCAGCCTAAGTACTTAAAAAAAGTGTCATCTACTACTGCTTGGAGATTAAAGGAGACACCGAAACATTTATAGGAACTAGCGATTACATATATTTTCACTGATTACAAATATTCTTCCAGAAAGGAAGAAGGTGCTCATAAAAGCACTAGTAGATCTAACCACGAGGCATATACTTTTATGACCTTGAAGGAAAAGTGACACTAGTGCTATAGATACTAGCTCTTGTACATGGATCAATGGGGTTATTAAACAGAACATAGCATCATAAATCAAGATAAAGGGGAAAAAAGAGGGCAGAAAATGCCCTTAAGTTTGTTTACCAATTCCTATGCGGATATTCCGAAGGGCAAGAAAAACTCCAAGAGGTGATCCAACAGCAAAGAATGTATCGACCTGATGGGCATATATAAATGTGCCAAATAACACAAATCAGGTAGAAAGAAATGAAAACCATGTCAACATACTCTATGTAGCATACAAACATATGAAGCAGTGAAGATTAACACTTGAAGGTCAACTGGAACAGAAGATATTACCAAAATCAGAGAAGTGTTGGAAAATAATAAAAAGACATAGTTGAGAAAGAAAAATCTTAGAACATGTCACCTTGAAATCTAGCTTAGTGTATTTAACATAAGGTGTATAACTCCTTTTGTTATCTTCCTCTGCGGAGATATTGTTAAGAGAGGATTGTTTAGTTGTAGGTTCAACCTCTTTTCCTGCTATAGCACATACATAAGTACAAGAAAATCAGGTTATATGACCATAGGGAATCAAATACAAGTAAAATTCTCATTTCATGTAGAATTATGCTGGTAGTCAAAAAATTATTCATTGCCTTGATCAATTTCATGGCCGCCAACTTTCTCAAAATTAGGGTAAGTTGTAGAGGGATGATTATGTTCAAGTTCTGCAACCCTTGCTTTAAGGGCCTTCACCTGTATCAACAAGCACATTTACCATATGAATTCCTGGTCCTACTTCCATGTGAAATATTTAAGAAGAGAAATGAAAATACTTAAAATAGAACAAAAATTTCACCATTTCAAATTATGTAGTAAGATCAATAAAATCACTAAATAAAATCTCCAATATGTTATTGTCAAAAGGTTATTAGTCTATGGAAAGATCAGAAATTAATCCTTACCTCTTCTTCCAACGAGGAGATTAATTTGTCTTTATCGATTATATCTTTAGACATCACCCCAGCAACTTTAACTGCATCACCTTTAGAATCTCCATTGCCTGTGGTTGGACTTGCATTAGAGTATCTTTCTTCTGCATTGAATGTTGCTCCAGAATGCTGACCAAACTCTTTTCCAGCTTCCTTCAAGGTCAACATATCACTATGTTGCTTTTCAGTTATATTTCGTGGAATGGAATCATCAGATTCCTCTATAGGACACAGAATACCATTATTATTTGAGGAATCCTCTAACAAGTCTGCTGAAAGGTTTAAAGAGTTAAGCTCATTAACCATGATACATGGATGTGACATAGAACTGCCTTCCACAACCGTACATGCCAGCTGTTCCAAATCTGCACCATTTATGCTATTCTCGTCACTTTGAGAAGTCATGGCACTATTGGGTACAAAAGTTTGGTAGGATGTATCAACTTCAGACTCTTTCTCTGGTACCCTTTCCATGCGAACAGACTCCATAGGAAAAGGTGAAGATAAACATTCTTGATGGCAGAGGATATCATAAGAAAGTACACTTCCTAATGAGTGACCATATATTGAAACCTGCAAACAGTAAAATGCATCTGTAAAACCAACCTGCAAAGGTTGCCAATGACAAGACAGAGGAAGTATATTGATCAGTTTATACATTTCGCTACAAACCTTCCCATCGTAGCCTGGGTTTCTTTTGAGAAACTTCGTATACAATCTGTTTAACTGGTTTGAAACCTGAAAAACATGATTTATAAGTTAAAAGAGCTCTACCAATGCAGTTTGAGATTCAGCTTTGCAACACTAGATGGCAGTCTCTTTTCTGTTTTCATGCTATTGATAGGAAAATTTCAGTAGTGCAATCTCTTCAATTTTATTAGCCATTCTAATTTTTTGAGCAAAACCTGTTATTCAATTCAGATATGCCATCTTCAATAATAAACCTTTTACCTTTAAACACTAAGGTGTATTTGAAGATGCTGAATAATGGGTTTGCTCCTCTGCTAGCCGCTTAATAGTGATTCAAATCAATATGTTCATATTTTAATACATAAGAATACAAAGATTTTGGAATGTATTATTTTCTAAAATCCTTTGTAGTATTTCCTTGTTTTAGTCATGTATCCCTGTCAGTGATATGATTGGCAAACAATTTTCTTTTAAACTGTTAGCTTTCCAAAGTCACTAGGTAATGAAAAATACAATATAACTAGAGTTTTGTCTAAACAGAAGGTTGTGTCAATACAAGTAGAAGCCACACATAGCCTACACTAAGTCATGCCATAAATCAGACAGAAAAGATCCACAAATAATGGTGATAGATCTGCTCAGACTACCAAGCAAATATTGATGATACAATTTCATTGCAGACCAAAACAACAATAACAACATTTCATGAATCCCAAACTTGTTGGGGTTGACTATATGAATCCATTTTTAACATTTCATAGGTGGAGTCATGGCAAAAAACAAAACAAACATAAGATTTATTTTCTGCAACAATACGATATCTTTAACCCCAGGTTCCCAGAAGTTGTGCAATAATGAAAGCTGGTTTCAGCATCTCTCATCTGAACTAGCAAACACAAGTTGAAATGCATCACCAGCCAAAGATACAGCTTAAATCCACAGAACCTGCAAGTAGTCTCTGAAGCATTATAATATTTGCAAGACACAGCAATATGACTATAATGAGCCCTATTAGGTGGAATGTGTGGGAAGATCAACTATTCAAACAAGTACCTATATTGAGATGCAACATGGTTGTACTCCTAATGTACAATGACTCCTTCCTATCATTGAACTCTAGAATTGTATCAAAATCACTCACCCAGCAAAGTTTCAGCTGACTATTCTTCTCATGAGCAATTTTGTTTGAGAAGGATAACAGGATCCAATTTTCTAAGGCATACCCTTCAAGAATCCTTCTTATAAATTCTTCTAATACTTATAATAATCATTCACAAGGTCTACAAAATTAGTACTAAAAACCATACTAGTATATTATTAGTTTGGTACAGTAAGGTTGATATCGTACAGTGTATACCCTATACTGAGACAGGGTGCCTATATTTTTTCACACTATTAACCGCTATGCAGTATCAATGCATCCCATAATATACCAAGCATATTGTACTATACCAGTACCGAACTAAGACTCAATATAGAATATACGGTGTCTCAATACATATAACCAATCTATGTACCAGGTGTATCAACACTATATCCATGTGGTACTAATACAGCGTCTAGTACCGAGATGGCAAACCTTGATCCCAACCATAATATCACTCGAAATCAAACAATATGAATCTGTACTATTTGATATGAGACAGTTCTACTTGGCTCAGACCAGTTTGGCTTATGCTGAATTGAATCTCGGTACCGTATCGGTATCTTACCAGTATAGTACAATACAGTTGGCGCAGGGGATCAATCAAATGTTCTATTGTTCAACTTTCTCCTTGTATGGAGCTTTCAAACGTATCAAAAGATAAGTTATACCCGAGTTCCAAAAAAGCCTTGCAAAGGGTCAATCAGTCAATTCAATGTTAGAGAATTGTATATACCTAAATAAAATAGAACAGATACTCAAGTGAGTTACAATAAAGGATAGGCCTAGAATGGTCCAACAATAACCATGGGAAACCTTTATGGCATGCGGTAACCATCCTTATTGGACATCACACCAATCCGCAAGATGGTTATGCTCAATTGCTGGATAATGTTAAGATAGAGCTCGATATGGGTTGTGTTATCTAGGCACTTATGTGCTCTAAAAATCCAAGTCAGATACATATACAAACAGGATACATGTCATACACTTGAATACTTATGAAATTCTCTGTTTGCAGCTTTTGAAGACTGGCTAAGAGTTTGACCCTTCCAATAATGAGTTTGACCATCCATTTTGAACCCAAAGTCAGTGCTTGCTCTTTTCAAAGCTTGCTCTTTTTAGACCTTGTTCAAGGATGTAAGTACTGGAATCAAGGTTTTTAATCTTGTAAGACAGAAGTGTTTCGATTTTTCCATAAAACGAGACACCCTGCGTCTCATCCAATCTCAATTCTTGATTCGGTCAGATATCCTAATACTTACTTGAAATATTTTTTTTTCTTAAAAAAAAAAAAATTTTGAAGCTTCAGTGTTTTATTTTATTTTTAAACATATTTAAATTTTACAAGTTATATCTTTATAACAAATTAAATCTATTTAAAATTGACACTATGATAGATTATTGCCGAAATAGGACAGGATGGGATGGCTAAGATTGGTCCCAGAATCTCTCTAGGATGAGTTGTTTCGGCAACTATTTTGACCCCCATCCCACCGAGATTTGAATCATTGGCTGGAATAACTTTGCAAAATTTTGTTTTTCTCAATTTAGAAATCTGGATGAAAGATGGGTATATTGAAAAACATTAACAAACAAATAACTGTTTTATTGTTTTATTTTAAAGTTTTTTCTAATGTTTAAACAAACAATGTTTGAACCTATAAATACATCTAATTTAATTAAAACTATGTTCACCCTACGTATCCCGGCATCTAGTTTTCCCTCCGGCTAAGTTAAGACACTTGGATATGTATCTGAATTCAATTCTTGTGACCCTAACTAATGTAATATTGAATATTGGGATATCCAAAATATAGTGCATCATAATGAAATTTGGAAATAATAAATCAGTTAGGTGAAATATCCCTCTCACCTAAAAAGCACATCAACAAAACAAGGGAGGAAAACATCAAGTATTTGCACACAACATTGTGACACCAAACTCCCTCCAAAAGGACTGCTAAAAAGTGACATGCCCGGTCAAGACCAAAGATAAAAAATTGACAAAATAATATTTTGGCATATAAAACTAAGAGAAGATCAAGCCATGGATTAGTTTAGGTAAAGGATTATGACCATAATTTTGAGCGAACTTATTTTAGAATTATGAATTCCACCAGATGGGTGGACTGCATCATTAGACAAGCCATCCACAAGAGAAAAGTAAGATCTCTACATTTTTATATTTTCTTGAAGGAAACAAGAATTCATTTCGTAAGAATGGAGTTCCTAAAAGCAAATCACTTTCAATCACAAGATCCTGAAAATTCAACTAACTGATGTTACAGAACAACAAAAAGGAGAACTGCTAACACTCGTTTAGAGTGCTTGAATCCATGTTTACTAGTTATTAACAGTACAAGGATTTTGACCATTTACAAGCCTTTGCCCTTCCCTTCTATCAAAGTGGGATACACCAAAAGGAGTCAGCGTGGTACACCATACTGCTCATAATCTTAATAAAAAGGTTACATTGAACTATAAAAAAAAAAAAAAAAAAAAATCCAGCACTTTGCAGCCTCAAAATGGAGGTTAGATGTCTAAACTGGTGATCTATCAAAGGCAGCAAATGCCTTCACAGGTGTCAGCCGGTAGTATACAAAGAAATTCAAGAAAATTAGCAATGAAGAGTGATGACATCCCCACAAAAGAAGTGAACAAACAGAGAAAGGATGTTTCAGCATGGAAATTCATCTATTTACTCCAAAAACAATTCCCAAGCTAATCCTTTTGCGTAATGGAATAATGCTTTCAAATGTAATTTTCCAGTCACTTCCAAGAACATGGTGCATTGTGCTTTCTATCCTTGCTCCAGTGAACAATTACAGGAATGATTACAAGGAAACAGAACTTCTATATGTTAAGGTAGATTATTGAAAAAAATTATGAGATATTTGAGGTGATTCTAAGCAAAGTAAGATAATTTGCCCACAATAATCTTGCTCTCTAATTATTCTAATAACACAGTTAAAAAGCATGAAGGTTCAGGAAGATTCAACAAATCCAAAAAAAAGGAAAGTCAATGAGAACGAAAAAGTTTACCGAGTCGATTATATACTGACAGTATACTGGGCTCATGTAGTATAGAACATCATGAACTGTAGCACCTAATGTCACACGCAGACCGCGAACACCATCCAAGGTGATCTTTTCAACTGCACTTTCACCACTGAGCTTCAAACCCTTTCTCCACTAGAAATACAAGTGATGTGAGAATTCATGCAAGAAAAAGAAAGGAAGAAAGAAAATGCATGACACACAACCACACAGATGAGATAATAAATAAACTGAAAATGGCATCATAGACCACTTCTTACAGACTAGATGCAAAATAGAAATCACACTATCTCCATCAAATGATCTGGAATCATGTAGTAGGCTGGAGAAAAAGAAGCACATGTTCATAGATAGGCTGTATGCATGAAAACTACAAGTATAATCTTAGTTCATGAATTGATGAGAAAACAGGAGTCGAGAGATAAAGTTCTACTTGGATTTTGTTTAAGAAAAACAGAGCAACATAAAGTTTGATACAACAGGCATTTTTTAAAGGCAAAAGTTGAACATGATTTATCATGTCAACATAAAAAGAAGGTACCTTCTAAAACTAAAGGCATTGAATTAGGTTCTAGAATAGCAACAGTCAGATTGCAATGTTTCTTCTAGATATAAACTATAAAAAAATAAATAAATAAAGGTTACTGAGTATGAGAAGACAAAAGATGGTTGGAAGGGATAAGAGAGATTTTTAAGTGATGCCACAGAAAGGACATTAGTCCATACATCAGTCTGCTTCAGAAAGAAAAGTTGCATGTAGAATCAGGTGATCTGCTTAGAAGATAATCTAGT